>JAYXIM010029985.1:0-31781 GCA_037575425.1 Anastrepha fraterculus
TGTGAAAAGTAAATGGCTGGAGAGTGCAGGTGTGTGTGCCGGCGCGCAGTCACCAACACGCTTTAGGACGTAAAGGCGGCGAATGAAAGAAACAAAAAATAATCGTCTGCAGAACAGAAGGCTGGTTGGGGATTTACTCAGACTCAAAACTACCAGCAGTTTTACTGCCAATCTGGCAAATGTTCGCAGTAATGTAAAACTCATTTCACGCTACATTATTTTAAACTAAAGATGTCGGTGGCCGAGGAGAGTGGCCAGTATTAGTAGGGAGCGTCAACCCTCTATCGTCCGTATACATTCATTACAAGTACGAGGGGGTTCCCAATGGGAAGAGGGCCATGTAAAGTGATATCACTAAAGTAGCTTATTTGATTTTTTCTTTCCTTGTGTTGGTTTGCATGCCAGACGAATCTATTTTGTTTTTATTCTGATTCGTGGGATCTGGGAATGCATGGAAAGTAATCCGCTGATTTTGACTTTCATGCGCAGCATCGTACGACGACCACATCTTTTGAGATGGTCTTTGAAGGGTTCGAGAGAAATGTTATCTGTACTTTTCGATGTACAACTTTTCTTGCGCCATCGTCCATTAATTCCGTAAATTTATTTTGTGGTATTGTAGGTAAAGGGTGATCAGATTGGAGGCACTTTTGGTTGCTGTTGTTGTTGTGGCAGCAATACTAAGCCATGCCAGTGTATATCACCAGTCGTCTTCGCCTAACTCATCTAAAGGTAGGCCCAAGAAACTTGCTGTTTCGACAGATTGGGTCCAGAGGGAGAGGGGTCATTAGATGAGTGGGTTTAGTAGGTCATATGAAAAGGTTCACATGCAGCACATATGTTTAGTATGTCGGGGTCTATTCTGGATAGGTTAATTTAAGTTGACCAGGCTGGCTGAAAGCCCTCACATAGACCTATTGATCCTTAGTGTTACCAGATGGAGCTGGAGCGTTACGTTTCTTTGGTATAGACATCTTGTAATACGTCTGCGTCTTTTGCGAATCTAAGTAAACTTTGGAGCTCTATCCCCGAGAGGTATTCTAACTTCTAATATTGTAAAGCTCCTAAGCATTTAATCTGGTTCTAGCTAATGCAGGACAAGAACATAGAAGGTGTTAAATTCTGGATAAGTAGGAGTTTAACCTGCTACAATATCCAAAACGTAACTGTACCAGTGTTACGCGGGTTTTACGGGGAAGCTGGAGCTCTTTATCTGCTGTAGGTGGTGGTTGGACTCCGATTACGGCATTCGGTGGTCGAAAGTTTATGAAGGTGGTGATGGTCTCACGCTGAATGTCGTTTATTGTCTGTCTAAACACTGTCTGGTCCAGTAGATGTCTGTTCGTTTTGTCCTGGATCTCGTCTGCGTAATTGAGCAGGTGCCCGGGAGGCGACTCTGGTTCAAGCAGGTGTCTGCAAGGTAAAACTGCGGTAGCACCCAAGCAGAAACTTTTTGCTGAGTAGTTTATTGTGCTCCTTTACCGGGGGCATCTGTGCCTCGTTGTGAAGGTGTTGAAGAGGGGACATCAGGAATCAACCCGTTGCTGTCCGAATAGCAGTGTTTTGGCAAGTCTGGAGCTTTATCCACTGCGTGTCACTAGTTCCATGCGACCAGACAGGCGCAGCGTAGCTTAGACAGATCACGCGTGACTGCTGTCAAAATAAATACACATTTTTTTCAGTATTCATTGACATTTGATCCTGACAAGATTTAAATCTCAACAAATACCTACGTACAATTGTATTACGAAAATCGACGCTCTGTGAAAAATGTTCATCACGCGCTCAGGCCAACTTATGGTGCACATTTTGTTCGACGATAAGGCACATTTTTGGCTTAATGGCTACGTGTATAAGAAAAATTGCCATATTTCGGTTGAAGAGCAATCTCAAGCCATTCAAGAAGAGCTACCCAACAGACATCCATTGAAAACAACCGTTTGGTGCGGCCTATGGGCTGGAGGAATCATCGGCCCATATTTCATCAAAGACGCGGCTGGCGCCTATGTAATAGTGAATGGCGAACGCTATAGCGCGATGATAAACAACTTTGTGGAGTCGAAAATTAAAACCCGTCATTACCACGACATTTAGTTCCAGCAAGACTGCCATACAACTGTGAAACAATGGATTTATTGCGTCGTTTGCTGTCATTTGGGTGAGCGATTTATCTCACGTCTCGGACCACTGGATTGGCCACCGAGATCGTGTGATACCACACGTTTAGACTTTTATTTGTGGGGATATTTTTAAGTCCAAATGCTTTGTGGATAAACCAGCTTCGGTTGGGGCATTGGAAGCCAACATTACTAAAGTCATTCACCAGATACCGACCGACGTCCTCTAGCGAGTCATTTAAAATTGGTGTTTACGGATGGTCGAATTATGGCCCAACATCTGAAAGGGATTAATTTAAGAAAATAAATTTCATAAATGGTTCCACACAAAAATAATAATGATTGACCAATCAATTTGAATTTTCGTTGTTTTATTTCAATTTAAAATCTGGTACCTCTACTAGAGTTTTTTCAGTTTATTATTATTGAAATCTCTCTTACGTTTTGTGACTTATGCGTTGGTCCATTTTTAAACGCCCGGATTTCAATGTTCGCAGCTGTATGCGCCCGCTTAAGGATTGACACACATGCGTTAGTAATTACATATCCGAGGAAAAGCAAAGAAGTCTAGCCGAAGTGGTGAGTGCAACAGCTATTGAATATGTACCTATATGTGTATGTATGCAGTATAATTATGCGTTCTGTGGCAACGCCACAAACGGATGAAGTTCGTTAAAGTAGGAAGTAACTTAACTCCTAACAAAACGCTAAACCAAGCTGGTGAAACGGAAAGTTCTATACATACATAAATACATACGAATAATAAAAACATTGGAAGAGCAGGGCGTTGCTAAAACTTCAACGAGATTAAGAGCGAAAAACACATGCCGCTGAGTGAGTATTACTAAGCATTGCATCTCGAGAGCAGGCGCGTGCGTATAGGAGGGTAAGCCTTTGCATGCCTACAGGCGTAGGGCACTAAATTTTAATAAAAAAGCAAATACATTTGTAATATATTATATCATCTTATATACAGTATGGCCAACAAATTAAGCAACCCCTTACAGGATTTACAGCATTAACAAATACAACTTAAGGGGTCTTGGTAGTCTAGAGTTCGAAAATTTAGGATATTTTCAGGAATAATTAAAAAAAAAAAAATGAAAGACAATATTTAAATTTTTTAGGCTTTTTATTTAACTTCTTTTACATACAAAAATGAAAAAAAAAATGTTTTTAATATTATTAGGTACGCAACTAAGTTCCCGCTGTTTGTGAATAGATGCCGTCAGCAGTGTTTGCTAGTCGATTCTAACATAACCTAAACGTCATAAACCAAGCTTAGATATATGGTAAACAAACTGCTCCGACACATTAGTGATTTTGTTTTGGCATCAAATACTTTTGGTTTGGTGAAAATGTCTGATTTTGTGCCGAATAATCTGCATTTGCGGTAAGTACTGATTTTCCTCTTTCATACGAAAAAAACGGCGGCTGAAGCGCATCGAGAGCAACAAAAAGTTTATGGAGATGCTGCTTCAAGTGAAACAACGTGCCGAGATTGGTTCCGTCGCTTCAAAGAAGGTGATTTTAATGTTGACGACCGTCCGCGTGAAGGAAGGCCAAAACCCATCGAAGACACTGAATTGGAGGCATTGCTCAATGAGGATCCGTGTCAAACGCAAGAAGAGCTTGCTTCAGTATTAGGTGTTATCCGCCAGTCCATTTCCAAGCGACAACATGCTTTGGGAATGATTCAGAAACAGGGGACTTGGGTTCCTTATGAGTTACAACCGTCGTTTTTTCGCTTGTGAAAAACTGCTCTAGCGGCAAAAAAGGAAGGCTTTTCATCATCGGATCGTGACGGGTGATAAAAAATGGATTTATTACAGCAATCCAAAGAAAAGAAAGTCATGTTATTTATTATGAACTGTTAAAATCAAGCGAACCCATCACTGGGGATCGGTACCGACTTCAATTGATGCGATTGAGCCGACCACTGCGCGGGAAGCGGCCGCAATACGCCGAGAGGCATGAACAAGTGATTCTACAGCATGACAACGCTCGGCCTCACATTGCCAAACCCGTTTAAACCTGCCGAAAGTTCGAAATAACGAAAAAACAAAAAATCGATTTTTTGAAATTTCTAGACCAGGCCCCTTAAAAAAATTATTCAACATTTTTAATATAAAAAACTAAAATTGAAAATATTCATAGTACTCCAAAATAAGCCATGTGACGTTTATTGTTTAGTATTTTATGCTAAACCCATTATTTTTGATGACTTCAGGACATTTCTTTGGCATAGAAGAGATTAAGTTATTACTGGGTATGGAAATAAGTTTCCGTCCTTTCTTAGCCAAAGCTACGAAATATTTAAACAAAATTTGGAAACTATAACTTTACTCCATCTTTCAGGCAGCATACGGATTCCTCTGACGAAAAATTTGAGTTCTTTTGACTTGATCCATACATTGAACCAGTTTGCGATGCTCTCGTAAGAAGTGAAGCGCTCTCCAATAAGGGCTGACTGCATTGATCGGAACAGGCGACAATACGAAGATGCAATGTTTTGGGAATACGGCGGGTGGGGCAAGGTTTCCCAATTCAGTCCCTAAATGTTTGTGGAGCTACGCAACTAAGCAACGTGTGGCCTGGCGTTGTCATGCAACAAAATCAGTTTGTCATGTCTACCGTCTATCGCCCCATTCCGGCCGCTTTTCTTTGAGAGCCCCATTCAAACGCACTAGTTGCGGTGGGTAACGATCGCCAGTCCTGGTTTCAGATGGTTTAAGGAGTTCATAATACATATATGACATCCTGCTAATGCCACTAGATCGCGATCTTTATCACTCACGTCGTCATTGCCATATTGGAAGCGTCGAAACCACTCTTGTAAGTTGTATTTGATGATCACCGTAGTATTGATCAATATACGTGTGTGGCATTTTATGGCTACCTCGGTGGTTGTCGACTGTTTTGTGAGGGATTTTATCGCCGCTTGGCTTTCAGTGAAAATGTAGATATCATTTCCGGATATTGCATCACACTGTACCAGTGTCGCGGCTTTCATTATTCCCATCAGGTTAGCCTGAAAGACACTACAGTGGTCGGGGAGCCGAAAACTGAAGGAGATCCCAGATGTTCGGAGCATACACCTCCGCCCACCCATCTGTGTATACATGGATGGACCCGCCCTGTCTTACATCGTCCCGTTCCCACTCTTCCCTTGAGGGTAGAAGGGTCGTAAACGCTGTAATGGCAAGTATAGGCGGGAGTGCATAGTCCACCAGCCCGGGAAGCCCCACCCTAATGTATATGTAATATATATAATTCGGATTTACCTCGACGTCCCTGTTTATGCGCAACTTTGAAACCATTTTTCCTTTCAATTATGTCGATACAATTTTCCTGTGTGTGCCACTGAAAGCAGGCGTATATGCCGGGCAACTGCCAAGTACTCGACCCACTAACGCACAGGAACTTTGCTAATAGACTGCATACATCAAAATGCCTACATATGGATGCCGTTAGAGTATAAGTATGTACATCCTTGAAACGCATTTGACTTCAATGACATTTTGTGGCATGTAAGAAAAAAATATACTGTTTGCACTCTGCATGCGTACATAAATATATACATTTTCTTGAAATTATTAAAAGGAGCGGCTCGCCGTAATGTAAAGAAAAAAAAAACTCTGAGTAATATTTACTTTCTGAGTCATGTTGCTTTTGGTGTGTGTGTGTGTGTTAGTTGGAGTATTCAGAATAGCAAAAAAGCTGAAGCTGTTTTACGCTTTAGCTAACTTTTATAACTCCATTAAAGCAATGTTGATTCCAGGCCACTCAGCGGCGGGAAGGAATAAATTGAGAAAGTTACATTAGTTTCCTTGAATGAATCCCAGTCAACAGTTTATGTCAATATTGCGGTCACTTGTCAAAGTTTCACTGATTACCTTTTGAAAAAAATATTAAGGCGTTTTGCCAAGAGGTCGGCTTAAGGGGTCCTGGTTGTCTAGAGCTCGAAAATTTAGGGTGTTTTCAGGATTCTTTTTACAATAAAAAAATGGAAAAGGATATTTAAATTTTTTAGGCTTTTTACTTAATTTCTTTTCCATACAAAAATGAAAAAAAAAAAATTTAATTTTAATAATTTTAAAAACAAAAACCAAGGAAATTATTAATCAGTATGACTGTAGCTATGTCCCGCTAGGTTAGGTTAGGTTGATATGGTTGCCCAGGGAATGGGCACACTTGGACGAAGAAGGATTCGTCCTTTGTGATGCCATTATGGAGGGGTGAGGCGGGAGAGAAAGACCGATGGGATACAGGGAGAGGGCGGGGAGAGGTGGTGCTGGGCTATGTCCCGTACTAGAATAAAAAAAAATTATTTGACAAAATGGCGCGGTTTTGACAATCTAAAAATCGGGTATAAAAACCCGACAACACCAGGCCGAAAAAAGTAGTTTTGAGATAATTGAGTTTAAAGTTTTGAGAATACTATGAATATCCTTCCAAAAATTTGACAGTATATTCTTAAAAGCCTATATAGGGTGTTTTTTTTAGAGGTTAGGTTTTCAAGATGAAATAAAACGTATATAATTTAATGTTATGGCCAAGAATTTAGCTTTATTATAAAGATAAGGGTTTGCCATTATGTTTTAAAAATGATACCCATCAACCAAAAGTGAGCTTCATCGCTGAACAAAATTTTCTTCGATGCGTCGCGCGAACCGAACCATTATTTTCGTAATAAATTTGCACGATTTGCAAACGTTGTTCAGGTGTAAGTCTATTCATTATGAAATGGCAAACCAAACTGAGCATAAATCAAGTGACAGCTGTCAAAAAGACCATCTACGAAAAAAGTAGTGCCAACTTGAAAACCTAACCTCTAAAAAAAACACCCTATACTTTCGAAATATCGAAAAAACAAAAAATCGATGTTTTGAAAATTCTAGACTACCTTAAGTACTTAAGTGAGATGCTCGGTGAAAGCTTGTTATAGCAAGCAAAAGCAAAAATATTATAAAGCATTATTTCATTAGACCGCTGAGTATTGCAGAGACATGCGCTTGGCGATTTGTTTTTTTTTTTTTTTTGTTATTAAGGATTTTCATAAATTTTTTAGAAGCATTGTAGAATTGCACTTAGGATATATAAAAGGACACTAATAAGCAATTTTCTTTTGATAATTTAAAGAAAACATTTTATACTTTAATCGCCACTCGCTCTTCATAAGGTCTGCAGCCGAGGTCAGCTGGATGCTGCATCGTTGACACGCTTTGTTAGTCGTTGTTTGTGAGTTATGGCAAATTGCTTCGTTACTTCAGTTACTACAGTTGGTATGCCAAGATCGCGATGAAGGTCGCTATTCCTTATGTAGTAAAGTGTGCTTACTATGCTCTGCAGGATTCTGGATAGAAGTGATGTACTTTTGTCTAGCGCATCCCCAAAATTGTATACCGTAAATCGGTCTTAATGTTTGTTTGCAAATAAGTAATTTGTTCGGGATTGATAAGCGTGAGCGTCTACCAATACTATAATATAGAGGGTCCGGTATTCGAAGTGTAACCAATTCAGACCGCTTGCGTAGCTGATGCCAAATGACAATCCAGAGTATTTTTTCAAGCGGACCGAAGCATTTTGCCGAGAGAAAACGCGAAAAAAGAAAATCCGTAATGGATCTTAAACGTATGGTAATAGCGGTATGACTTTATATTCGGCAGGAAAGTCGAAACCAGCGATCGTTCGTGAGTGCGATCACCTTAAGTAAGTAAGGGTTTTGTTTATCGCACCATTACTCGTTACACAGATATTGGTACCATCGCGAAACGTCATGGAGGTTATCATCAAAATACTGCAACGTCACGTGAAATGGTTCAAGAAGTGAAGAAGTGACTTGAGCGAAATCCCCGACGAAGTGCCAATAAAGTGGGGAAAGAACTGAAAATATCTGACCATAGCACCCGTCGCATACTGAGAAATGATCTCAAAGTCAAGCCTTACAAAATCCAAAAGGTGCATGATCTCACACCAAAGCAGCAACCAGTCAGACTTGAGAGAGCGAAGGAGTTGCTTTGCTTGGCCGAAAGCGATTAATTTTCGAGCATTGTATTTTTTGACGATACAATTTTTCAAATTGAGCAATTCGTGAACTCCCAAAACAATATAGTTTATTTGACCAACCGAGAGAATTTGAGCCATTGATTTGCCACCAGCAGGCAGCAGCCGCTACAAGTAATGGTTTGGGCCGCTGTAACCGCAGATGAGCGCTCCTCAATCGTTTTCATCGAGTCTGGCGTCAATGTAAATGCGAAATATTATCGGGAAAGTTTTCCGGAGGTTGCTTTGAAGGCGTGGGCAGACAAACATTTCGGTGGCCGGCCATGGACGTTTCAACATGTCTCGGCACCGTCTCACAAAGCTCGAGTGAACCAAGAACGACTAAAAAGCAACGTTCCGAACTCCATAACGTCCACACAATGGCTCTCAAATTCACTAGATGCGAGTCCGATGGATTATTCTCCTTGGGCCAATTTGAGAGCAAGGTCCGAACTAAAAGATTCACTAGTCTCGAGGTACTGGGAAAAGCCATTATCCGCGAGTGGGCCAAAATACCTGCAAGTCACATTCGGGCAGCTTGCGACCCGTTGATTCGTTTCTCGACCTTAAAAATCTCGAACCTCTTCAAAAATACTGTTGGAAATCTATGTTAGGGTAGAATTAGCTTGAACTTGTGTGCTGAGACTCTGTGGTGATGAAGGTAACGAACTTGTAGCTGAATTGGCGAACTGTGGTTCTTTGGATCGTCCAATTAATGGGAACCGTTTGGTATGTCGAGATTTGCATTAATAAAGCTCACGGTAGCTATTGGTGTAGTAATGTAAAACAACGAGGTGTTTCCTGAAAAGACTTGAGAGGGTGGTAGCAAAATTCACTCTCAAACAGAGAATGAGTGAGCTGCATGTCCTGGTAGGACTAGTTTGAGGATGCAATCCACGCAGACGACATACACTTACTAGGGATTTTTGAAATTCCAGAAATCCCGAGACTAGTTTCCATTAATCCCGGGATTTCGAAAAGCTTGAAATAAGTAAAAAAAATTTGGTTAGGAAATTTGATTACAAAGAAAAACATATGTTTAGGATGAGTCCTGGAAACTCGGGATTACTTTGAAAATACCCCAAAATCCCGCGTTTAAAGTTTTTCGCTAATTTTGGCAACTCTAATGGTTACCATAGATGAAGAAGATAGACGGCCCACTGTGTATATTTTATATGCAGGATGAAGGTAGCTCAAAGCATTGTGTGTGCCGCTATCCGACTCGCGCTAGACTTAGGATGCACATTTTTGGATCCAATCCATTTATTGAGATTAGACAAGCTATATTTTCTTTCCCTGGGCAAGCAGCTAAGAATCATAATATTGCCTGGAACGTTTGCAGAGGATCAATGAACCATCCCTGTCCTGTACAACCTCTGCCCCTCGGCCTCAAGTGGCATGGCTACCTTTACTTGAGTGCTTGGAAAAATTCCGGCGATCCACAATTCAGTCCCATTTTGATAGACTTGATATGACGAAGGCGTATAAAGACAGAGTCATGAGTAGTGGTTGTACTACTAGTGAGACATAACATTACATGAAAAACCTATTAAGTAATGAATAACTCTGGAGACAAAGGAGTCCGAGGAGTCCATCCTTGGCCAGCTAACACGCAAAAAATGGAATTGGATAGGCCACGCTCTTAGGAAACCGTCCCACAGCATGAGAAGAATGACCCTAGATTGGAATCCGCAGGTAAGCAGAAGCCGCAGTTGGCCAAAGAATGCCTGGAAAAGATCCTTCCTGTATGATTTATACTCCAGAAGCACAAGCTGGGACAATGCCAAGACGATAGCACTAAACCGTGTACGTTGGAGAAGCCTTGTAGAGGTTCTATGATCTTCAAATCAGTTAGGTTAGGTTGGAATGGTTGCCCAAGGAATGAGCACACTTGGATGAAAACAAATGGATTCGTCCTTTGTGATACCATTATGAAGGAGGAGGTGAAAGAGAAAACCGATGGGATGAAAACCCGGGGAGAGGTGCTGGGATTGTTAGGAGGGTGGGTTTAGAGTATGTGGATTACGAACGATGACTATACGTTTGCGTCAACCGCTTTGTGCTGCTGATGCATTTCATCAGATTTTTAATGTCAACACCAGCTATATCAGCGAGCGTAGCAAAGAAATAAGAGCCAGGAGCCTGGATCTTAGCCCCGCCAGAGCAGGGTAGCTAAGGAGAAGGTGGTGAAATGATTTCACCTCATCCCCCATGGATCCATCGCAAAAAGGACTTGAGGTAATTCCAAATCTCACAGCATGCATTCCTCGCCATAGTGCCCTGTGATAGAACCCTCGAGATTCGAGAGCTGATATTTTTTCAACCCCAGAAGCTTGCTAGAGCGCCTCCGATCCACACGTAGCCAGAAGGATTTCGCGACCTTACAAGTTTGTGTACTGGCCCAACTCTCTCTCAGTTGGCGCGAAGCCCAACTTTCCAGGAGCAGACCGGAAGTAGTCAGGGCGATCCCAATGCCCACTTCGCGCACTGTTGCTCTGACCAGGAACCCAGATGAGGCTTATGTCCAAGAACTCGGACGCAGTCGAAAGTGAGGTCAGGCATTCCCTGACCAGTTTCGAATGCACCGTCACTGACCCTAGGCCCCTATTTCCGCTTGACTGCCGGAGTAAATATGTACGTTTTTGACTGTTAGTACGCATGTGAGCAGCCAATCAACTGCCTCCTTGATTGCGGCTACCTCTGCCTGGAACACCCTGCAGTAGTTCGGTAACCTGAATTTGAGTCTGATGGGGAGCTCCTCGCAAAAAACTCCTTTGCCGCGACTATTCTACTAGACTGTCCTAGTAACTGCCTCCGGGAGGACGTTATTAAAAGCCCCCTCAAGGAATGCGCCCCCCGCAAACTCTTTCTGATACAGTGACTCCTCAATATCTTTTACACTTGTATGCAGGGCAGATTCCACCGATCTACCCTTACAATAAGCATGTTGGGTATGCGACAAACGACACCCTGACGAATTGCGCTTCTTATGTGCAAGTCAATCAGTCTCTCACGGGCTTTCAGAGGAAAAGAAATATGAGATATTGATTGGCCGGAAGTCCTTAGCGGTGACATGCGCGCGCTTGTCTTGGGTATGAAGACAACCCTCACGGCCCTCCATGATCTCGGTATATAGCCCCTGGCTACGCAGCTCGCATACATAGGGCTCAACCAACGGCATGATACCTCCGCAGATTGCTGCAGTTGGGCAGGAATGATGTCGTCAGGACCAGGTGACTTGAAGGGTCTAAAGGAGTCAATGGCCCAAGCCAGGCGACACTTATCCGGCAAGCAGCCCCGGTCCCGAATGCAGGTTGAAATGCTTTCCAGGCCGGTGCTGCTAGGCCTCAAAGGAGTAATCAGCAGAAAAACAAAACAGAGCGAATGGTACACTTTGGGGAAGTACATTTTTTTTAGAGAAGAGTGCGCTTAGATCAACCCATTCGGGATGCCAGACTGCGAGAAATTGCAAACAATTGCCAACAAAGTACCAAGAAGAAAAATTAATTCCTGGTTTCGCCTACAACTTGCTGGCTGACGTATCGTTCATAGCTCGTTGCACAGATGATGTACGGCTTGTATGCTCATATTTGTATGAATGCATGTATATATGTATGTATGTGTGTTTGCATGGATATATACTTATATACATATATTATATAAAAATAAAAGAATAGAATTGGCGCATACACTTCTGTTAGGTGTTTGGCCGAGCTCCTCGTCCTATTTGTGGTGGTTTCTTGATGTTGTTCCACTAAAGCAGGAACCTACAGTTTTAAGCTGACTCCGAAGGGCAACCGGTTATTATAAGGAGCTTCTTCATGGCGGAAATACACTCTCTGAATGCCGAATGTTAGTCACGCACCTACCCATACCGCCACGGCGACCGTTAGTTATACATAGTTTTAGTCCATTGCAAATGCGTTAAAATTCATCACTGCTTTCAAATGCTCTTTATTATGCGTATTTATTTAGACGATTTCGTTCTTTCAAGCAGCAAAATCTGAACGTGAGTTTCTTGCAAAGGATAAGTTTTTACACAAACCGCCATTTATACTTAAGTTTTTTTAAGTTTGCTTTCTTCCCGCTTTTCTGACAACAGAAAACTACTTTACGGCGCTTGTAGCGTTGCTTTTCCATAGTAAAGGCAAATGTAATTAACACTTTCCGCTTTTAAGAAAATTAAAAATTTCTTCATTTGCCGTTCAAATATAAGCGTCGGCTTTTATTTAAATTAAATTTCGTGTGCTCGAGAAAAGAACGAAATAAACAAGCGCAACGGAAATGAAGCACAGTTTACGCCGCAAACACTTGCACACACACACACACACACACATACACATATATATACTTATATATACATTTACAAAGTAGAGCGGAAAGTGAGCGCAATAAAATCAACATTCAAAGTGGCACGCTCGAGTGCAAAGAAACGAATAATTGTGAAGAACTGCGCGCAAAGCATAGAGTGCGCACATACACATACACACACATGCACATATTTTTTTTATTTAACCCTATGCCACACATTTAATTTCAATTTAATGCATTACAGCGGCGAGCAGTCGCACATTTCGAGCGGCAAGGAACTGACCGACGGCAACTGGGTGCAGCGCTGCACTCGCGCTGCATTCGCCTGCCCTCGTCTAAATTCGAATCAAGTTAGCTCCAGTAACGCATTATGGAATACATTTCCCGTAGGCTTTCCTTGTGTGAATCGCAAAACTTTTTATGCTTGCACTTCCACTGCCACTTCTGCTGGCTACGCCTCTCGCACTCGGTGCCAACATGCAAAGTGCGAATGTGTGTATGTGTGTGTGGGCGCACACATATACCTATATTCGGTTACTTGTGGCGCCACCGGGCACACCGCCGCGATGGACAGGCAGGACACTGTCGTTGCCATGTACGAAATTAAATTCGTGCTCGCTGGTGAGCAAGTGCTGATGCCGCAAGCTTCTTGTTTTCCTTTGTTGCAGCTTCACAGCGGTCTACTGTGTGAGTTACTTTTCTTTTGCCTGTTTTCTGAACCGCACATTTTCATCATCTTCAGCAAGTGAGAACAGTTGCGCTTTTTATGCTCGTACGCTGTTGTATGTAAAACGCTTTGCATACTTTTGGGCTTTAACCGAATCATGCGGTACAACTACACTGTGCGAAAAAAATGTGCGAGAAAATACCAACAATCACGTCTTGTGGCGAAGTACAGCGTGCGTGTGCCCTTTTGACCTCCCGCAATGTTTTTGCTGCCTGCACTAACTCTGTACGCCTAAGTGTTTGCTGAATCGACAACAGCAAGGCGTGGCTTGCATTTGCTGTAACGCCGGCACGTCTACTCACTGCTCCTTCACTTGCAGCATAGTTTTCTTTAACTGAAAATGTTTTACTTACAAGTTTTGTAATTCAAATTTTCTTTTCTCTCTACATTTTCGTTTTCTTTTCCCTCACTCATTTTCTTTGAGTGAGTCGGCCAGCAAAGAGCCATCAACTACAAACTCGCACACAACTTCAATCGTTTTATAGACAGGAAAGCGTTGGCTTCTTTTACTCTTTGTCTGCAATATGTTGCGTGATATTCTTGCAAATTGAAAAGAAGTAAAATAAAGCTGGCGAGAAGTGCTGCCCACACAGTAGCTCTTTTTTGTAGTTCAACATCGTCGGCGCATTCTTCAGTAAACACGGCTGAGGTGCACCCAATTTTCAAGCTGCAAGCGACTTGACTTACTGCGCCTTTGCATGGAATCATTTTAATGTATTAAATTGTTTTTTTGTTGCCATGTTAGGCATTGGTTAGTCCTTTTTATGAACTTCGCCGCCATTCTTTCGTGAACGTCCTGCGGTTTGTGTGCGTGCAGTATTCCAATCACCAGCATCTAAAGTAAGACTTTTGTGTGGTGGCGCCAAAGTTTTTCTTTATTGATCAACGCTCGCCACTCTTTTCTTAGCGCATTCTGTGGACTCGAGTTGCTGAGTTACAGGTGCCGCGTTGAGCTAGCGTGAGTTTTTACACGAGCTTTGAGTTTGTTAGCAAATGAGTTGGGTTGTTAGTTTGAAAGATCAAAGCTTGCGGTAACCCTTTGCTAGACCTTCGCTTTTCTTAGTATGGGTAAGTGATTTCTTGGTATGTGCAAGTGGCTAATTGACTACTTAGGGCACGGCATTAGATGCTCTGGTTAGTCTACCGCAACTTGATTTTTTCATCTAAGGAATCCAAGGAGAGGCCTTGAAGACCATCTGCAGGTTGAAACACAATGGGAATTAGTACGGCTGCCGTCCAGCATTGGGCAACAAAGTAGGTATGGAGTTACATTCAGTGATCCTCGCCATGTCCTTGACTCCATGCCATCCAGAGGCGTGTTTGAAAAGAGATACAGTGTGATGCTGCCAGAGGCTCAATTGTGGTAAAACTCTGAAAATGAGACCGGCAAACACTGTTCTCGCATTTTCAAGGATGGTTCCAGGACCGAGTAGAGTTCCGGTTCTAGTTTCTACGTGGAATCCAGCGGAACAAAAGTAACTTTTCTCTTGGAATGCACACATCTGTGTTTCAAGCGGAGGTGTATGCTTTTCAAGAAGCGATGAACTTTGTTGTATAGGGTTTTTCAATTGGCGCGGGTCGATTTTGGCGCCCTGTGGCAGTCATTTTGTTTTGGTGACATCTGTCAAATCTTTTGTTTATTATTCAGTTGTTTATGCCAAATCATCATGGCAAGTTACACGATTGAACAGCACGTTCAAATGATAAAACTTTATGATAAAAATGAGTGTTCATTAACCCAAAGGTTGCGCGCATTGCGCCCATTTTTCGGTAGACGTGGTGGCCCTTCCAATTTCTTATGGCCCATATTGAACCATATGGACCTAGACGACATGTGGTTCCAGCAGGACTGCGCTACGTGCCACACAGCAAACGCCATTTTATCCATTTTATTCCATTTCAACATCTACCCACCCTTATTGAAAAACCATTCAGAAAACAGATGGAGAGGCAGATCTGTATGTGTCTGTAGCGACAGCAAAGCTGCGCTCATGACCTTAGACAGCTCTCCAACTACTTCAAGGGTAGTTGAGTACTGTAAATCCAGGTTAAATTATGTCGGCACACATAATATCCTGATGCTAACATGGGTGCCGGGACACGTGGGTATCGTGAGTAACGAGACCTTTGACTCCTTAGATAAGATGGGCTCTGAGGCCAACTTCTTTGGCCCGCAGCCCATTCTGCTACTCCCTTCTGCAGTCATTAAAGCCATGGTTAGAAAACGCGTTGCTCTAACCAACAAGCGAGCCTGGTATGCTAAGAGCGGCTGCTGATGGATAAAACTGATGTTACCTGTCATAATCGCCCGCAGAACTGTCGCAGATCCTCTTGTTATTAAGCAGAAGCTACTGTAGGTAGCTGGTTGGACTGATGACGGTCCACTTTCTTTGGCGAAGCATATGGAAAAGGTAGGTATCTCAGACACTGCACTCTGCCCAGCATGTGGAGAGTGGGATGAGACAACACACCACTTTCTGTGCGTCTGCCCCGACTCCGCTCGAATCAGGCTTGAGGTCGTTGGCACTGATGTATTAAGAAGCGACCACCTTGACTCCTTGGCACCACAAGATATATTCAGATTTCTTCGCAGGTCGAGTAGATTTAAAAATAGGTAAAAGGGAATCCGAGTGCAGTACAATGGACTTAATTGTATCTGAGTGCTTTACTTGCTAGTTGTGCCGACAAAAATAAAAAAAAGCTTCTTAAAATATGATGTTTGCGTCAATCCTCCAGGAAATGAAATTGAAATACGCCACTTGCAAGATTGGGTAGAAGCACAGGTGAAGAAGCTTGCCGCAGTGATTTAATTGAAATGCCTGCTCAATACTATCTATTTTTTTTGGTTTTTTCTTTTAATGATTTATTTCAAAGCAATAAAAAGTAAATGAAATTCCGTAAAAATGTTAACAAAGTGGCACAGCGGTTTACAATTTAGATGACCATTTACAATAGTATACATTTTTTACGATCAAGTTACGCTATAAAATAACAATAAAATATATGGTGGGCCATGTAAAATTTGCTTTTTGAGCCGGCTATAAAAACAAGAAAACCAATCAATATTTTTTTTAACTTTTTGAAGTGAAACTTCTTTAGCGGCGGTCCGACATTTGAGCGAGAATGGAGAGTGAATTGGAAAAAATGTAACGTTTAGAGATTTCTTTACGCGAGAGAGAGAAAAAGATACAACGTAGAGAGAAGGAGAAATAAAGCTATACATTTTCTATACCTAAGGCATAGGCTTCGTTTTAAGACAAAGTATACAGATATATAACATAGAGAGAAAGAGAAGGAGAGCTATACATCATATAGCTTTTACATTTTTAAATTTATCATTAGTTTGTGCTTGTGCGACGACCATTCACAAGTCTCAGGGAAGCACGAATTCTGAAGGTGTTTACGAATATGATAAAAAACATTCGCAATCATTAGTTTTCGTTGCTTTATCACGAGTCACTTGTATTGAAGGCTTGTGGATTATAACGAACGGAAATGAGTTTAGATTCTACCATGGCCGACGAGCATCAGTCAGTATGTCTCATTTACAAGATGAATTCCGGAGACTATCGTTAAATAGACTGGAAACTGTGGATAAACAAATAATCGATTTCATGACTCATAGAAGAGGGCTATCTGTATATACTCTTAATTGTCAGAGCCTACGAGCACACTCCGCAGATTTAACAGACTCTGTCATCCACAAATCGGGTGTAGTACTTTTGTCCGAAGCTTTGTTAAACGATAACGAGGATATTAAATAGTATACCAAATTTCAATTGCGTTAAGCGACTAACTGTTAGAGCTGGCGGTGTGGCAATCTACCACAATCAAGATGATAGCTTAAATATCGTCACACCAAACATGGAAATGACTGCAAGGCAGTCTCAGTCATATTCATCAACAGTCACACCAGTTGGCGATGTTTGCGTTGCAGAATGTCAAACGCTGAATGGAAAAACTATTGTCATAGCCGCCATCTATATCTCACCGAACCAAAATCTTGATGACATAATATATTTCATTCACCGCTCACTACTGGTTTACAGCCACGCAGATGCAAATGCACTTGGAAGAGGCGAAGACAAAATTCCATTGATTCTCGGGGGAGATTTCAACGTAAATTTCGGATCCAATGATTCTTTGCCGTTGATTTAATTTCTTCGAGAAACATTCGGTTTGCAGATAAACAATAACCCTAAAGAATCAACAACAAAATCCGGAACTACACTAGATGCAATTTCCACACGTTATCTAGAAAATATTGAATCACGTACATATATTTCATATTTCAGCTATCACAAACCAATTATATCAGTATTATCAATTGAACCACCAACAGATGATAGCATAATGCATATATAGTTAATAAAATCGAATTTTGGTTACACACATTTTATTCTGTTGTATTTCTTTTGAAATTATCCCTGTCTCCTTCTCTTCTTCTCTCGCTCTTTCTCTCTCTCTCTCTCTCTCTTATTCACACTCATTCACACACAGAAGTTTCACCTCTACCACGTGTACGATGCTGCACATGAGTTTTTTTATTTTGAAGATTGAACATTGTCATTTATGAATGAAAAATAATATCGTTCAAATGACTGCCACGACTGGCTTTACAGTAGGCCATTCGATCAACCCAATTTTTAAGCACATTTTCGATTGTTTGGGCTCCAATTTCATGAATGGCAACTTCGATTTCGTGTTTTAAAGCATCAATCGTCTCTGGATGGTTCGCATAGCATTTGTCCTTAACGGCTCCCCACAAAAAATAGTCCAACGGGCTTAAATCACAGCTCCGAGGCGGCCAATTGATATCGGAATTCTGATTCGGCTGATTATTCGGTTTTCAAAAACGGTAGCCAAAAGTTCGAGTGTAACTTTGGCAGTGTGACAAGTTGCACCGTCCTGTTGAAACCAAATGTCGTCCATGCCATCCTCTTCAATTTTTGGAAATTGACATTTGACATGTCATTTGTGTTACCGTTCTCAAAAAAATAGGTGGTTCAAAAAGCAAACGCTGTATAGCCCACCCTGTAGAATGGACTCCATCGACAAGAGTCGTTTCTACTGTCAGTCGACATTCGCAATAGGAGTGTATAATCCCCTGACATGATAACGAAGATTACAATGTCCCGTATATTTCCGTATATCATCGGGTCAGAGACCATAAGCCCTCTCGATCCAACTGTTAGAGCTTTTTTGAAAAAAAGTGGCGTACAAGCAAAAAAAAAAAATAAATAAATAAATAAACACTCGCCTTCCTCGACTCAAACGAGTGTCAAACACAAAGAAATATACCGATCTGGCTGAAATCTGGTGTGTGTTCTTCGAAGAGATGCTACCACCTAAAAATAATCTTCATATGCGCCAGTGGTGCCATTTCTCTGACTTTGCACGGTCTTTTCAATCGACCCTATTGTTTTATAATAATTTGTATTAAGGGTTTAGGGGTATTATTTCAGTAGTGAGGTTTGTGTTCGAAAGCAGGTGCGTACCCTTAAGTTTTAATTGAGCATCATTGCATATTACATACATTTTTGCCTTTAGCTTCTACAGCACTTTTTAATTAAACTGCATTTTCTGAGTTTCATGTAATTGCATCCTTTGATTTTAATTTCCTCGCCAAAACACATGTAAGCACCCTCTTTGGGTGAGCCATTAGTTAACGATTTACAGCAATTTAAGTTTACACTGCCATAGTGAGCGCTGTTGTACAATATGATCCCATCCACATACCTATACCGCATAGTAAAAATCGAGAACAAAAAAAATTAAAAATTTGCAACTGCTGAATCCGCAGCCATGTGGGGTTTTGTATTGCTGCAAAAGCAAAAATTTTGCTAAGTTGGTGTTGCATTTCCAACAATGTTTTGCTTTACGTTAACACCTGCACATGCAAACAAACCAATTTATCAGCTAACCAACAGAAGTGTACCTGGAAGCCAGCTGAGCATCTGCACACCACTACGCATCGTTGCACAAGCAGTAGAAGTGAGCCAACGTTTTGTGGTGTTGCAAGCAATACCAAACTCATATACAAACATAGTTGCAGTTTTGAAAAATTGTTGCATGTTAAATTGTTGTAAATTCAATCTGCAAAAGCTCGGACTTCGATGTGTGAACGGATATGCTGCACAGAGGCCAAATCATCGAAGCGCAAATCAGCACCGATGAGAGTTAGAGCTGGTGAATCTAGGGTAAGTGAGTGCACAGTAAACAGGTGTGTACAGGTGTGGATATTAGTGAAATGAGCACAAAATATACAATGGAATGTTTGTGAAGTAAAGCGATAAGATTTACTTGCATATCGTACAACAACACAGGCAACGTACTCGTATAATTGCGAAATAAGCGAAGTGTTGCAACAGAGAATGATGCGTTTCTAGCCACAATTGCGAGTGTTGAAAGATGGAAGTAGCCAAGTTGGTGCAGAACCACAGATAAAAATAAAACACTTTTATTTGTTTTGTGGCTTTTGAGTGGCTTGATTAATGAAATCGGCAAAGCTCTGCCTTCTCAAGCCTTCTACGCCTTGAACATTCCTTATATGCCGTGACAACTGTGAGAAAAGCGAACGGGGATTATACTGATGAATGAATTAGCTATTTTAGAAACGCAATTATTCCTACATTACGGATGAAAATATCAGTACCACCATATAGCAAAATCCATAAAACGTTTGGACATATATCAGGTATGTTTGGACATATACCTATGAAATGAGACTTTTAGCTATTAGTCCATAGATGTCGCTAGGAGTATTTTTAAACCTTCCCAAATGTCTTGTTTTTTTCGTCTGTCATTTGTCAACAATATTTAGTTCATTGTTTGTTACGTTTCATAGAACAATGTACTTTTGTCGCTCTTAAAAATGTCGAATTTCGTGCCTTCAAACTACTATTTGCGGACATCGTTGATTTTGTGCTATCAAAGCTTATGGTGGACATGCTCTAAGTAGAGCACAGCGCTTCAGGTGGTTTGAAAAATTCCGAAGTGGTGAGTTTAGTGTGGTGTGTGAGAACGAGGACCGTGGCCGGCCACCGAAAAAGTTTGAGGACGCCGAATTGCAAGCATTGTTGGATCTTCATCCAATGGTCACACGCAAGAAATGATGACAGAGCAGTTGGGAGTGACCCAAAAAATCATTTACAAACGTTTGAAAGACATGGGCATGATTTTAAAGGTCAGAAGATGGGTGCCGCATGAGCTGACTGAAAGGCAGCAAGAGAATCGAAAAACCACTTGTGAAATGCTGCTTTCCCGGTTCAAAAGGAAGTCTTTTTTGCATCGAATCGTTACGGGTGATGAAAAATGGGTGTATTTCTCCAATCCCAAGCGTAAACGATCGTATGGTCCGCCCGGCCATAAGCCAAAAACAACGGCCAAACCAAATCGCTTCGGCCTCAAGGCAATGCTGTGTGTTTTCTGGGATCAGCGTGGTATGATTTGGAATGAGCTATTAAAACCAGGTGAAGCAGTTGACGGTGCACGCTACCAACGACAATTGGCCGATTTGAACAGCGCTATACACCGAAAACGCCCAGAATATGCCCGTCGGCGTCACAAAGTAATTTTTTCTGATGACACTACACCGCCACATCGAACAAGAGCGACCCGGGAATTGGTGGAGACGTACGATTGGGAACCGCTGGTTCATGCGGCTTACTCACTTATTCGCACTTTCCGAGCAGCGCTTCAATTCTCACGAAGACGCCAAAAAATGGCTCGATGATTGGTTTGCGGCCAAAGACGGACAATTTTTTTGGCATGGCATCCACAAATTGCCTGAGAGATGGGAAAATGTGTCGCTAGCGATGGCTATTATTTTGACGATTAAATTTGCAGTTTTTGTTAATAAACGTTTGAAATTGAAAAAGTCTCATTTCATAGGTATCTATAGTAGAATATTACGAGGAATTTTTTATAGAATATTTTAACCCATTAGCTTCCTCAAGATGGCGTCATTTTGGCCTTTTTTTAGAGAAGTCCGTAAAACAATAGATTTCCAAGAGCGCTGTAGGGCTAAAATGTTCTACAAAATTATTCCTAAGAAAATTTCACTAGGTGTCTTCCCGAACAAAATCTGCATAAAATGAGCAGAAAAGTCTACAGCATTTAAAATATGGTAGTAAATATCACTCAAGTTCCCCTTAAGATATGCATCACTTTTTACCCAATCCTTAGTAGGCAAATACACAGAAAAAACCTGTGCCAGTAACTGCATTTTGTAATGCCTAAGAAAAGGTTGTGCTTGTTTTTGACTAATTGTTCCGAATTTAACTGTGTACGAAATTGCTAAAGTAAGCGGCTATAAGTAATGAATATCCTAAAGACCTTGATGAACTATTCGAAATTCTACATCGGGGTTCAGCAGAACGTAGCGCATGTCCCATTAATGACGAAGCCAGCTATTTACTGTGGCAGGTGTATGGTGATAAAACTATATTGTGTACAAAAATCGATTTATCTACTAAATTATTTGTGAGATACGGTCTGAAATTATTGAAAAAGCGTAGAAAATTAGAGCTACGAGCTGACCTATTTCAGGCGTGATGAAGTATCAACCGACTAAAAATTGTACTTAACAGCTAACATTCGAATTTTTCAGATGTAAATTACTTTGGTTCGGACATTTCGAATAGCCAAGCTGCAATCAAAGAGATGGATTCGTTTACAACAACCTCTACACTGATAGAACAAATCAGAAATAGCCTTATCACCTTAAGTGGAAACCATAAGGTTACCTTCATCTGGGTTTCGGTACATCGGAACATTAAAGGGAAAGAACTGGCAAGAGGAGAGAGATTTCTCAAATGCACAGGCTGGATGTAGTCGTGCAGGAATAGCCCGTATAATTTGTTGGTGGCGAGGTTGTGGCAACAAAATGGTGCGGAAGTGTTGGTTGAATTCTTGGAGAATCATTACTTCAGCCAACCAACCAATTCCGGTATTTTCTTTTAATTACATTTGCCTATACCTACATATTTTTACATACTCCTCATTGTTCGTTTACTACGACTTAACTCACCTATTACTTACTTACTTATGTGGCGCTACAACCGTGTGTCAGTTTGGGCCGAATCCAAAATGGCGCGCCAGCTATTTGGAAATTTCGAGTGAAGACAGGTCTTGTAGCACTTACTCTTTCCAACGGTCTTCCTCTTCCACGCCTTCCTTTTTGGAGTACCGTACTGTAAATTCGCTTCTTCTTTCATACGGGTGACATGGCCAAGCCAGCGTAGCCGCTGTATTTGTACACGCTTAACTATGTCCATGTGCCTATATAGTTCATACAACTCGTTGTTCCACCGTACGCGATACTCCTGACTAACGCGGAGGGGGTCAAAGAGCTTACGTACAATTTTTCTCTCGAAGGCTCCCAAAACTCGAACTGCTCGGAGAGGTTACTTCCAATTCTGACGCGGCGCTTGTGGTTACGAGGGCTAAAATATCCCCACAGGGCAGCCGAATTCTGCTTAATAATTTCACATGTATTCACACACTCGTCCAATGGGCATTGTTCAGATAACAAATTGACATCTCTAACACAATCTTATGGCCACACTTGTCTGATCAGTCGTTGTTCAGATGGCAACTAAGTGAACTTACGTTGATCAGTGTTAGTGTTTGTATATCACTAACACAATCTCAGTTAGTTTGTCCCCTGTTACGTCAGCTCATCAGCTGATTCTGTCAGATTGGCTGAGCGCCGATTAATAATCTGTTATTGAGCACATCTACTCAATTATTTTCACCATGGCGATGGAGAGTTTATGTTGCTGGCTTGATTTGCGCCTCTCAGATACGGGGGCTAGGCTCTTTTCATTCCCATTACCAGTTGATGTGAGAGATTATGAGGATCTCAAATCTGTGACTGAAGTTTCAATATGAGCTCTTGTTAAAATATATGATACACAAGCATTTTTATAAAAAACCAAATAATATGTAAACTTAATCGTATTTCTTTTTGAAGCTGAAGGCAGAGAGCTGTTCTGAATGCTCCAACAATAGTCAGCCGTCATGTGTGCGTTCCAGTAGCCTTTCTCGTTCCTCTTTCGTACGAACATCCTGGTGGAATCGCTCTTCTTGTGCTTCACTTAGATCCCCAAGATTGGCAGGGAAATAGTCGAGGCGGTTTTGAAGAAAGTGTAACTTGATGCTCATGTAACATCCAAGACTTTGAAAGTGACTCATAAGTTTTTCGACGTGTTGGGAATAATCAGAACTTTTTTTATTCTCCAAAAAATTTTGAACAAGCCAGACAAACTCATTCCATCTCTGTCATAACGTCCGTAAAATTTGAGTCTTTTTTTTAAATCTTATCTGTGTACCACAAAAAATTCCCGCTTTTCTCTTTTCTGAACTTAGTTTTTTGATGGAAAAAGGTAACTATTTCCGTTTTTGTTAAGACCTTTTACAAATTTTTTTACTTGTATATGTGTAACGGCGGTAAAATTATACGTTCCCTTGATACTAGAGGTGTGTCCATCCCGTTCTATTGACTCAGCGCTTCCCGAGTTGGTCAATCTTTTTAATCCATTGTTGTGTTTTAGCTCCATGTACAGTACGACAAGCAAAGAAAACAGGGCTATTTTGTGTAAGCACTTTGTTGGCCTAGAAGGAAGTTTACATTTTTAAATCGACAAATATGAGCAAGTTGTGTTCCACATATTTAATTTTATCTTAAACTAGAGCAAGAGTTGTATATATAATATATTCTTCTTTTTTTATAGAATGTGCAATAAGCAATGCCCCAAATCTATGCCCATTGTGCAAGAGAACGCATTTTAGACTCCGTTTTGATGAGTCTATGAATAAACGCCACTCATTATAGACGTAGTTTTGTAATCCCATTGTAGCCATTAAACCAGGTATATCTTTACAATAGTCATCTTCTTCACCAAAATATTTCAGAAGATTTTGTTCCAGGTTTGTTTCCAGGTCACATTCAAAGTCATTATCCCTACAGTCAGTATTCGCCTTTAAATCCATTGGCTCCTCCTGTGATGGATCAGCTTGGGGTTCTTGGTGATGTCTTTGTATACAAGGATATTCCCATTTGGCTAGATTTCTCCGGTTAACGCCAGTTATGTTAACCAAACAAAAATATCAATCGTCGTTGTCGTTCACGCGTTCCTTTCAGGCCATAGCAGTTTCTCCGCAAATGAAACCAAATTGATTCGGATCATTAACACAAACTCGTCTTGACTCTGCCATATCAAATTATAATAATTTTTTTTATAATTTTTCAGCAAACGAGCAATGAAAAATAATGAATTATTAACGAAAAGAGTTCCAAGTTTTTTTTTTCAACTTGGAAATAGCCACATTGTATAGGGTGATTATTTAAGAGCATGAGAAGTTAAAATGATAACACAAAATAGAAATATTGTTGGAATGAATAGGAGATCCAACTTTTTTTTAACTTGGAAATAGCCACATTGTATGGGGTGACTTTTTAAGAGCATGAGAAGTTAAAATGATATACAAAATAGAAATATTATAGGAATGAATAGGAAATCCAAATTTTTTTAAACTTGAAAATATCCATTTTGTAAAGGGTGATTTTTTAAGAGCAGGAGAACTTAAATGATAATACAAAATAGAAATATTGTAGGAATGAATAGGAAATCCAAATTTTTTTAAACTTGAAAATAGCCATTTTGTAAAGGGTGATTTTTTAAGAGCATGAGAATACAAACCGGAAAAATTATTGGAATGAGTTTTTTTTATTATAATCTGATAAATAATTTCATGGCATTTATTTAGTTTTTAAAATGATAAAACGCATACATTCTGTCAAAAAAGTACCGGGAATTGTTCAGTAAATCGCAAAGTAATAGGCCTTCAAAATAGGCTCTATTCGAAGCAATACGCATTTGCCAACGATTAGACCAGTCATCAAAGCACCTTTCAAACGCGTTTGAAGAGATCTTCTATCGACGCAAAGCGGCGTCCGCAGAGTGGCAATTTAAGTTTCGGGAAAAGGAAAAAGTCGAAGGGGGTTAAATCCAGTGAATACGGTGGTTATTTCATGATATTTGTCGAGTTTTTGGCGAAAAAAGTGTTCACAATTTGAGCCTTGTTGACTGGCTTGCATATCTAACTCATAAACCCACGTCTCGTCACTTGTTATGATGCCTTAGATAAAAATTGGGTCCAAATTCACTTGCTCAAACATGTCTTCAGCCACCTTCGTCCGATGAATTTTTTGAAAGAAATTCAACTCTCTTGGAACAAGTCGAGCAGCCTCATGCCTCGAGCGTCCAATTGATGGTGTAAAATGTGGCGAATTGATTCGTGAGACACGCTAAGGTCAGTAACTACCTCCCTAAAACTTAAATGATGGTTTTCCAGCACCATTTCCTTGATTTTGTCGACGTTTTCATCCGTTGAAGACGACCAGATCGTGGTAAATCTTCCACGACCAAATCGGGGCAAATCTTCCACGACTTTTCGGCAATCTGCAAAAGCCTTATATCACTCGAAGACCCGTGTTTTTGATAAAGCACACTCACCATAGGCTTTCTGTAACATTTTCGTGCTCGAACTCTGCAAAACTATAGAGGACAGTTGTACCAACATTTCAGCAAAAAATGTGCTCTTTTTAAATGAACAATTCCCGGTAGCTTTTTGACGGAATGTATATCCGCAGCGGCTGCAATTCTTCCATTCTTCCTTCTTCCTTACGTAAAATTTTTCACGTAGTCGAAGTACAAAGACCAACTAGTTGAGAACGATGATGAATCAACATTTTTACGGCTTCTTTAACACTTCGTTCCATGAACTTCGCGCACAGATTTATTTATTTTTTTCAAAGTAAATTTGCACAATTTGGAAGCGTTGATCTGACGATAAACAATTTTTTTGATGACTTGCCAAACCTTACTGAACTTAAATGTCTACATAGTTTACCATTCTCAGCTGTCAAACCATAGTTATGGATATCGATGGTTCTCATGTAGCTAAAAACCACGTAATAGCTATCTGAGGACATATAAAAATTCAACTGCAATTTCAGTTCTCTGGAGGACATCCAAAAGAATACACCTAGAAACATACAAACGAGCATATTGGCTTGCAGATAGTCACAAGCACTTTTACTTAGCTGCTGAATTCAATTCGAGCTTTAAAGAATTGCTTACCTAATGTCAAATGTGTCGAAGTGTGCGACGCTTTGTGGTGATGTTACTGCATTTTCTTGTGTTTTTTGCATTAAAACCAGTTTGCAGTTTAATTTTATTTTTCGTACAGGAAAAAAAAACTGCAACAACAACACCGACATTTGCAGTTGTAAGAAGCAGAAGCAGACATTGTTAGCTGTCAATGGCATTGCTGCTGCAAGTGTTGTTCGATATTGTTATGTTTTGTGCCAGCATGGCAAGACTGGCATGTGCACAGAGTGTGGCAAGTGTCACTTTGGAACATTTTAATTAAATTTAAGTGTCTCTGTTATATTCTGTTAATAGATTTACATCGATGAAAATGGCAACAATCTGCAAGCAAACTATTTATAATAAAAGATGAGCGCATGTCTGTTTGCAAAGCACTAAGGCCCAGCTGCTCCTGTACAAATGGAGGAACTTACAATTGCAAACTGCCTTCGCGGGAAGATAGTGAATTTCGTGTAACTTCTGCAAAAGCAGAAGTACTGCTGAAAGTTTGCCAGGAGGTTTGGCTCTTGTGATCAAATTCTTTTCGGTGTTTAGAGCCGGCAGTGTGCATCGAACACAGCACTCAATGCCTGTATGCAAACGCAGTCGCACTAGTTCCTGGTGGCCGCTGCAAGCTGCTGCTGCATGCTACTGCTGCTGCTGCTACTGGTGCTGTGAGTAACAACTGGTTCCATTATTGGGGGAGTTCCATATCAACTATTTATATGTAGCAAATTTCACTTGCTTTCAATTAGTTTTGAAAATGGCAGAAGCAAAATTTCCAACAACACATTTTCAATGCTAATAATGAATATCCGAAAATAGCATTTGTGCCACAATGTATAGCAATTTTGAAAATGTGCAGCAACAGCAAAGTTCACGGCAATCTCCTTCGCATGCCACATTGCTCGAAGCGCGGCGGTTGCTGCTGATCACTTTATTTTGCTAAATCTCAAGGCGACCACAACACATGGCCGCAATGCCTAAATATACTCATGCATACATACATACATATGAATGCATAGTAGTAGTAGTGGTGGTGCACATGGGATGCATACCTATTACAGTAACCTCTGTTTTTGAGCTGTAGTCAGCGCGTGTTGGGTTTGTTGTTGCTTGTGTGCCATAACCATTTGTTTGCTGCATAGTGCAGGCCAGTGTAGCGGTGCTTGGTAATATTGTTATTAGGTTAGTTGTTGTTATTCTTCAGTACTGATTGCATTTCGAAAAATCGCTTAGCAGCTCAAAAAATATCGCAACCTTCTTTCACTTTTTCGCCTTCGTTCAATTCTTTGTTTAGAGTTTCCCCTTGTTTGCTTTCGTACACTGCACTCGTATGCCTCACAGCTCTTTTGCCTTTTCTCATTTTTGCTTAGTCGTAAAATTTAATTTTATTAAAAGTCAAGTGTGCTTTGCTTTGTGTTTTCGCCTTATTTATGATGCTAATTATACTTCTAATGGGGTGCAAATCCAGTGATGCTCTTCCCTGGTCACACACACACACACACTGACATTCTCTCCTCCTACACATCAACAAACGCGTTTTTTGTATTAGCAATGGTTTTTGTTATGCTCTTGGGGTGCAGTTTTCGGGCCATTTATTAGGGTTACTGTAGCACTTTTTCCACAAAAGTTATTAAACTTTATGTAAAAAGTTATGCAAACGAATTTGAAAAGAAGTGAAATCAAATTGAATATGAGTAGGTATTAAAATTTGATTTTTATACGTTAGGACGTGAGTTTGTATTAGTTGGTTCAGTGCAAAACACTGCTACAGCAAGGCGCTATCTGTTTGTAAATTGAAGGATGCGTCGCTACGTCTTTTTCACTGGTTCGCTGTACGTATTTGAATAGAACTCGAAAGGTTATGATAGCCTCACAATAAAACCTTCAAGTATTTAACCTTCAACTATTAATGAAAAAATTTGAAAGAATCTGAAGGTGGGTGTTTATATAAAATGACAAAAAAAAATTTTTTTCCAAAAATTTTCAACAGAAAATTTAATTTTTCTTCAAAAAAAAAAATTTTTCTTCACAAAAAAAAAAAAATGTTTTTCTTCCAAAATTTGCAACAACAAAAAAAAACGCCAAAAATAAATTGTTTTTCAGTATGTTTTAGTTTAAAATTCTAAACTAAAAAATTGTTTTTTTATTAGAAAGAACCGAAGCCTATTCAGTATTTTTTATGTTAAATACTAAGAATAAGTTTTTTTTATCTTAAAATACTTAGTAAAATTCTAAAAAAAATAAATTTTTCGCAAGTAAAAATAAATTTTTTTATGTATTTTATACTAAAAAGAAAAGTTTTTGTTAATTATTTTATAAAACACAAAAAAATGTTTGTTTAATATTTCCTATCTTAAAATACTAAAAAAAAAATTTTTTTTATTATTTAAGACTTCCAACAATTTTTATGCAAAAAAAATGTTGAGGTATTTTTTTACCGTAAAAAATTGGTTTTAGAATTTTTCGTCTTAAAATACTAAAAACAAAATTTAATTTTTTATATCTTAAAATAATAAAAGTAAAATTCTAAAAAACAATAAATTTTTTATAAGTAAAAATAAATTTCTTTTAAGTATTTTATACGAAAAAAAGTTTTTTTTAAGTGTTTTTTACCGTAAAAATATTGTTTTCAGTATTTTTTATCTTAAAGTACTAAGAACATAATTTTATTTTTTTTATCTTAAAATACTAAAAGTAAAATACTTAGTAAAATTCTAAAAAACAAATAAATTTTTTGCAAGCAAAAATAAATTTGTTTTAAGTTTTTAATACCAAAAAAAGTGGTTTTTACCGTAAGAAAAATTGTTTGTTAAGTATTTTTTTCCGTAAGAAAAAGTTTTTGCTAAGTACTTTTTTCCGTAAAAAAAATATTTTTTTGTATTTTCTATCTTAAAATACTAAAACACAAGAAATGTTTGTTTAACATTTTCTATCTTAAAATACTAAAACATAACATTTTTTATTAGTATTTAAGATTTTTAAGGGTTTCTACAAAAAAAAAAATAAAATTTTTATGCAAAAAACATGTTTAGGTATTTTTTTTACCGTCAATAAAATTGGTTTTAGTATTTTTTATCTTAAAATACTAAAAACAAAATTTTACTTTTTTTATATTATCTTAAAATACTAAAAGTAAATTACTAAAAATAAGGAAATTTTTTTAAAGTATTTTATACTAAAACAAATTTTTTTAAGTGTTTTTTACCGTAAAAAAAATGTTTTCAGTATTTTTTATCTTAAAATACAAAGAACATAATTTTATTTTTTTATCTTAAAATACCAAAAGTAAAATACTTAGTAAAATTTAAAAAAAAAAATTTTTTTTGCAAGTAAAAATAATTCTTTTTTAAGTATTTTATACTAAAGAAAAAAATTTTTGTTAAGTGTATAGTGTAGCGTAAGAAAAGTTTTTTGTAAAGTGTTTTTCCGTAAGAAAAATTTTTTTTTGTATTTTCTAACTTAAAATTTCTATCTTAAAATACTAAAACACAAACACCGTTTGTTTAACATTTTCTATCTGTTTTTGTTTTATTATTTAAGATTTTCTCCAAAAAAATTAAATTTTTATGCAAAAAAAAACAATTGTTTAGGTACGTAAAAAAATGGTTTTAGTACTTTTTATCTTAAAACACTAAAAACAAAACTTTATTTTTTATATCTCAAAATACTAAAAGTAAAATACTAAATAAAAAACTAAATTTTTTTGAAGTATTTCATAATCAAAAAAATTTTTTTTTAAAGTTGTTTTTTACCGTAAAAAAATTAGTAGTATTTTCTATGTTAAAATATTAAATAAAAAAAAAGTGTTTTTAGTACATGAATGTAGTACATGGTATGATACATATATTAAACATTGGTACATGATTATCTTGACTCTAGATAACCTGTCGTGAAGAGAATAATTGTTTATGTAGAAAGTATGCCCTTGTGGCCCGCTCCAACTGTTCATTTACGTGATGATTGAAGTATAAACACTTGCCCAGGTTTATTCCCAAAAATTTCACTGTGCTCCGCTCCAAAATACTTGACTCATTTAGTTTGATTTTATACCATAATTTTTCCAATTTTTTTTGTATATCACGATTACATATTTTTAGGAGGGGTCTAACAAGATTGTTTGGCACTTTTTTGGGTTTATTTTTAGGAACCAATTTTTTGTATATTTTCCGACCATTCGATCGAGTCTACACCAGTTTGCGTGATTTTAAAATTCCGCCACCTATTGAGAATCCCGGCCACTGTGAAGTGCGTGCTGTAATACGGTTTCTCTGTGCACAAGGCTTCAAATCCGTTAACACTCATCACCAAATCAATGAAATGTATGGTGAAAGCATTATGAGTGATAGAATGGTGCGGAAATGGGTTAGGGTATTTAAAGTTGGCCGCACAAACATTCATGATGAGGAACGAAGTGGTCTCCCACTTCAGTCATTACCGATGAACCTATTCAAAAAGTGGATTGTAAAGTGAAAGAGAACAGACGATTCACGATTTCGTCCTTAGCTGAAAAGTTTCCTGCTGTCTCAAGAAGTGTTCTTTACGAAATTGTGTCCGAACGTTTAAATTATCGGAATTTGTGTTCACGCTGGGTGCCAAAAACGTTGACTGATGAGCACAAAACCAAAAGATTGGGCAGTGCATTAAGTTTTCTCGAACGATACAGTAACGAGGGGATGATTTTCTAAGCCATATTGTCACAGGCGATGAAACATGGGTAGCCTGTGTGACACCGGAATCGAAGCAGCAATCAATGGAATGGCGGCATTCATTATCCCCATTCCTATGATGACAGAGTGAAAACGACTATAAAGCAGTGGTTGCCTAATCAGGGCGCAATCTTTTTTGACGATGGCATACAAAAGCTTGGCCCAAGGTACGATGGACGAGCGAGAATGGATAGTAAAATTTCAAGCGTTTTGGGCATTTTCGTTCCGTAAGATTTAACGTAGAGGAAAAGGAGAGAGAGAGAGCTATACTTTACATATATCTTATGTAGAACACTTTAAGCTATTTTTCCTGAGTTTTTCCTTCTGGTTGCTAATTGGTTTTTATGTCAAAACTGTACTTACTTTGAAAACGCGGCTCATAAATTAGTTTAAATATTAGACCTTTTATCCATAGTCCATCAAAGGAAGCTTCTAAATCAAAGAGACATGCAGCTGTGCAACATTTTTTATGCCAGTTCCAGTTTATGTACAGGGTGGGCCAAATAAGACCTACTAATGTTAAGCACAAATAACTTTTTTATTTTTTGACATATTTATTTTTCTCTTTTTGTAGGTTATAATTACACAGTACAACACAACGCGTTAAAATTATCTACATAGTTTTTCTATTCTTGTCAACGATCAATCGATATCAGTTGCACCCATCTAAATGTACTGTTTGGTGCGGTGTTATGGCCACTAGAGTAATCGG
>JAYXIM010029996.1:0-15860 GCA_037575425.1 Anastrepha fraterculus
GAGCGGCTGTCTTTTGTCCGTAATTTGATCTCTAAAAGTCTTATAGATTCCCTGTAGTATATTTCAGGCGTAACAAAAGCAGCTGAACTGGCTCCGGAATTAACCGTTCTTAATACTCGGACAAACATTTTCATTGATAGCCAAGCAGCTACTAAAGCAGTTATGGCTCCTTAGACTAACTCAGAATGTGCTCAACAATGCAAATCTAAAACGGATGATCTCTGCGGAAATGGGCAGATTACGTTTTGCTGAATGCCAGAGCACAAAAGAATAGAAGGTAATGAGAGGGCCGATGAGCTCGCTAAGGCGGGTATTTTCTTGCTGGGGTTGAGCTTGAGAAGACATATATCCATCAGTTTCCTTTCTAAAAACGGAACTAAATGAGAAACTAGCTTGGAAACGCAGTCGATATTTTTGTTTTTATCCTTGTTCACTCCTCCCGGGAGCATAGGGCCTCTACAAGATTTGTCTTGCGTTGGTTTCGTTAATCTATTTGATTTCTGACAGAGTAGGGGATTAGTCTTAGGAGTGGTAATGCCCACCGGTCGTTGTTTAGGAACAACACCTTCTTACTGCTTAGAGCGCCTTCTGTGTTTCACATTTTTCTGGCAGTGGGATCGCACAGATGGTTGAGGACTTCGCTAAAGTGGTGTGTCTGCGCTTTTACCGCTGTTGCCCGTTTCCTCTTGCTGGCGCCACTTGATAAAATGCAAATAATGCGTTGACTATGGTGCGGAAGTAAGGATGGAAAGGATAAGTTTTAGGGAATGAGGAAAGAGATTTTGTTTTTTGTTTTTGTTTTTTTTAGAAACAGGGAAAAGTAGGTAAATTTGGAAACGTGCTAGGACCGTGCTTTACGTGGGATTCGAACCCAAATTTTCTGGGATGGCAGACTAGTGCACTTAGGCTAGACTACCGAGGCCGGTATGCCCTACCAGTCGATATGAGAACACTCAAACTCGTACAAAACTGCCAAAATTATGCTAAGGACTTGCAATACGAAAACTATAAACATTATTTTATATTTATCTAGAAAAGACTGCAACCTATTGGTTGGAGTACTGACGGGACACTGCCTTAGCCCACTTCTCGCATTCAAAATTGGCCGAGCTGCTCCTCCTATTTGTGGCGTGCGTCTTAATGTTTTTCCACAAATGCAGCGACCTACAGTTTTAAGCCGAGTCCGGATGGCAAATTGTTTTTTAAGAAGAGATTTTTTATGACAGAAATGAACTCGGAGGGTTGCCATTATCTGCCGATAACAATTAGACTCGAAAAACTGGTAGCGCAATGGACCATAGAGCTCTATGAGCGATTTTTTACAGACCAGCCAGCACTACCTAATCTAACTGTACGATTTTATATATTTTTTTTATATAATGCATTTATTTTTAAGGGGTTAGGGGTAGTCAGAATTTTGAAAGAATTGGTTTATTTTTTTGCATTTTTAAAAAGTCTAGTATCTTAAAAATTATGTGTGAAAATTTCAAATGCATCTGGCTAATACCTTTCGAGTTATTCAACAATTAACAAAGGGCGCTCGGGTGCTTGGGCGCTCGATAGCAAAACTTTAAATGCGTTTTTCTAAAAACTATGTTTTTTGAACTGGTGATCACTGTAGCTTTAAAACCGCTTGGTAGATTTCAATAAAACTTATACTGCTTTTGAAAAACATAAAAAACTCGAATTTTTTTTTCTTGAAAATCTGAAAAAATATTTCCTGAGGCCGCCACAGTGTTAATTAAAAAAAAGCTTCGATCAGGCTCAAGATTACCTATTAATAAAACTAATTTCTCTTATCCGATTGACTTTAGATGCATCTCCAAGGATCTGTGAGGTTCACAAGCAGCGATAACATTTACAATTATTAATTTTTTTTTTAAATTTTTCTAAAGTCAAGTCGACCCATGATGTATTAATGCTATGTTTTTAATTTTTTTAAACTAGAACAACTGACTAGCAAACAACAATTGTTGAAAATCATCATTTTTTCGGGCCTCTGACTACTCTTAACCCTTTAAGAACTAAACATTTCGGGAAATGTAAGTTTATTCTTTATGTTCTTTTTGAGTTTATTATAGCAATCCACGTTCTAATTAAAAACTTAGTCTACCCACAAAAGATTGCCACGCGGTTTCTTGCTAAATATTTTAGTTCGTTGAATGATTTGCTGCTCTGTTTATTGTTACTCTACCCCAAGTCAATGGAGGCCGGCCCCAATTTTTAGTGCCTTGCGGTGTGTATAAGCTATTTCTTCCGAATTTTTTCAAAGCGTGTGTCTAATCCCTTTGCACTTTCTGCGCATAATTTTCTTTTCAATTGGTTTTTTTTGTCCAATTGCCACAGACGTTGGCTACAAATGCCATGGCCACCAAATGCCAATAATAACAACATCTATTTAAAAATGACTGCGATTATCTTGCCGATTCGTGCTTTAAATGCTGCGTTTTACCTCCTTAGATTAAAACTAATTTTACACAAGCATTGAAAGTTCTTATTTTTGTTCCTTTTTAATCGCTTTGACAGAGCTCACTTCAGATAGCCTAGCAAATGTACTCACCGCTTTGGACAAATGTAAATTAGGTTACTGTTATTTTGTTACATGTTCTGTTATCTCTCATTTAAATCCAATTCATACTCATATTTTCCTTTTCGTATAATTGCACAGACAATCATTGAACTGGACTACACTGCGCAGATGACTGACTCCAGTAGCAAACCTACTCACCTATTCGAGACTCCAGCAGCAAACCAACTCACCTATTCCTGACTCCAGCAGCATACCTACTCACCTATTCGTGACTTCAGTAGCAAACCTACTCACCTATTCGTGACTTCAGCAGCATACCTACTCACCTACTCCTGACTCCAGCAGCAAACCAACTCACCTATTCCTGACTCCAGCAGCATACCTACTCACCTATTCCTGACTCCAGCAGCAAACCAACTCACCCATTCCTGACTCCAGCAGCATACCTACTCACCTATTCGTGACTCCAGCAGCAAACCAACTCACCCATTCCTGACTCCAGCAGCATACCTACTCACCTATTCCTGACTCCAGCAGCAAACCTACTCATCTATTCGTGACTCTAGCTGCATACATACTCACATATTCCTGACTACTACCTTATAAAGCTAATCCTATAAAATAAAAGAATATCTGATTTGAATACAGCTCTAACTGGTCACTTTGCAACTAGTACAATTATAGTCACTCTCGGACTAGTATGGCATTTTCCACAAAGTATCAGTTTATGAATAGAATATTTCCTGAGTAGTGTGACTCTTCACTGCAGGGATATTATATGAAGTTGATGAATGCAAACTTCATTTTGATACTTATTTTTAAAAATTAATAATGGTTTTATCTATTTTGTTAACAAATACATAGAAGTATATTTGAATTATGAAAATATGCAATTACATATTGTAATATGAATAATATGGAAACAAATAAAGCTAAACCACAATTATTATTGCAATTATTTTTGTTTTCATGTATCGCTAATATATTTTTTTGAATAAACTCTAATGGGTAAGTAGAAAATGTTGTTGCTAAATTCTATTGAATAAAGTAAAGAATGTTGTTGCTAAATTCCATTGAAATCAAATTTGAAACCATTAATTAGGCACAAAAAGTGGCGTTAGTGGCTTAATAAATATTCAGTAAATTAATAGTGTCACTTTTTTGGTTTCTTCTTTTGTAGTTTTACTCTTTCTCTAGTAGAAAAAGTTTTTAGAGCTTTCGAAATGCAAAGCTATTCAAAATTTAGTGAATATTTGGAAAACTAAATCGTGTTATATTATCATACATATTTACATTACACCGTATTGAAAAAAAGATCGTGTATACCTGTGCGTCTTAAGGGGTCCCGGTGATCTAGAGCTTAGGGTATTTTCAGGAATTTTTTGTATAATAAAAAAATGAAAAACGATATTTAATTTTTTTAGGCTTTTTATTTAACTTCTTTCACATAAAATGAGAATGAAAGAAAAAAATTAATTTTAATAACTTATGAACGGTCTATACTCGCTGGGAAAGAACCTGTTATAACTTGCCACTATATTTCTAAAAAAGACGTATACAAATTTATATCTTTTTATTTCATTTATTTGTTTATATAAATAGTACATAGTAAGGCTAAGGTCTTTTAATAGTACTTCAACAATATTATATAAAACTGGAATATTTCTAACATACAAGTTTCTTAATCTTAATTTTACACCAGTTAATTTACAAATCCATGCAATATATTTAACTTAACTATAAGAATAAGAAGAAAAGAAGCAGTAGGAAAAGAAAAGAAGGATTTGGAAAAGAAAAAGCAATAGTAGTAATTAGAGAATGTAGAGAGAAATTTAATGCCCTAATTTAATACAATCAAACACTTTTAAAGTAATTATAGACTTGTGCCCTGAAGCTAAATCTCTTAAGTCCAGCCTTCACAGTGTCGGGTAATGAGTTCAACACTTTAACAGCGTTAATCAAAAATAATCTAGATGATGCTAGGAAATTAAATTTTGGAACGATGAATTTGTTGTGTCTGCGAGACCTTACTGGTATCAACTTCTCTGCCAGATAGGGAGAAGACTTGAATAATGTAAGTTTGCACAAAAATATGCAACTTTTAGCAGTCAAATAACTATTAAGGCAACAGCCCAGTAACCTTGACCGCCAGGCAGAAATATGGTCATATCTGCCAATCCCATATACATACCGCGTGGCGTTATTAAATGCTACATTAAGTTTATGGCAAGATGTGGAGTCGAGTTTGCTGTATACCACCTCAGAGTAGGTAATGAGAGGCATAATTAGCTGGATAACTAATTTTCGCCTCGTTTTCTCTGGCGTGAATGTTGCAGAGGCTCTCAGCTTACGCAATGTAGCATAAATATTCCCCACGACCCAATTTATATGGTCAGCACAGGTAAGTTTTGTGTTAAGAATAAACCCCAAATTTTTTACCTTATCCATAAAGGTAAGGGAACTAGTACCTATCCACAATTTAGAGATATTATCAACATGCACAACACTATTACATATATGTAAGACATATGACTTTGACGCGTTCAGACATAAGGAGTTTTCATTAGCCCATACAGATATAGCAGACAAATTACTGTTTATTTTGAAACATAAATCTTCAACGACACCAATACGACTGGACAGGTACAATTGTATATCATGAGCATTCGCATGGACATTCACATACTGACAAACGGTAAAAGCATCTTTGACAAAAAGGCTGAATAAAAGTGGACCAAGGATAGACCCTTGCGGAACACCAGTGTGTACGTATCTAGACTGAGATGGTAATTTACTGCCCATGAGCTTCGCCGAAATAGTGTTTAAGCTTCAAACATAACAATTTGGGATTCACTGAGTCAAATGCTTTAGTAAAGTCAAGTAAACAAAGTAGAGTCAAGTCTCCGTTGTCAAAATTAATTCTAGGAAAACGCATCTAAAGTTTGAATACAAAGTAACTATACCTCTCCCAGCGTTCGAATGCAAAGAATAGAGTCGTCACGGTTGACGATCTATAATACAGGGTGGCTGATGAATTTTGCTACATTAAGAAACTTAAATAACTTTTTTTTTAGTGTATGGAATTCATTTATTTTTTTTTCAAGTTGAAGGTCATTAAATTTTATTAAATGTGGCTTAACTAGTTTTAAAAATAATTGAATTTAAATGCCCCCCATGCTCGTTGACACAAGTGCGGCATCTTAGTAAAAAGTTGTTCATTGCTGCTTTGAGAGTTGCGACAGGAATAGCCGCAATTGTTGCCCGAATGGATTGTTTTAGTTCATCCAAATTTGTTGGCTTTGTTTTATAAACTTCTTGTTTACATAAACCACACAAGAAAAAGTCAGGTGCAGTAAGGTCAGGCGACCTGGGGGGCCAACGAAATTCGGAGTTTCTTGAAATCAGTTTATTGGGAAATTTTCGTCGCAACTCTGTCATAACAGTCTGGGCTATGTGAGACGTTGCCCCATCTTGTTGAAACCACACAGAGTTGAAAGGAATTCTCTTTCGGCGTAGTTCTGGATAGAAAAATTCTTTCAGCATTTTCAAATAACGGTCTCCAGTAACCGTAACGGTGTGACCATTTTCTTCAAAAAAATAAGGCCCGACAATACAGCGTGAAGAAACCGCACACCACACTGTCACGCGAAGAGGATGCAATTCCGTCTCGTGGAGTATCTGTGGGTTAGAAGTACTCCATATTCGACAATTTTGTTTGTTCACATTGCCGTTTAAATCGAAATGGGCCTCATCAGACATGAAAAGGTAGTTTAACATGTTTGGTCTTCTTCCACCATTTGCAGGATCTTCTGGCGAAATTCCAAGCGAATCGGCAAGTCTGCTGCATTCAGTTTGTTAACCATTTGAATTTTGTAGGGAAATAAGTCTAAATCTTTGTGCATTATTGTTTGCAAAGACTGTCGGCTGACACCAAGTTGAGCAGATAAGCTTCTTGTTGGAACCCTTGGATTGCTTTGTATAGCTGCAGCTACAGCAGCGATCGTTTCCTCCGTCCGAACTGGTGGGTTTCGATGATAAGGCCTTCTTGCGACTGTTCCTTGCTCAGCAAAATTATTCACCAGTCTCATTATGGTCCATCTGCTCGGGGGATCGCCGCCAAACATCCGCCTGTACTCTCTCTCTAGGGGTCACCCTTTTACATTTGCCGTTGGATCTCGAGTGGAAACAGTTAGCTTACTGAAAGTTCGTTTATTTAAAGTACTCCGTTATTGTGCTTACCCACCAGATCTTAGATTTTACCACCCTTATACCTGTAAATTCAGGTAGTAGTCTGGTCAAATACTCATTTTTTGACATAGTTTTTTGTAGTAGTGTGGCACCAAAGCGTCCTTAAAAAAAGATCGGTGGCTTGTCAACAGGATTTTGGCTCTTCAGGACATCTGAAACGAAAAAGTTAAACTGATTATTATTCTCTGGGCTTGACATTCTGGCAGGTGCTACGTTCGTTTCTCGTCAGCCCTAACTTTCCATACTACAGTCTGATTTCCACCGGAAAAACATACCTTTTTTTTTCAAAAGTCCGCCATTTTGTTATTTTTCAAAAAAAAAAATTCCCATTGTAGCGCCTGCCAGAATTTGTTAGAAAAAGTTAAATAATGGCTTAAAAACTCGTATTTGCTCTAAATAATTTTATGTCTCGGAATTTCGCTGAATTTTACGAATTCACTTTTTGCGCTAATTTAATTGCGTTACATGACTTTTCCCACCTATTGCGAATAGTGATTTTAATTTGTGTAATGAAATTTATTCCTGCTTGTGCTAGATGGACAATAGCAGTCAAATTAAATAAATACAAACACATACATGTGCATGTAAAACAAAAACAAAAAAAAACAGCCACGGCGCATAAAATGCATACAAATGGGCACTTAACGATAATAACAACCTGGACTGTGCAAATGCTTGAATTCTGCAAACGTTGGTGGCAACATAGGAAACCAAACCACCACGCGTATCAACAATGTTAAAAAGAATGCAATATACGCGCAGCACCAGCAAATAATGGGCGTGGCATGAAATAATTTTGTTAAGCGCCGTAAAGGTCAGAAGTCGTCTCCGAGCATATCTACGTAAAAATGGTCGAGAGGTATGTCAGGAAGGAGGCGTGTCAGCGCGTGTATTTATAGGCATTTCAAGGTTCGTGGAAGCAGCGTCATTACCATCATCAAAATTGGCCAACAGCTGCTTACCAGCAACTACAAGCAAAAATCGCTTACATCAAGCCGCTCAGGCTATCGAGCGCCAGCATGCGGTAATGCCACATTTAACCAAAATGAAACACAATTACGGCAGGTAATTAATGTAAGCACATATTTTAATTAGCCAAATAAAATATGCAGCAACTACATAACAGCGACAGCGACAGCAACAGCAAAAACAACAATTACTCACAGTTACTACACGCGAAAGCAACAGCCTCAGCCACAGCCGCCGCAGTGGCTCACAACCAGGCAACCGATTACATGCCATTACAGTTATAATATGCCCATGGACACACACACACACACATACACATGTGCACATACATAGACATATTTGACCGGCTTACTGCTTGCAACAATTCCATGTGATTTACATGCGCAATGTGCCACAAGTGGCAACACTGAGTTTCTGGACGTGTTAGCAGTGTGAGCGCTGGGACCATTGTCTTGTTGTTGATGTAATTGCACACAGTCGTATATATACCTATGCATTAATTCAATTTGGTCACCGGCTTACTTAGTGTGGGCAGAATATTTCAACATTTTTGTTTTCAATTGGAGCAGTTGCATAAAAAATTAATTGTTGCTGTTGCTTTTATTGTACTTTAAAGAATGTTAATGAGGCTAATTAGAAACAATTATTGCTGGTGGTTCCAGTTCATTGTTCAAAGCGGTTTAGTAAAGTATTACATAAATTATGTGCATATAAATATTGTACAAAGTTTGAAATAAATTTGAAAAGCTAAAAATCTACTTTAGCTAAAAATAGATAGACTTCTTGTTATTTTACAAGAAAAGCTGCGAAATGCTCCGACGGCTTATTTGCAAGCAAAAACTTGTCGGAAAATTTATTTGAAAAAAGGGCATGTTTTGGCAATTATTTACAGCGAGACAATGAAATAAATAAACAAAATTTTCAAAAAAGGTACTTTATCGTCCTTAAACTGCATGAATTACTCTTACATAGTAATAAAGGGTTTTTCAAAAGTGAGGTCTAGATGTAGGCAGTTAACAATTTTTAGATGGTACCTTTTTTATGTCATCTTTCTCATTTTTCGAATCTCCGTGAAACATCAAAATTAAGAAAAAGTTTTTTTTCAAATAGCGGCCGCCTCTGGGCAGGCAATGGCAAGCCTCCGAGTGTAGGTATGTTTGCCATTCGGAATCGGCTTGAAACTGTAGGTCTCACCATTTGTGGAACAACATCAAGACGCACACCACAAGCAGGAGGGGGAGCTCGCCTAAACACCCAAAAAGTATGTAAGCGCCAATTATATAAAGGGCTTTCCAATACCATTTGTTACAGGTGAATGGATTGCGTTATCGAGAGATGATTTTACTTTAAGAAAATAAAAAAAAATCCAATTATTTTTAAACTCTGACTTCCCGTATCCCCTAATCGAAAAAAAAAAATGGCGGCAACTCATCTTCTATATATCAGAGACTTGCTGATACCCCCGAATTGATTGGCTAGATCGCCACTTTTGCCGACGACATTGCCATCCTAGCAATTGGAAAAAGTGTGGAAAACCCTTCAAATTGCAACAAACGCTATTGAAGAATGGGCGAAGACTTGACCCATAAAATTCAAGAATGCCAAGTCAGTTCATGTCAACTTCACCAACAAAGAAGTGAATCAGTATCCAATAATACTGCTAGATGCCACAATACCACAGCAAACACTGCAAAATATGCTACTTTGGCATAGCGCTCGATGCTAAGCTTAGATGGAAGGAGCATATAAAACTTAAACGGCATGAAATCCATCTGAAGATAATAAAAATGAAATGGCTAATAGGACGAAGATGAAAGCTATCCATATATAATTAGATGTCTATATATAAATAAATTATAAAGCCTATGTGGTCCTATGGGATATTCATCGGGACCTCAAGATCCCTACAGGCGCTGAAGAAATTAAAAACCATGCAGAAGTCTACTCCCTCAGGCTTCAAAGTCACGTGATTGAGGAAGCAAACAAACTCCTTAGCACCTCAGACCTAACCCGACGACTCCATCGAATCAAACCACATGCTCTGGTATGATGGCTGTTAACTTAAGAAAGCGACTATGAAAATCTCCTCACAGAATTCTCTTTATGTTACCAAATTCGTACGGCTCATTAGTTTATGTGTAACTATTTGCAGTGCCAACAAGAAAAAAAATTAGCTTAACTTCAGCGAGGCTCTTTGAAAGGAGAGCAACCGGACCAACTGCGCTTGCATTTTGCTGTTTATGAGCAAACGAAATTTGTTTCAACTGTAGATGCGACAAGCTAGGACTTCTTACTATTACTATTCCCACGCCACTCTCCACCACTCTTGAATATTTAGATTTTTAAGTATTTCTTTGGGAATAATTTTAGAAACTATGCTATGCCGCTCCATGTATTTTGTTGCAGCCAATATTGGGCAACCTGATGTTGTATGGTCTATTGTTTCAACATGTATATTGCATTTTCGGCATTTATCGGATATAACAGTCGGATCTTTTATTATAGATCTACGATAATTTCTGGTAGATATTATTTGATCTTGTATTGCTAAAATAAACCCTTCTGTTTCTGGTTGCAATTTACCTTGGGTTAGCCAAGTATAACTATTGTTGGCTTGTCAATATTGGTGTTTTCAATTATGTGTCTACATGTTTCTGTTTCCATTTTTCTTTAATTTCTTCTATTGTCGGTTTTCTTCTGATGTGGTCCTTCTTTTCTAGGTATTGTTATTATGTCTTTGCATGCATGTGGGTGGTGTTTTTGATATTTTGTAAGTTTTTTTCTGGTGGCTATTTTTAGATTTTCGATATCTGTGTCACTCCATTTGATGATGCCAAATGAGTGTGTTAGTAGTGGTATAGCATACGAATTTATTGCTTTGAAAAGGTTTTTGGAATTTAAAAATGGTCTTTGTGATTTTCTTAAGCCGTGTTAGATATGCATTTGTGATTTCTTTTTTGATTGTGGTGTGATCTATTTTGATGCTTTGATGAAAACCTCGGTATTTGTAAAGTTATTTTTCTTCCATGTTTTGTAATATTTCGTTTGTTTCTATTGTATTTCTATTGCTCCAACTTCCTCTTTCGATATGTTGCGATTTGCACTTATCATTTCCACACTCCATACGTTGTTGTAAATTGTTCAATGATTTTTATGAGTCCCTGTAATTCGGACTCTGTTGCTGTATAAAGTTTTGTATCGTCCTTATATAGAAGGTGATTTATTTTATGTAGATTCGTTTCGTGATCTTTTATATTAAAGCCGTATTTCGTTCTATTCAGTAAGTTTGAGAGAGAATTCAAACATATGCAGAACCCTAACGCACTTAGGGAATCTCCCTGAAAGATTCTTGTTTTTATTGCTATTTTATCTGTGATGATATTTTCTGAATGAGTATGGAGGTGAGTAACAACCAGTGTCTTACACTTTCATCGGAAGTCAAGTATCTTGGTGTAATACTTGACCCCAAGCTCCACTGGAAGCCGCACATAGAAAATCGAGTTAAGAAGGCTAATATAGCCTTCTACGCCTGTAAATCCATGTTCGGCAAAAAATGGGGCCTCAAGCCACGTGTCGTACTCTGGATGTACAACTTAGTGGTTCAGCCAATTTTGACATACGGTTGCCTAGTTTGGTGGGTAGCTCTTCAGAAGGGCTACAACTTCACTAAATTAGAGAGAGTGCAGAGAACTGCATGTGTAGGCATCACTGGTGCCTGTAGGACATGCCCCACCGCTGCGCTCAACGTTATTCTCCACTTAATTCCTGTGGATCTGCAGGTTAAGTCCATTGCTGCTCAGAGTGCTATTAGACTGAAGGAGTTTGGCCTTTGGAGACAACTCCCTGTAGGGCATAGCAGCATCTTGAAGCAGATCTCCCCTTCCTTCTCTGATATTCGCACCGACCTCTCCATCCGCAAACTGTGCTTTGAGGGTTGTGCTAGGGCTATCTTTCCGAGTAGGCAAGATTGGAAAGAGGGGAGAGTTGTTGCGGATATAGATACCTCTGTTTTCACTGACGGCTCCAAAATGGTCATTTCGGTCTCCTACAAACTGCCGGAGACAAGCAGCGTCTTTCAAGCAGAGGTCTTCGCGATCCTGCAGGCATGCAAAATGCTTCGGGATCGCTGCTGGGAGGGAGACATTAACATTTTTTCCGATAGCCAAGCTGCAATCAAGGCACTGTCATCGCCGAATTGCAGCTCTCTTCTTGTGAACTCCTGCAAGGAGGAACTTAAACGCCTCGAACGTGCAGGAACCATTTCCCTCATCTGGGTTACTGGGCACAGGAATATAGAGGGAAATGAAATTGCCGATGAGCTTGCCAAGAAGGGGGCGGCAGAACCAAATCCAGCTGCCCTCTTCTCAGACATCGGCATCCCCTTGGCCGTCGTTAAAGGGAAACTACACAACTTCTTTCTAAGAAAAGCGCAAGACAGATGGAGGTCTGTCTCATCGTGTGCCATTTCAAAAGCACTATGGCCTCAATATGACATAAACAGAACGCTTAAGGTAATGGGAGCTCCCCGCCATTCAATTTCCAAACTCATTGCGGTGATCACTGGCCACTGGGTGATCGGCACTCACGCGGAGAAGCTTGGAATTCCGTACAACCCCCATTGCAGAAGCTGTGGGGATCCTGCAGAGAAAGAGACTGTGGAACACTTTCTCTGCAGATGTCCGGCCTTGGCGGCTAGGCGCTTGAGATTCCTCAGCGTCCCCTTTGGGGATGACCTGATGAAATTCTCCAGCCTAGATCCCTTTTCTCTCCTCCGCTACATCAACAGCACTGGATGGCTGTAGACGGGCTTATCTCCTCCCTTAATCCTTTCACAGGTAGTGGTCCACTTTATGGTATCAAAACGGCACGTAAGTGCTGCTTGAAGTGTGTCTGTGGTACTCTTGCCATCTTACCTACCTACCTACCTATGGAGGTGAATGTTGGTTACCTAGTTTGTCATATTTTTTTGAAAAAAAAGTAAGTAACTGATGATGTATTTGTATACTTTTAAGACTTTTATTAGCCAGCTGTGCGGTATTTTATCAAATTCTTTTTTGGATATTATACTGCATGTGTGGAGATTTCTTTGATCTTTTATTGCTTGCTGTGTGATGATTTGGTCTATTATGCGCTGCTCTTTGCATCCTTGGCTATATTTCCTGCAACCCTTTTTGTTCATTTGTTAGTATGTTATTGTCTATGAGGTGAGGTGTATGTATATTTTGTGTAATATGAGTGATGTTATGATTTTGTAGAGAGTAGGAAGACATGTTATTGGTCTGTAGATTGCTGGGTTATCCGTTTGGCTGCTTTTAGGTTTAATGAATGTTATGTGTTGTGTGAGAAATGATGGAAGATGTAATGAATTTTGCAGTGTGCTGTTAATAAGTGTGAGAAGTTTGCAGTGTAAAGATGTTATGGACTTATACCAAAAGTTATGTATGTGGTCGATCCCTGGGAATTTCCAGTTATGGATGTTTCTGAGGGTTTGTTCCAATTCTGAAAGGGTTATTGTAATATTTTCCTGTTGTATTAGCGTAGTCTGTATGAGTAGACTTTGAGCTTTTGAATGAGGGTGTCTAATGTAATAGCTAGCGGTTCTTTGCGTTTGTTAAATTTTTGCATATGTTTCATTATTTTTTTTAGTCTTTGCGCAGTTGTTATACCTTCATATTGTGGGTAAATTTGTAGAAACAGGTTTTTTAGTTCTTCTCTGTATCCTATTTTAATTGTTCCTAATTTTGTTATTTTGTAGCAGCATTGCATAACTGTGGTATTGATTTCCGTGGTCCATGTTAAGCGTTGCCGTGATTTTCCAGCCTGTGTGGTTGCAGGTTGACTTGGCAAAACAGTAGAGGCTGGCTGGGTTACTCTTTCTGGATTGTCAATTAGATCGGACTGTTGATTCCGCACCGATCCCGAGCTTGGCGGTGTTCGTCCGAGGCTTGTTTCCTTCTAGTTGGAACCATTTCCACATCAAGCGGTTGGTTAACCCAGCTTGACGGTGACTGAGGAAAGCGGGATTGTCACCACCGTACCTTCATGGGTACCTTTGCCTGTATTGGTTCACAGTTTTCCTTCAGACATTTATTTTATTAGCCGACATGTTGGGCATTTCAGCGGAATTGTTTGTACATCACTCAGACTCAGGCGCCGTGGGTTCATCAGACCCATAGTCCCTATGTTGTAATACCCGTCATCCCACCATTGAGGATGCCCCTGGGGGCTAGTCTTTGAACTCATTATCGAAAGCAGCTTGTGCGCTTTTGCATGGTATATACACCACAGATCGTACCATGCCATAAAGCAGTCGTGCAATGCCTGCAATCGGTTTTGTTAAACGACTGTTATTTACGCGCATGCAAGTCTTTAGGCGTAGCTGCAATAAAAGATATATGAGACACATGATGTGATCATGTAAAGAGGTCTTACGATGAGATCAAATGATGAAATCATGCGATAAAATCATGACATAAAGCCATATGATGGAATCATGTGATGCGACTTTACTTCATTTCATGATAACTTCGAAGCAGGAAATCTTTCTTATTTTAGTCATTTTGGAAACAGAATTGTCTCCTTCGCATTCAACATAACTTAGATGAATGTAAGTTCTCAACTTTCTGGTATCTATGTAAGCTCTGTGATCTACATATGTGCTCCATGCGGACCTTTTATATCGGGAAACGGTGGTTCAAGCTTCACTTCTGAATTTGAAACAAATTTCAATTTGAAACAGTTTTATTCGGTAATATGTTTCTTGAGCAAAGAAGTCGGCCTAGAAACTGTACACGCAATCCTTGAAGTAGGAAGCTAATTGCATTTATATAAGACATCAGTTTGTCTGTAAACCTATTTAGGGACATACTTTTCGGGCTAAGGATTTTTTGTGTATGTCGATTTCACGCAATACACTAAATATTCCCTTGGACTTTGTCGACATTTTGTCAGCACCCGCTATTCAAATATAACTCATAAGGCCAGTGGGTTACTAAATACATCGCAACATAAAAAATTTCGTTCAACGAAGTTTTAATTTTTAAATAATTTCCAATTCACACTGCGCTCAAAATTTATGTACGAGTATTTATTTAACTTAAGAAAATCGATATTGATTACAAATCTGTAGGAAAAAAGCAAACGTACAGATAGATTTGCTTTCTTGTTTATGCAAGTCTGCAATAAAGCGAAAAAATCGAATTGAGTTATTTAAAAAATCAATAAAGGAAATACTGCATAAGCAATGTTATACCAAAATACAGCTAAACATGCGATATAGTTTGTTAAATTTGTTAAAAAGGTCAGGCTGTCGCATGCAAGTAAGCAGGTGATGCTCCAGTTTCGCTTCCATTGGCCCATACACCATACACTAAGAGTCTATAAAATAGTTTCATTTAATTTTTCGTAGATCCTCCAACACGCACTCAAAGTAAATTACATACAATATACCTGTACATGTGTGAATGTACGCGCTTGGCAATGGAATCGCTGCTTACTGGGACACCCTTGGTGCTCGCTTTGATAAATTGCCAAGAATTCATTAGCTAAATTCGGTCAAATGGCACATTCGAAAGCGTTTAGGGTAGTGGTGGTGGTCAGTGCGCCGACGATTTCACCTTAATAAATATCTCCATTTACGACACTTGCGTGTATACATACGTCTTACATATATAGTTCAAGTACATGCACATATTTATATGTATTATACATACATATGGATGAGAATTAATCTTTACGGTGCCACAATAGCGGTACGCCTTAAAGGCATTTCATTAGAAGTTTGCTGAAATTGAAGTACTTGTGTGTGTGTGTGTATGGACGCGTGTGTTTATTCTGCTTTATTTGCAATATTCGAATCACTTTGCGCCGTTAATGATTATTGTTTTGCTTCTCAATTGCAATGCTAATATTTATTTATTCTTTGAACATTAACGTGTTTTGTGTCTCCGTTTGAATTTATGTATTTGATATTTGTTATAAATTTTTCATGAGAGTTGTATTGTTTTCACTTAATTTCTTCGATAATTGAAAATATTTCTTTTATTCACAGCAAATTGAGTAGTCGAATAAAGTTTGTTTACGAAATTTATTTTTGCTCCTAACTTAATTTCAC
>JAYXIM010029997.1:0-13361 GCA_037575425.1 Anastrepha fraterculus
GCTCATTTTGGGAGTTTGAACACAGTTGAGCCTCTGGTAGCAGCAGACTGTATCTCTTTTCAAGTACGTCTCTGGATGGCATGGAGTCAGGAGGGCATGGCGAGGATCGTTGGATCGAAGTTCATGCCTACTCTGTTGACCAATGCCGGTCAGGGGCCGTACCCAATTCAGCCTGCAAATGGTCATCAAGGCCTCTCCTTAGATGAAAGCATCAAGTGGTGGTAGACTAACCAGAGCATCTAGTGACGGCCTTGAAGTAATTGGAAAAGCTGCGATGCAACAGATGGCCACAGTGCATTGTAGTCTCCATAAGTTCCTCGGTTATACAGCTGAGATACTTGAGTAATGGTTGGGGCCTCCAAAATCCATACCACTGCCGCCGAAGCGGGTGGATTACCACTTGTGTGGGTTTCCCCTGGAGTACTATCCTTGCTGTTGTCCATTGCCAATGAAGAGTTTAATTCGGGACTCCTCCCTAGCCCGTTTGCTTCGCGGATGGAACCCTGATTCTATGTCAACTTTGAGTCATCACACGAGTGTTGAAACCTATCCCGTCAGGGGAGGCCATTCGTTTGATGCCAGGGCTTCCCTATCCACCACCTGGGACGCGCCCGATAGGAGATCACTTTTAAGGCTAACAAAGCTACAGCTCCCGAATTTGGTAGGCATCTTTACCAGACATTGTCCGTTAGGTATCCATGCGATGTGTCTTGGGGTTCAAGTCCTTTCGGCGGTGGCTGTCTGGAAGATGAGGTTAAATCATCTCAGCATTTTCTTCTCAACTGCCCTGCTCTCATTGGGAAAGGTGTAGATATCTGGTCTCTCACTTTTTTGCTACACCAGGTGTGGGCGGCCGCCGTAGCCGAATGGGTTGGTGCGTGATTACCATTCGGAATTCACAGAGAGGTCGTCGGTTCGAATCTCGGTGAGAGCAAAATTAATAAAAACATTTTTCTAATAGCGGCCGCCCCTCGGCAGGCAATGGCAAACCTCCGAGAGTATTTCTGCCATGAAAAAGCTCCTCATAAAAATATTGCCGTTCGGAGTCGGCTTGAAACTGTAGGTCCCTCCATTTGTGGAACAACATCAAGACGCACACCACAAACAGGAGGAGGAGCTCGGCCAAACACCTAACAGAAGTGTACGCGCCAATTATTTATTTTTTTTTAGGTGTGGGGTGAAATCAGTATGTGTAATCATATAAAATGTATAATCGTATAAAAGTCGCAACGCATCAGATGGGCAGTTCACATCATCCGCATGGATGACGGTGGGCACATAGTTATATATATATATATGAACATATATATATGTATATATGTATATATTATTTTTGTTATTTTTTTAATTTTTTATATTTTTTAAAATTTGTTTTTAATATTATTATTATTGTTATTATTTGCTTTTTTTGCTTTATATATACATGTACAGAGCTTGCCAAGAAAATTCTATAAATTTTTTATTTAAATTTTTTTTTCTTTCTTCACTCACTCGGGAGCATATGGCTTCACGACTTCCCGAAGTAGCAGAAACTTTCGACAAATTTTACGAAACGTTAAAAAACTAGACGAAGACAAATTATATTTCAAATTAAGTAAAAGGAAATTATATCAATTACACAAAAATTATTTGAATTTTTTAATGCAGTAAAAGTCAGAAATCAAAAAAAAAAAAATTTAGAAATAAATAAATATTCAAGTTATAATTACATTTCTCTTAACTGCTAGGTAATTCGGCTATGATTCTCGGTACGAGATTTCGTATGTTTAGCTAAGTGCTTTGGCAATCATTTTCATTAAAATTTTTTAATACTTAGCTCTCCTGTACCCACAAAACAAAATTCCTTTTTCAAAACTATGATCAGCATTTGCATTTCAAATTCCTAACAGCAGAAATATTTACTCTTCAAATGCTTTTTCCAACTTTTCCTGATGAATGGCACATATGCATGCGCTTTGAGTTGAATTCGAGCAACAACAGTTTTTGTTGTCTCACTCTTAAAGTTGAACAGCTAAATTTTGCATATTTTCGCTCACATACCCGCATATTTACGCTGGCTGGAGAAGTTTTATGTTTGAGGTAAACGAATTGCTGGGGTTGGCTTTGGTTTTTGTTTTTGATTTAAGCATTAATTTGATTTTTTGTTTTGCTCTTGCTGTAGTTTGGTTTTTGTCATACAAAGCGCGTTGCTCGCGAATTGCCAACATTCTCATGCAAATTTCGACTTTCACATCACTTCGTCGTCTAATGGTAAATGCACGCCATCGTTGCTGCTGCCGTTCATACGCCGTACCTCCATTACCTCGCTTTTATTTTATAATCTTCGCTGCGGTTTAACATGCTTGCACGGGTGCTTTTGTTATTGTTGTTGTTTTTATTGTTATTGTTGTTTGAATGCTTTTGTGCTCATTTGTGTCGCGGTTTTTGCCGCTCACTTTTGTTACATGCTGCTGCTCATCGCATTGTTGCATGCAACATACTGATTGTTAGCACCTGCTGGCGCGTGTGTTATCTGCAGTGGCAATTTGTGATTTGCGCTTTGTAGTTATGCTGCACCCTAGTACCAATGGCGCTCGCGTTACTACTTGCAATTACTTGAAACCCGCACACCTGCGGCGGCACATTACGGCTACAAAGCGTGGGTGCGTTGGTGTGAGTGCGAGTCGGAGCTTATTTGCTGTGTGAGAGTAAAGAACTAAGTAGCTTATGTGCGCCTATTCACAGAGTACGGTTTGAAGTTACTCACTTCTATGTGCTGACTAATAATGCCTGTGTGTGTATGTAGCCTGTATTTCTTTTGCACCGCTGCCGACTTGTTTTCTTACTTTGTGTTGCAAATATCTCACTTACGAAGCTCTTTCTACTCTTATTAAGGGTTCGACAAGGCTGGAATACACGTGCACTTATGTGCATGCCTACATATGCAGTTATACAACAGAAATGTGCATGAATGTGTGCATATGTGCATGTGTGTGGTATTTTGCACAGGCGTTCGTATATAATCATTCACCAGCGCATTCGTACATATGCAAATATGCTTGGCTTTGCTATTGCATACATACGCCGCATAGTTGTACAAACACACATGCATGTGTATGTATGCGTATTTGCATACGCCGAGTGCTTTTTAATGGCACACATTTGCGCTTTTCGCTGGCGCCATATTTACGTCGTCGCGACACACTTATGCAGTCAATGGCATACAGTCTGGCGGAAAAGTATAATACTCGCAGATAAGTGTAAATAGCTATATAATTTGTATAATGTTTCAACATCTGTATGTGTATGTGTGCGTAAATTGACTAGCATTTAACTTTTATGCAGTTTTCTAGATATGTATGTGTGCAAATGGTGGGTATTTTGGTGTAGTTTATGGGCAACATTAAATTTATAGAAATTTTTTGAAACTTTCACCAAACTTGCGTTTAAGACTATCTAAATTAAACTTATTATATGAAATGTGAAAATCGTTTGTGATCTTATTTATCACAAGAAACGAGTTGGTATCGAGACAAAGAAAAGTTAGGCACCTTACCAGAGTTTGGAACCTTAGAATTAAACTCGTAATGTACGCACGCAGGAAACAGTTCTACTGAAGTGGCCACAGGAACTGCCAAAATTTCGCCGATAGTATCGATAGTGGGTGGTGCATATACGGCAGTAGTTAGACCGATATTGCTGTATGGGGCTTTAGTATGGTGGACTGCGACAAGAAAACTGACACACTTAATGACACTGGAAAGGATTCAACGACTCGCTGCTGTGTGCATAATAGGAGCGATGAAAACCACTCCAACGGCCGCGCTGGAAATGATTCTCAGCATGCGACCTATTGGCGGAAAATCTGGCAGCGAAATCCGCGAGGAGGTTAGTGGCTGCTGGAGTATTCACCTACAGAACCTTCGGGGGCAGTTCAATAGGAAAGTGGAGCTCAGGTTGCAAAGACTACATGACTCCGTACTTAAGTTGGGAGAGAAGGTTTCGCACAACAATTGAAAAGAAGGGATGACACAAAGGCATGAAGCCTGGCTATAGAACTTTTAACATCTATAGACGGCTATAAAACTCTCTACAGACGGCTCTAAAACTTTAGACGGAACTACTGCTCAAAACTAGGGATAAGGCAGCCTATCAAGCTGCCAGACCACAGTAGTATTTTCCAAGCGGAAGTTTTTGCTGTGGGGAGAGTCGCGGAGCCAGCCTACACAAGAACAAGAAAGAACTTAATAATTAAAAAATATATACGCTGACAGTCAAGCAGCAATAAAAGCAACAAGTTCATATTGTATTAAGTCCAAAAATGTTTGACGGAGCAGGGGGGCCATAGAAAGGCTAGCCGCAAACAGTAGCCTGCATATCTGCTGGGTACCTGGTCACAAAGGCATTATGGGAAACGAAATAGTAGATGAGATAGCAAAAAGTGCTCTTAGACTACCAGTTGAACAAGAGAACGACATACCAAACCCGCTAAATACAATATACAATGAAATGGACGACTACATGAAAAAGCGAGTGGAAGCTAGGTGGACCAATCTAGCCACATGCAAAACAGCAAAAGTCATGTGTAGAGCTAACGACAAAAAACTGACTCCATTCGTACTTACGCTCCCGCGAAAGGACTGCAGAACTATCATAGATATGCCAACAGGCCATAGTCTATTGACTGCACACGCGTACAAGATAGGGATTGCTAACACGGCCAAATGCAGGAAATGTAGAGAGGATGTTGAGGAAACTTTATAACAGCTTCTGCGTGTTTGTCCGGCATTGTTTGAGGGTCTGGAGAACGTCTCAAAAGCGGATCTCCCAGCGCTGCTTAGACACCCCAAAAACGTTGACATCCTACATGATGTCTACTTTCGGTATTCATAGAAGTCGGTCTCCATCTGGTATCGCTGGGTCCAAAAGGTATATGCGTGGCTTGTTGCCAACCAGGCTAACCTAACCTAACAAATAGATGGCACTGGCTTTACAGCATTCACCTTTTTTTCAGTTAGTACTAACCTTAAAGGGACAGCTGTCAGTATATTCTATTCATTAGTTCGTAAGTTATTGTGCTAAGAGCGACGCTACTTTTGTTATTTTCAAAACAATGTATTCAAAAGATGGAAAAAATAACGTTCAATGGCTTGAAAAGTGTTATGGGGACTCCACTCCATTAGAAACAACAATGAAATGTTGGTTTGCTGACTTCAAAAGGGGGTCGTAGATATACCGATGATGCACAACGCAGTGGACGTCCAAATGGAGCGGCAACACCAGAAAATATAAAAAAGATTTCACAAGATCGTTTTGAATTATCAAAAAGTGAAGTTTGCGTGAGTTAGCTGACATCGTTAAGATATCAAAAGAATGAGTTGGCTTTATATTTCAAGAGCTTTGGACTATGAAACGCTATGTTCCAAGTGGGTGTCACGTTTGCTCGCTGTTTTGTTTCATCAAGACAACGCACCGTGTCACAAGTGACTTGTGTAATGAAAACAATGGCAGATTTGTAAGTACATGAATTGAACTTCGAACTGCTCCCATATCCACTGTATCTGCCAGCTACTACTGGCTGTTCGCATACCTAAAAAAAATGCTCACGGCTAAGAAATTTCGCTCAAATGAAGAGGTTATCGCTAAAACTGAGGCCCATTTTGAGGAAAAGATAAATCGTTTTACAATAGTGGTATTGAAATGTTGAGCGGCTCTGCAATGATTGGATCTTATATGGTTTGAAGTGGACGAGGCAGTCACGCTGGCACGGAAAGTCGGTTTGGAAATAAACGTAGCAAAAACTGAGGTAATGAGAGTGATCAACTCCAGCCATGTAATGATCAACGGTACAGTCCTTCATCAAAAAATACTTAAGGATAATTAGCAGAGTATATCGATCTACTATCTATCGGGAGTTCAGCAGCTTTGAAAAAGTGTTTCCTAAAACTTGAGCACGCAGCCAGAAGCTTGGGCTTCCGCATAAAAGAAGCAAAAACCAAATTATTGTGCACTGATAAAATTTCCAGTGAATGTGTATCTGCCCTATTGACCGGCCGTTAAACTTTTGAGCGGGTAGCGGACGTTCAAATATTTTGGATCTTCCATCCCTGCGGACAAAATTTCAAACAGGAAGTTAGTGCAACGTTCCAAGTGTGGTATGTGGTTTTCTTTTCGCTATATAAGGCAATATGTTCCTGGTTTTTTTGTAAGCGAACAAAGCTGAAACTCTATAAAACAATAGTTAGGCCTTGCGCTACTTATGATTCTAAAACCAGGAAGATGCGTAAGGCAGATAAAGAAAAGCTTAACATATTTGAGTGAAAAAATCAATGGCGTAACTTGGACCGGCGCGAATATAGTAGTTCACGTCAGCGATGAATGATTAGCTGAACTAAACGAATTTCAAATCGTCGATTATATTAAACTACAGCGCCTTAAGTGGGCTGGACAAGTACTGAGGATGGACCCAAATGAAATGTCAAAGAAGATCTACAAGGTGAAGTTCAAAATAAACAAGACTGGTGTCATAGAAATGTTTCAGATGGTGCCATCTTTTTAATGAGTTAGTGCGTTGGAAGTTACATTCCTAGCTGACTTCCAGTGAATGGTTGGTGACATTCAGTTCAGTGCAAGCGAAGTTATTCCGTCTAAAGTGTCAGTATGTTTGAGGCACCGGTATAAAAATTAGTTTCGAACAAAGAGCTAAAATCAAATTTTGTTTTAGAGTCGGTAAAACGTTTACCGAATCATTTGAATTGATGAAAAAATTTGTGGCGATGATTGTCTATCTCGTGCCAGAGTTCATGAGTGGTTTAAACGTTTCAGAGATGGTTGTGAGTACATAAATGACAATGACCAAAACCAGTAATCACAAAAAACGTTCGTAAATTTATCCAAAATGAACCGAAGTCACCGTTTAAATTCATGGAATCGGAGTTAAATATCTCTAAAACATCGATTTATTGCATTCTAACTGATCATTTGGGCTTACGAAAGGTCTGTGCACGTTTCATTCCGCACAAGTTAACTGAGGACCAAAAATTGCTCAGAATTCAACATTCGAAAGACCTCATTAAAGAGGCGAGAAAAGACGAGAACTTCCTTTACAACATTGTAACTGGTTATGAAACGAGGTGTTTCTAACATGAACCTGAATCTAAGTATCGAAATGTCGAATGGAAATCCTTATATGAGCCACCACACTAAATATCGCGTTTGGAGAAGTTAAAAATCAAGTCGATACTCATTTGTTTTTTCGATTCTAAGGGAATTATCCACAAGGAGTTCGTGTCAACGGACGAAACCGTCAATGCATTTTCTACCTGGGCATTTTGAAGCATTTGTTGCATCGCATTTGTCGAATTCGCACTGAATACCGCGAAAGAGGAAGAAGGGCGCTGATTGCATGATAATTCACCATCTCATTGATCCACTCTTGTGATTGGTTTTTTGACTAAAAATCGCATTTTAACCATCAATCACTCACCGTATTCGCCTGATATGGCTCCCTGTGACTTCTACTTATTCGGAAAATTGCATTTGGTGAAAAAAAGGAAAACGTTTTGCGTCCGTAGAGGCCATACAAAAGGCTTGTGCTGACATCCTGAAGGACATTCCTGAAACACTCTTTCGAAAGACCTTTACATCGCGCAAAGCAGTGTATCAAGGCCAGAGGGGACTATTTTGAATAAATAAACTAGAAGTTAGTAGAACAAAGCTCCTGTCGTTTCTATTTTAGCTCAGTCTTGTTTAGTTTCGACTTCATCTTGTATATTTAATTGGCTCATATGTGCGGCGTGCGTCTTGATTTTATTCCCCAAATGGAGGGAGCTACAGTTTCAATCCACCTTCGAAGGGCTGATGGTTTTTTATGAGGATCTTTTTGATGGCAGAAATACACTCGGAGTTTTGCGATTGCTTGACGCGGTGCATGCTTTCATTATGCTTTGTTGTATTAACGGCAGCCCTGTGTGCAGTTCACAGTAACAGTTTTGCATTCTTTTCCTCAAAATTAAGTTTCACGAAATCCCCAAAAGAGAACTAATTTTGATATAATTTCGTTTAACTCCGGTTGGAGCGCAGGGCTTCATTTACTATTTCGATTACTATCAGTGCTTATTTTGGGCCTGGTGTTCTGCCCCTGACCAAAACTATATCGATTTACTGCAGAGTTTTTGGAATGTAAAAAGTATGTCTTGTACATGGCGTTGTTGTTGCAAGTATTTTAGTATTCAGGCAATTAATTTCAATAAGTCGAGAAGGAAGTATTATTTCAGTGTTAAAACACAAAGTTAAACAAAAGTTTATAATTTTATTTATTCAATAGTTGGTAATTATCCTAATGATGCATTTAAAGGATAGCTCGAAATGGTTACGTTTACTTATACTTCTGCACATACACACGCATACACGCATAAGTGTCCTTTGATTTCATAGAATGGATATCGCTTTTTGAGACAAGTAATTATGTTTTTGTTTTTATTGGTACTACAGCAGGTTTGAGTTTATAGTTTTTTCACACACAATTACCTAAATAAAGGATATGACATCGGCGAGTTTCTCTTTAAATTACTTATAATTGCATCAACCTATTTTTAATTTGCCCCTTACGGCTTCGCTCATATACGCGACGCTGCATGATTATAAACACATCACTATTATTTTTCAAATACAGGTCATACTGCAACAAAAACCACGTAACTCAGAGTCGAAAATTCTGTAAACAATTCTTTAAACTTCATCCAAACCTTAAGCTTTTTAACCCGAATTTATAGAGTTTTTCTGGGTATGCAATTTTGTAGCCCATTCAATTTTAGTGAATTTATAATTGAATAATAAAATAACAGTATATTAACACTAAATAATTTTGTGTTCTTCTGTAGAAAAAAATCGAGTATGCACTTTCTATGGAAGAAAAGGCCAATATATATTTTTCCTGGTGGAACATACAGCCTCCCGTCACAGCCTTAGAACCGTCAAAAAGAAATTGCCGAAAAAGTACCGGTATTTTGAAATGGTTTAACCTCTTCAGGGACATTGGCACATATGTGTACGTTTAGGTTTTTTTTTATTTTAGTTCTTTCAAGAGAAATGAAGTAAAATTTTATTAGAGAATATTTCACTACAGAGTCCCTCAACTAAAGAAAAACAAATCGTTAAGTATAACGGAACGGATAACGGAATATTCTGCTTTGTTCATGGTGTTTTTATAGCATTGCAACCGATAACTTCTTGTGCGTGAAGTGTCTCCATTTATTCAAAAACTATCATTATTACTTCCCAAATAAAATATCAGGTAAGTAAAATATAATCCCTTTCCATGATTGCATAAGTTTAAAAATCGTAATTTGTATTACAAGTCGCATTTTAAAGAATATTATAAACGTACACATACATATATATGTGTACAGTTATCGGTTGAAGTAGTATTTCTTGTGAAAATCGTTTCGAGTGGCATTTCTCTCAGAATCGTGATTATGTTTGTGAAAGTCTATTATAAACAATAAATTCTTGTTCTGATGGATTCAATTTTATATCCAGGTTACAATGAAAGTCAAAAGAGGATACAATAAGGAGCAAATCATTGCAGATAGACAAAATAATGTTAGCTCAGATGTTGCAGAGTTAGAAGAACGATTTGACAATTGAACGCCAGAACCCAGAAAGACCTTTTATGAAGGAGGAAGACTATACCGACTCCAATGGAAGTATTTGTTTTCGCAACTCCAGAAAACGTAGACGTATTTTAGAAAGTGAGACTAGTGACGAGGAAGACCTATTAGATATTAGACAACACCAACGGTCCCCGATTTGGTACACTCTATAGAAGGATAATGAATTTTCTAGTACGCCACCACCTTTTGTGAGTCCCTTTGAAATTAAAATTACCGGTGAAACTCCATACGAATATTTCAAAAATATATTTACCGACGAAATCTTTGAACATATAGTGCGGGAAACGATTCGCTGTGCCGTCGATTGCGGAAAACATTCGTTTCATATAACTGTTTCTGAAATGAAACAATTCTACGGAATAAATATCGTAATGACGTACATTAGATACCCAAAAACCCCCTGCGATGTCATGATGACAAATTGTACGAGCTACGCTATATATGTGAAAAGTGTAAAGAATTTACCCTGAGTGCATGAAATCTTTCCATTCATAGATGAACTCTATGCTAAATGGCCATATATGTGGACATTATTTTTTTTTTTGTAAAAATTACTATTTCTATTTTTTTCTTATTTTACTGAATTGTTATAAATGTAAGCTGAATAACTCGTAATAGAATGAAAAATAAAATTAACGTTTTTTCACTTAAAAAAATTCGTCCCTGAAGAGATTAAAACTCGCACTTTTTCATACCAAAACTCAACGGGCTATTAAACTGCATACCTAGAAAAATTCTGGTTAAAAAACTTAAAGGTTTGCATTAAATTTGAAAAAAAAAGTTTAAAAATAACCTGGCTTTTTATGGTTTTCGTTGTAGTATGAACCATATTTGTATAAAAAAATTGTGATGTGTTCGAACTTTTGTAACAGCTTATATAGGTATGAAAAGAAATCCTAGAGGTAAAAATTAATACTGGCTGTTTTGGACTAAAAAAGATTGGTCTGTTAATCTCACCTCTGCAATACGAAAAACAATTTATATAGCTTCTTAAACAACTTAAAGCTTCAGTAACATATCCCTGCCTACCGACTTTTTAAGCCACATACCAGTTTGGTTTCAGGATATCCCGCTCAACAGTGGACGCCATCAGATGCGTTGTAGATTTAGCAACAGAAGCCATTGAAGGCAAGAGATGGCGCGGCGTGAAAAAAGAGTACTGTGCTGTTGTAACTCTGAACGTTAGAAACGCTTAACACAGCTAGCTGGCAACTGGAAACCCTCGCAAAAATAGGGTCGCCTAGTTATATTATCCGAATAATTGAGAGCTATTTCACGGACCGTAAACTGCGGTTTAGAAGCGACAAAGGCGCTGAGGAGTACATCGTGACAGCAAGGGTACCTCAGGGATCAGTTCTGGGTCCACTGCTATGGAACTTAATGTATGACGGTGTTCTAAGACTGGATATGCCCCCTATAACTAAAGTCATTGGATTCGCGGCTGACATCGTGGTGGTAATGGCGGCAAAGCTAATCCACAAAATTGAGAGGATCGCCAGCGAATTAGTAAGCAGGATCAAGACTTGGCTAAGGCCTATGAAGTTGGAATTAGCTGAGCATAAGACTGACGTAGTCCTAATAAGCAGTAGAAAGAGAGTGGAAACTATAATGTAAATGTTGGAACTGTAACTATTAATTCAAACCCCGCTACTAAATACCTAGGAGTGATGATTGACAACCGTTTAAACTTCAAAACGCTTCTGGAATATGCTGCGAAGAAGGCCTCGGGTGTGCAGTCCTGTCTGTCGCGAATAATGCCAAACAACGGCGGACCAAGCCACAGTAAAAGAATTCTATATTGCAGGGTAGTCAGCTCGGTTCTCTTATATGCCGCACCGATGTGGGCCGACGCACTGAACATAAATAGTTACACAAAAAACTGATAGCCGTCTATCGGCTAAGCGCTTTGCGGACTATCTGCGGCTTCCGTATAATTTCGGATTATGCTTCCTTCGTTATAGCCGGTCTAGTCCCCGTAGACATTTTGGCGAAAGAAATGCAAAGAGTGTATTTAAGGCTATCCGAGCCCGACGGTAGAGCAAGTCGTAAATATATCGCAGAAGAAGAAAGGCGTCGTTCGATCGCCCACTGGCAAGACCGGTGGATGGGACGCATGGCTAATAGCTATTCTTACGACGTGGTTAGAAAGGAACTATGGGGCAACAAACTTCCATCTAACCCAATTCGTTTCAGGGCACGGGGTGTTTCGAAAATACCTTCGGCCATGATAGTTCACCAAACTGCCCAATCTACAAGGAGAGGGAAGTAGACGCTGATCACGTCTTGTTTCAATGCCCACGCTATGCTCCCGAAACCCGTAGCATATTAAACGGAGAGAACATCATAGATTTTATGCTAAAAACGAATGATAACTGGACCGCAATCTGCGCGCATGTAAAACATATCCACAATGATTTAAGACGCGCGGAGGTTCGTAGACGAAATAATTAGTAGCCTTTCAGCTAACCAGCCCCGTGAGGGAATTCCGTTTTTTGGACTGTTCCGCGGGTAGAGTGGTAGAAAGTGGAGAGGTGTTTAGTACGTATATGCCGGTATAGCAGTACTCATGAGAGTTCCCTCTTCATGGGCGCCATCCCGAAAAAAAGAAAAATAAATATTTTAAGGCTGCAAATTGAAAATATGAACTTGTCCTGTCTTTGGTTTCCTTAAGATGACACACAATCTTACACAAATAAAGAAACAACCGATCTGTTGCGTGCTAAGATTGTTAATTGTCTAATTTCCTGTCATGGTGATTCAAAGTATTGCGATTTGACACCTTTCAGCTCTATGCTATTAAATATCGGTGTTATGTAGATAATACAGGGACGATCGAGCTCTTTAGACGTGTATCTCCCTTGCAATTCATGAGATGTAGCCAGAAACAGCCAATAAAGTCTTGGAAGATTACGTTGAATGTGCTGCTACGCGCATCATCATCATCATCATCTTGGCATTACAGTCTGGGGTGGACCATTGCCTCCTCTACACTACGTCTCCATTCTTCTCGACAGCCTGCTTTCGATCTATGTTGTGAGATTTTCATTTTTTGTATCTCCTTTGCCGGCTTCTTCTTCTTGCTCCCTCTCCTAAAACATTAAGGACACAGGAAAAGGCCGCCTTATTAGCGATAGTTTTTGATAAACCTGTGTTATAAAAATATGTTAAATAAAATAAAGCCAACGAAGTTGTGTATATATTCAAGTGGATTTACATTGGCTCGTCGACATCGAGCGGATCCATTAATTTTCATATTCCCTCTTCTGTTTTCAGTTTCCTCCTCAGTTACCATTATAGAAAACACCACTGAGTCCATATTACAAAAATTACTAACTAAACCAACAGATATGAATCGCAATTATTTTTTTAGTTTCTTTTTTTATTGCAAACCAGCTGATTTAGAAACGTCAAAGATTACAATTTTAGTATGGCAAAAACGCTTTTGAAATCACGTGGGTTGCTTGATAGCAAATGGCTTCGATTCGGAGCGGACACTTACATTCGGAGCTTGGGTTGCGTGATAAGGCCGATAGTTTTGTATATCTGGAGCTTTTGTTCCTTTGATATCAATGTTCAGACGTTCATAGGTTTAATACGGCCAAAGTATGCTCTGTTAGCTGCCTGAAAACGGCGTTGTATAGATAAGGAAATATTCTTATTTATGCTGAGTACTAGGCCTAAGTATTCAAACTCTTGCCTGAACTCATA
>JAYXIM010029998.1:0-42849 GCA_037575425.1 Anastrepha fraterculus
AAGAGAACTTCCGATTCTGTTGTGACTATCATGAAATCATCGTGTCATGTACTTTGTCTTTTCTTCATTTATATTGAGGCCAGCTAGTGTTGTAGCTTGCACTAAGCGCATGGAAACGTTCTGAAGAGCCTCCCTTTTTCTCGTAAGAATCACAATATCGGAGTCGATTTATAAAATGTTGTGCCACCTTGAGCTATTTCGTTTATTGCTGACTGCAGTGTTCAATTAAATAAAAGCGTTGATAGTGAGTCATCTTGCCTCACGCCGGATTTCATTTCGAATTCGTCAGATATTTCGCCATTCATTATTACTTTAGCGTTTGAGTGTATAATTAGGACCGTAGTAGGGGACTTCACAGGACATTGTCTCATAAGAAATCATGCAAGGAGATTAGGCGTTTACATGCATGATTTCTATCGTAGCTGCAGGAATGAGGAGGAGTTGGAAACAATTCCTTCAACACCTTTTTTGCATATGCCCGGCTCTAGTCAGAAGCCGGCGCCGATATTTAAGATCGTACTTCTTAACTGTTATAGATAATCAACACACTTTACGTATCAACAACTTTTACGCTTTGTCAAAAGCTCAGGATGGTTCCATATGGAAAGGGAAATGTAGCCCGACCCCTGCGGCTCACAACGGACCCATTTCGTGGTCTAAGTGACATCGCTGTCTCTATGTGTATATTATACAGTATAATTTATGTATTTTTGTGGTCAACCCAGTACTTTTAGGTGATAGTCGATATATATTCTGCTGAGTTTATCAAACGCTTGCTTAAAGTCTATAAAGGGACAGTATAGATTAATGCTGAACTCATTAATATTAATTATTACTCTATCTGATAAAGCAAAAATGATTGTGAAATACTAAATGGTGTTTCTTAAATATCATAAAAAGAAACTAGTCGAAGACCCACCGTGTACTTACTTATTGTAAATGGATACAAAAATATCACACAAAATAGTTTAATGTTGCTGCTTATTATAAAGCCCCAAATTACTCACATTATAACAATTTGCTTTTTAATGATAGCTTTGTCAAGTTAAATAAACGATTATTTAATTCCATTGTTTTTTTGCTGCACTCCTTCACGTCCAACTAAATTGTTGTCCTGTTGTGCACATAATAATTACTTTGCGATATAACTTTTGGAGGAGGAGAATAACTCAAGTATGAGGCACTGCTTTGGTAGGAATTTGGTCATAGCCGAGTATTTATTTACTATAATAACGGAGTTCAACTCAGTTTTATTAGTAAATGTGCATGCATTAGGGTACATCACACGCCGTAAATAAATTGGTACTATTTTTCCAAAGGATTTAGTGAAACCAATTATGTTTTAAGTCTTCCTGGCATGATATTAAAATGCTCACTGGTTCAGGTAAGCAAACTACTTTCGCCCACATTAACTCCACAAATGGCGTTGTCAGTTCTCCACTCGAAATAGCCAATTATTTTGCCTCCTTATTTGCTTCTAACTCAAACGATGCCAGCTTTTCAAGCAACTTTTGCTCAGCAAAATACAACTATCTAAACGACCAAGCAAATATCACAAACAGTTTATCACCCGCTGCCTGGACAATCGAATCGAAAATCACTATTAATGAATTGGATTTCGCGCTCTCTGCCGTCAAAGGTGAAAGTCCTGGGCTTGATCGAATTTCTTATCCTATGATTCAAAATCTACCCAGTTGTATGAAATGCAGATTAATTAATTTGTTTAAACAAATCCTTGACTACGGCTTTTACTTTCAAGCGTGGAAAACTTCCTATATCGTACCAATTTTGAAGCCCAATAAACCTCCTACTTCTGTTGAAAGCTATAGGCCCATCTCTCTGTTATCATGCCTGGGTAAACTAATGGAAAAACTGGTTGCAAATAGGTTCATGTGGTATATTAAGAAGAACAAAGTTATTAGTTCTAACCAGGTTGCATATAAAAAAGGCAGTGGCACAATTGATGCCCTTTTGCACCTTGACTATGTCGTCACAAACGCACTCTCGTCAAGAAACCATGTGTCACTTTTAGCAATCGATTTGGAGAAGGCGTTCGACCGAATTGGAGTGCATATCATTTTGAAACAATTAACGAAGTTGAAGGTTGGTTCCAAAATTATAAACATTGTTAAAAGTTTTCTCACTAACAGAAAATTCAGAGTGAGAATAAATGGCTTTGCCTCAATCATTGTAAATCTGGAGAATGGAACCCCACAAGGGTCTCCACTCCCCGCGCTTCTTTTTATAACAGCGTTCGATTGAGAAATAAAAATTCTAGGTGTAATTATAGATTCTAAGTATAAGTTTAAAAAGTATTGTAAATACATAAAAGATTGTATGGGTGGCCATATAGCGTTTGTTTTTTGAACCACCTATTTTTTTGAGAATGGTAACGTAAATGACATATCAAATGTGTTCATAATTTACTTAAAGGTTTGACGTTTACGAAATAGGACGCTATACGCTTGAACAAAATTGGGAAATATTGAAAACCTATTTCCGAAATGGTGAGTCTTCTACTCAAACTGTGAGAAATTTGAAAAAAAAAAATTCCAAAAAAAAGATTTGCCAACAACACAGTTTGTGGATCAATTTGTTAATCGTGTTCGTGAAAGTGGATCGTTAATGGATAAAACAACACGTGAACGTGCTCCTACATTGCGTACACCCGAAAACATTGCTGCTGTAGCCGAAAATGTGCGTGAACATCCAACAACCTCAAAAATTGAACATTTCACGCACTTCTTTGAGGAGAATTTTGCATAAAGACCTCGGCTTACAAAGTTCAATTGGTGGAAGAACTGAAGCCTAATGACCATCCAATGCGTTTGACCGAAGATCAGCATTTTTACCGAAAAATCATCTTTTCTGGTGAAGCTTATTTTCACATGGGTGGCCACGTCAATAAGCAAAATTGTCGGATTTGGGGTTCAGAAAATCCACACGTTACACGGATTTGAGGCTCAGAAAATCCGAGCGTTACCGTGACATGCTCAACGAGTTTTTGTTTCCAAAAATTGAAGAGAATGACATGGACGACATTTGGTTTCAACAGGACGGCGCAACTTGTCACACTGCCAAAGTTACACTCGAACTGTTGGCTACCGTTTTTGAAAACCGAATAATCAGCCGAAATTCCGATATCAATTGGCCGCCTCGGAGCTGTGATTTAAGCCCGTTGGACTATTTTTTGTGGGGAGCCGTTAAGGACAAATGCTATGCGAACCATCCAGAGACGGTTGATGCTTTAAAACACGAAATCGAAGTTGCCTTTCATGAAATTGGAGCCCAAACAATCGAAAATGTGCTTAAAAATTGGGTTGATCGAATGGCCTACTGTAAAGCCAGTCGTGGCAGTCATTTGAACGATATTATTTTTTATTCATAAATGACAATGTTCAATCTTCACAATAAAAAAACAAGTTTGAAAAAATATTGATTAGTTTTTTTTTTATAGCCGATTCGAAAAGCAAATTTTACATGGCCCACCCTATACATATTATGACACGGTTAAATATAACTAATTGCCTATCTTCTAAGAAATCTTTTGTACATCCGTCTTCACTTGTTCATGCGTGCAGAGCGCCCATCCTATCAAAAATCGATTACGGCCTTCCTATATACGGAAACGCAGATAAACGCTCAATTAGCGAAATATCATCGCCTTATCACTCTGCGATACGCAGGAGCATTAGAGCGTTCCCAACTACACCACTTCGAAACTTGTTTGCGGAAACAGGTTTGCCAAAGATTCCAGATCGGATCGAAGACAGTACTCATAAAATTTTACCAAAACGACTTTTCACCTACAATGTCAATTTTATTAAAGATATCAGAAACGCATCTTCAAGAAAAAGGCATCCTAAAATTACGTCGGTTGTAGCCAAATGTCTGAACTTGCAAAGAAGACTTGAACTGCCGTGTACCATTCGCTACCGCACAGCTGAAACGCAACCTCCATGGACGATACGTAATATTCCATTTGCTATTAACACGCTGCAGCGCCCAAAAGAACATACAGCGAAGGAGATTTACAAAGCACTGTTTACATCCGAAAAAGAAAAGTACTCCAAACAGGGATGAAAGTTTATATTTACAGATGGATCAAAATCCCAAACCTCAACTTCTTTTGCTGTCACAAAGGAAAACGGGGACCATGTTTGATGGTTTTTTGCACCCAATATGCTCTGCTTTTACAGCAGAAACAGTGGCATTGTTGGAAGCCTCCATTTATGCCAAACAAATTAAAGGCAAAATAATTATATGCACAGAGAGTCAATCATGCATCAATGCCATCGGTTGTCCAACACACGATCAAACTCATATAAATACAATAAGAAAATACTCTTAAGCTATACAAACAAAATTAAGCTAACTATTGTGGGTTCCAGGATATTCGGGGATTACCGGCAATGAAAACGCTGATGCCGCCGCAAGAAGCGTTTCTAATCTACCGTCAATGCTTCATAAATGCTACTCCTAAAGTAACATCCTTCTAGAGATTACAAAACAACGGCGCATTTATCTGTTAGGTAACTGGAAAAACTACCACCACTACTACGCTTTCTTAAATTCATCTAGATCAAAGATATCACTTCCTTCCACTACTCGCGCCTACGTCTGGGCCACACTATTCTCACACATGCACACCTCCTCCAACGTACGCTGCCAGCCGATTGCCCATTTTGTGACGTAACCACAACTTTAGATCACATTCTACAATCTTGTCGAAATCTACAAGGTGTGGCAAGATAACAATTCTTTGGATCCTCTCACGCATTTGATTTTCTTAAAGAGCCATCTGCTAGTAATATACATACATATATACAGGGTTGCCCATATTCGACGGACCCATCTGACAACCCTGTATCTTTTCACAGATACGTCTGACGCTTAATGACATACCGCGTTGGAAGCGTCAGTCCAAGCAGATTTTTACCATGCAACAGTACACGTCACACGAGCGCTCCCAAATTGTCGAAATTTACATTCAACAAAAGAAGTCAAAAGAAGAAGAACAAAATCATCATGTCCGACGAAGCTCATTTCTTATTGAATGGGACGGTAAATAAGCGAAATTCCCGTATTTACGCCAATAAAAATCCTCAGGAAATTGAAGAGGTACCTCTTTACGACGAAAAAGTCACTGTTTGGTGCGGCGTTAGTGCGAAAACGATTATTGGGCAGTTTTTCTTCGAAAATGAATATGGTCAAGCTGTTACCGTCAATCAGGAGCGTTATCGCGATATGATAACCACTTTTGTGATGCCAATTATTCGGCGAAAGCGTATGAGGCAATTCTGGTTGCAACAAGACGGCGCTCCACCACACACAGCTCGCACCACAATCGATTTTTTGAAGAAATTGGTTCGCCGTCGTTTGATGTCGAAAAAGGGCGATTTTGACTGGCCACCGCGTTCGCCCGATTTAACGCCACCTGACTTCTTCTTGTGGGGATATTTAAAATCAAAGGTTTATATTAATAAGCCAAAGACCATAGAAGAGCTCAAGAACAACATCCGTGAGGAAATAGCCGCTATTTCAGCCGAAATGTTAGCTAAAACTATGGAAAATGCTGCAAAACGGGCACAATACGCCGTACAGGCTCAAGGCGGCCATTTGACAGATATCATATTCAAAAAGTGACGTCAACAAATCTACTTGAACCAAATAAAAAAAATTGTGTTTCTCTCTGATTTAAAAAAAAACACATGGGTCCGTCGATTATGGGCAACCCTGTACTGACTGTCTACAAATTTCTAAAAGCCAACGACTGGTTAAGACGGTTCTAAAATTTTAGCTTATAATTACTTCTGCTTATTTTATTTAGTTATAAACATTTAAATAATTACTTAACCTTTGACCTTATTTAAAGTTCATTTACGTTTTACAGACAGCCGATGGCCCATGCTGCTAATGCTGCTGCCTCCTTATATTTGTATAACTTGCTATTTACGGGAGTCGAAATGATTTGAAAATATCACCAGGATATCGTTGGAAAGGTATATTCTAAACCTTCTTATTTCTTAACCCTTTCACGTGCCACATTTGGTTTCGTGTATACGGTTTTTCTTCTGTCGATAAAATGTTTAAACATTTTGATGCAGACCTTCTTAATTTAAACACTTTTATTTGAGGTGATAATTTGCGAAAAAGGATGGCCTAGATGCTGTTATGAAAGAAATATGTAGATTATTTCAAGCTTTATAAATTTTTATTCAAAATACCCTTCTAGATACAAATACGAAATACCCTGATTGATAAATTTTCAAGTTCCGATCACTCATTATCGCATTGAGTTTAGCAAACTCGATTTGAATGTTGTGTTTCAACTCTGGAATCATTGTTGAATTATTCACATTGACTTTACTTTTCACGAAACCCCACACAAATTAAAATTAGTCGACCTGGAAGTTAAGATCGCAGTAATGCAATATTTTTCCATGTTATGTTACTTGTGGCTCCCTCCCATTGCAAATAAAGATCGTCTATATCCACTCCTTCAAGCTAAGGCCCCAAAAAATCTTCAATCAATTACTCATAGCGATTTGCGTAGACAGTAACAGCTCTTTCATTTTCAAGACCATTCAGTTAGAAAGAAAAAAAGAGGCTCTTCACTAAAAAGATGATTTTGCGTTAAAAACAGCAGCACCTTCAAAGCACAAACTCACGAAATTTCTGCGTTGATAATGATCTGTTGGCTTTAATTCTTTTGCCAATTGAATTTTGTGAATTTTGTAAGGATTCACTCCTTATGTAACATAAAATCAGGCAAACTGTCGATTCATGAATCCCTGATTGTTGAGATAGTTGATATATCGATGTTGAAGATTGTTCAGCAACTTTTTACAGGAACGACAGCAGCATTTTTCTCAACAGAATGCCACTTCTTGGTCTGCCAGTCTTTTCTCTATCTTCGACAGAACCAGTTTCTTGAAATGTTTTCATAAAACTTTAAAATGCCGACTAATTCAGGCGATTATTTCTAAGAAAAAAATCAGCAATTTGAATATACTCTTATGTTGGTGTTGTATTTTTGATTCAATTTTATTTCCAAATTGAGTATCATATTTGGTATGGGAATAAGTTGCCGTCCTTTCCTAGCCAAAGTTACGAATTATTTAAACAAATAAATAAAAGATGATATTAGGTGAAGTATGAGCCGTTGGATGCTACAACTTTACTGCATATTTCATTGAGCCAGTTTGCGTTACTTTTGCGATGCTCTCGTAAGAAGAGAACCGCGCCCCAATAAGGCTGACTGCATTGTGCAATGTCTGGGAATTAAAGCGGGTGGGACAAGATTTCGCAGTTCAGTCTCTCTAAATATTTCTGGACCGACTTAGCAACGTATGGCCTGGCGTTGTCATGCAGCAAAATCAGTTTGTGATGTCTATCGTCCCATTCCGGCGCTTTTCTTTAAGAGCTCGATTCAAATGCAATAGCTGCAGTCGGTAACGATCGCCAGCGAAGGTTTCAAATGGTTTAAGAAGTTCATAACAGATGACAATCTTCTGATCCCACCAGATGCACAACATAACCTTTGCGGCATGAATATTTCTTCCGCTGTCGATGGACCTGGTTCACCTGGCAGGCTCCAACATTTTCGACGCTAAGGATTGTCGTAATAGATCAAATTTTCATCGCCAGTGTCGATGCGATGCAGAAAACCTTTTCTTTTCTGCCGTTCAAGAAGGATCTCTCACGTCACTTAACGTCTCTCGGTATCCCTCTCCTTTAATTGATGTGGCACCCAGTAACCTGCTTTCTGCTTTCTGCACTATTCCCATCGCGTGCAAACGTTTACCGACGGTTGATCTGATCCAACTCTGTAGACATATTATCAAGGGTTCGATCTGCGTCTTCGTTCAATAATTGTTGTACTTGAGTGTCTTCGAATTTTTCGTTGCCCCTTTGCGATCTTTATCACTCTCGTCGAAATTGCCACTTCGGAAGCGTCGAAACTGCTCTTTACAAGTTGTATTTGATGAAGCCTGATTACGGTAAATATTGATCAATATACGACACGTTTCAGCTGCACTTTTCTTTAAAAGGTAATAATGAAGCATGACTTCCCGCAAATGGTGGTTTTTCGAGACCTCACATACACACCTTAAATCCCAGTATATTACTAGAGTGAACTCAAAAATAGTATCAGCACCAGTAAAATAACTTAAACTATTTTAACCCATTAAATATAAATTTTGCAATGACAAAACGCAAACAAATTTGCTATGACTTTATGATATTTCGAGTTAATCTCACTTTTGTGCAACGGGGTGAACACGCAGAACTGAAGTGCGTGATTTCATTAAGAGCTATAGGTGATTTTTTAAGAGCTATAGGAAAGTTTTTCAAAAAAACACACATACCTAAAGTTCAGAAAAATGCATAAAATTTTTATTTAAATCGATAGTACAGTCCATATAATTTAATGTTTGAAGATAATTTCATGCAAATGTTGACCGCGACTGCGCTTCAAATGGTCCATCCGCTAAGTCCAATTTTGGCATACTCTTTCCAATATTTCGGCCGATATCTCACATATAAATGCTTTAATGTGGTCTTCCAATGCGTTAATTGAAGCAGGCTTGTCTGAATAAACACGAGCTTTAAGAAATTCGGTCCAATGATACCTCCAGCCCATTAACTGCACCAAACTGTGACCTTTTCTGGATACATTGGTAGCTGTTGCAATTCTTCTGGCTGATCTTCACTCCAAAATCGACAATTCTGCTTCGTCGCTGAACACAATTTTTCGATAAAAAAGTGGATCTTCGGCCAACTTTCCAAGAGCCCATTCACCAAAAATTCTGCGTTACGGTAGGTCGTTCGGCTTCAATTCTTGCACCAGCTGTATTTTGGAAGGCTTCACACCTAAATCCTTTCGCAAAATTTTCCCCGTTGTTGAGTAACAGAGGTCCAATTGCTGCGAACGGCGATGAATCGATTGATGGTCATCAGTGACACTGGCCGATACAGCTGCGATATTTTCTTCAGCTCGCGCTCTACGTAAGCGTGTTGGTGGTTAGATGTCCAATAATGTGAATTTGGTTCTAAATTTAGTCACCCTAGCTCGAATAGCCGCTTCAGTGGGCCGATTAAATTGACCATAAAATGGAAGAAGCGCGCGATAAACTTTCTTAACAGAATACGCATTTTTATAATAAAATTCAATGATTTGCAAGCGTTGTTCGTTTCTAAAGCGATTCATGGTTAAATTATAGACCAAGCAAAAGATGTTTGACAGTGAAACAAAACACGAAATGTGCGTCAGCTGATTGAACCAACTGTTTAAAAAGATAATAGCTAAAAAATCACCCGGTATATGGTTCCTTAAAAAAAAAAAAGCGAAATATAGAATCTTTTTACCACTCGGAGATTTGCCATTGTCTGCCGGGAGGCGACCGCTCTAACCAACTTTTTCTTCATTTTGGTCTTTTACCGATATTCGAACCTACGTTCTCTCTGAATTCCGAATGGCAGCCACGCACCAACTCATTCGGTTATGGCGGCCAATGTCTTATGACTTTACTCAGAAGTAAATAAAGTTATTTCCCCCGTGAAGCAATTTTTTAACTCATGCAGTAAAGGCGTTTAGATCGACCGTCTTCATAATAAATATCAGTAAATTTAAAGCGTTAGTCAACGTGTAAAACTTTACATCTGTGTACTTGATAAATTTCAAAGATGCCATAAAAAAATCGCCCAGGAATTATTCACTACTGACATCTGGGCATCACTTCTGAAAGACCTTTTATTTTTGAAGCTTTAATTTAGTTTATAGCAAAAAATAATCAGTTTTTGTTTGTACCTTAAAATTGATCTAGTCAGCGTAGTCTTGAATATAATAAATTTCATTTTCCGATGCCGCGTAATGCACCCTAATCCACACTTTTGTAATTATAGGTTGTAGTTGTTTGGCGTGGTTAACGTTTTTATGCTTCTCCATAAAGGTGATACACATTAAATTTTCATTAGACGCACCTTAAATTTCTAGTGTATTTAACGCCTTAACTATTAGCTTTTTGTAACTGTAGATTTTCAAAACAGCGACTATATAATAAAGAGTGTTAATATAATTACACATTTACATATGTAATTATACTTATACACATATAATTTGAAGTACTTGTGTAGTGTTTCCTAATAGGGAGGGATCGAAGTTGCCAGGCTTTGGCGGATATGTTGCTTTAGTGGCATGGGTACGATAGTCTTTCGTACAAGTAGCTGAAACTGGTCACTAGTAGATGTTTTTTCTGGTCTGTGGCAATAAGTCACATAAGCTGGGAAATTGCTCACATTCATTAGGACCTATGATCCTCTTCATTTCGCCAAATGGCGAATAGCTGAAATAACTGCTACAAATAAACATATATTGACGCCGCAAAAGAGCTGCCAAAAATTGATTTATTTGTGAAAATAATTAGTTACACCTGTTTTATGAGGTATAATACTACTCCCTAGCGGCGAATCTTGCTCGATAACTTTGTTGTTGCTTTCACATGCAAATGTTTCGTCAAGTGAGCAGAACCCAAACATGGTGAGAGGAGAAGTGTCGAATTGAAGCCGCACAGCTGCTGAGGATTACTTTATTTTAAAGTCTTAAACGGCTTTGGACACCTTTTTCGTTGCTTCCATTTACCTTTCAACAAGAGCTCAGCATCTTTCAGTTGCCTCTTATTCTGGGCAATTTGGTGGATTTGCTTCTCTGTTCCACGTTAATTACCTACGCCCATGCGATGCCAAGGGCAATTTACTGCAGGGACATGAAGCGAAGAACGGGCCAAAAAACGCGGCCGCTTATACAAAGGTTTAGTCAATCTATCAGGTCAGTCCATAAGTTCGTGCATTTTTTAAAGGTGGTTTTAAAATTAATAAAGAAGATGTTTAAAGTATTTATTAATCAATAATATAATTTCTTTCATTATTTACAATGTCTTCCCAATGTTTAGGCAAATTTTTAATTCCCTGCTCAAACATTTTTTTGTCCTTGGAGCCAAAATACACTTCGATATCCCTTTTCATAGCTTCTTTTGAGGAGTAGTTCTTGTTAAGTTCCTCATTCAGGTTTGATGGGAATAACAATCAGCAGTTATCGTCTGGTTTGGTTCCAGAAGTTCATAATAAGCAATACCGGCCATATCCCACCAAATAGACAGGGGAATCTTCTTGGGGTGAAGGCCATCTCTAGGGGTCGGTTCTGGTGTTTCATCTTTATCTAACCATTGGCGTTTGCGAACAGGATTATTGTAGAGGACCGATTTTTCATCACCAGTAATGGTACGGTTCAAAAAACTTTCATTTTCAAGCCGTTGCAGCAGCACGAACTTACGGACTGACCTCATACTTGTATCTGCTATCTTTTATTACCTTTCTGATAATAAATTTGCATTTGACTGCATAGAATTTTTGTCCTATAAGTTGTGTCACTGTAGCCGAACGGACTGACGTGCGACTACTATTCGGAAGTGCGTAGGTTCAAATCTCCATGCATGAAACACCAAAAGGAAAAGTTTTTTTAATAACCTTTGAGAGTATTTCTGCCATGAAAAAAGCTCCTCTTAAAAAAATATCTGCCGTTCCGAGTCAGCTTGAAGCTGTAGGCCCCTCCATTTGTGGAACAACATCAAGACGCACATCACAAATAGCAGGAGGATCTCGGCCAAACACCTAACAGAAGTGTACTCGCCAATTATTAATTTTTGAAGTGAAAACTTCTTTAGAATCGTTGGGAGTGATTTGAGACTCAATGAAACGAAAAAGCGACACTACGAAGCGTTATATTATATGTTGATATACGTATGTGTGCGCGCCTGCGTATTACGGAGGCACGGTGAGCGAGAAGGCATTATGTATACCTATACTACACTACCTAATACTTGCTTAGACCAAGCGTCCTACGAATGTTTGTGTGTATGTTAGTACGTCTGTGTAATATACGCGTTACGACGCTCATAATAGCAACCGCGTGTGCTGTATTGCGTCCGTATTTTTATATTCGCAAATATTTTCATTTTTAAATATTTACCGCAATTGCAGGCGGTGTTGCAATATACCACAATCAAAATGATGGTGCTCGTATTTTAACTCCACAGATAGATCTGAATGCACAGCAACTAGAATCACTGTCTGTTCAGCTCTCTAAAGTGGGAGAAATATGTGCATTCGAAACCAGATTGAGAAATGGAGCAGTTTTAATTGTGGCGATTTCACCGAATCAATCAATAAATAGCATCACGGAATTCATTCACGAAAATTTAATAAAGTATACACCAGAAGTATCGCGGATACTTAGAAAAGATTACGATAAAGTTCCAATGGTTTTAAGTGGCGATTTTAACGTAAATTTTGCATTGGAGCGGTTCCTTTAATTGACTTTCTCAATACAACATTCAATTTAAAAATGTGTAACAATCGCACTGAATCGACAACACGATCAAAAACAACAATTGACGCGGTATTTCAAAGATATGTTGACAACATCGAAACCAAAGCATTTGTATCATATTTTAGCTATCATAAGCCACTCGTATCATTTGTTGAAATTGAAAACATTGAGGATGAATAATAATAAAATGAAGAAAATAAAATATGAACTTTATAGCAATATTATAATGAACCTATAATTATCCCACTCCTAATGCTGCTTTCGTCTCATTCTCTCTCAGTTTGTTTTACGGAAGGTTTCACTTCTATCGCTTCTAACCGTTAGACTGGTATTTTTTTTTATTTAAGTTGTGTTGGTCCCCACAAACATACAAAAACACATTGCGCAATGTGAAAATTAGTGCTTCCTTTCTCAGTGCTCTGCGAGATTTTACTTGTACGTGCCCATCTATGGACTATCAAGCTTAAGTCACGTCATGCAGCATTCGAATTGCTCAAAAAAGTTCTTGCGCTGTTTTGCAACTTCCTTTTTCATATCGTTTATATGGGAAACTCTTGTAGCTCTGCATACTTAGTCCAGCTTCTTTTATAGATTTCGGCACAAATGTTTTTAAGTCACTTTGGCCTTTGTTGCCAAGTTCCTCACAAAATGGCTGGATTTTTTTTGAGTATGGTAAAAATTTCTTCATCGTTTCGTGATCATAAGGGGTTAGGGGTAGTCAGAATTTTCAAGATATTGGATATCTTTTTTTGCATTTTCTTAAAGTATAATATCATTATAAATATTGTGTGAAAATTTTAAGCGAATACGACAAATACTTTTCGAGTTATTCAACAGCTAACAAAGAGCGCTCGGGCGCTCCGGAATCGGTAGCAAAACTTTAAATGCGTTTTCTCAAAACCATGTTTTTTGAACTGGTGTTCACTGAGATTTCAATAAAATTCATATTGCTTTTGAAAAACATAAAAAACTTGTGCCTGGCTGAAGGATTTTTTTTTTGCAAAAATTTCGATTTTTTTTAACAATTAATTGTCGGTTTTCTTCTCGAAAATCTGTAAAATATTTCCTGAGGGCGCCATATTGTTGAAAAGAAAGATATATTGAAAGAAAAGCTTCGATCAGTCACAAGATTGTCTATTCATACAACTAATTTCTCTTGTCCGATTGATTTTTGACGAATCTCCAAGGACTTGTGATGATCACCGCAAGGGACTTCTGGAGAAACGGGTTCCACGCAAACAGCGATAACTTTTACAACTATTAATTTCTGTAGTTGAAAATTTGCTTAAGTCAAAACAGGATATAATAATGCTATGTTTTTAGTTTTGTGAAATAAAGCAATCGACTAGCAAAAAAAAAAAAAAATATTGAAAATCATTATTTTTTCGGGCCTCTGACTATCCCTCTAACCCCATAAGTGACCTTTCTTTTTTCACAACTTTGTTTTTGCTCAATGCACAAATTTTGCAACCAAATCATTTAATAACACAAGAAGATACTTTTCGTTAGGATAAAGAGATTTATTTTGAGAATTTTTATAATCTTCCGTCGCATAAGCAATTCGTAGGACACTTTCCCATTAATTTATTTCTTTTTAAATACAGGACGAAAATTTTACAAAAATTTTACTCAACAACAATCGTTGATAATTGGATAATATAATATCCCAGGATCAACTATTTTGAAGACAGCCCTAGGTCCGAGAATCTGACTTTTTTACGGAGGATTTTCATGGAAATTTCTTAAAATTTTGGCCGGATGTGCGCATAGTTCGTGGAAAATATTATGTATTAGCTTTACCCGATGCGCGTTGCTACGCCAGCAACTAAAATAAATTTAAGGAAAATAACTTTAAAGAAAAATCAGTACACTAATATTCAATTTATTCTTAATCATTTTATTGATTTTGTTTATTTCGAAAAAATTGTGAGATTACAGAGTTCAGTTTCAATTCGATGTTTATTGAAGTGCTGTGGGATACACAATATTTCTTGTTTTTCCACCTGGTGCGTAGATGAATAAATCAGAAGGTTTTCTGATACGTAAGTAAGCCACATAGAGCTGTCCATGTGAGAAGCATGGATTCTCCACATTTAATCCACACACTTGTTTGACACGTTTGGAGTACTTTTCCCATTCCAGAGTTTTTGCTGATGTTGCATGTTGGTGCCTCAGTGTTTTGCAAATTCAACGGCAGTTTGAATGCTGAATGCACTGTTAGGCCACCACCCAAAAGAGCTGCCGCAATTCCAAATGATGCAATAGCCAGTGCAATATTATTTTGTGATCGTATGGTTGCCAAAATGTAGAAAAAGTTCTGCCTGTACCACTGGGCGCATCTATGAAAAACAGTCCACCGCTTTGTTCTGTGATTGCACGCATAATTCTGTCAAACGCAATGCGTGGTTCTGGAATCAACTGCGAAAGATTTGTTCTAACGAATGTCCCCAGTTCGTCAGAATCACGATCGAAAAGATTGTTTGCAGGTCGGTTTGAAGCAGGTACTCACAGTTGCACCAGTGCCTTGTTAGCAATTGTCAAACATTTGTCTTCAATCAAAATCTATGTTACATCTATGAACATGTCATATTCGTTTCGTCTGTGTAAAAATACATGGCCACACTAATTTTTATGGCAATCGGTTGAACGGGGCAGAAGTTGTTACTCTGCAGCGCCACCTGGTGGCGAGTGGCATCAATGAGCGTATTTTACAAACCTTCTCCATGAAGAAATACATGCCCATACCAATTTTTATAATAATCGGTCCAGTAGTTTTTGAGTTCATCGATGACATACAGACAAACATTAATTTTTATATATAAAGATAGACACGCTGTGTATAAAATTTCTCTTCGCAGGCGCTTAAAGTAAATTTTCAAGTGAAACTATTTTGTGGTATATAATATTTTAACCCTCTACCTCCTATTTAGTTGGTGATTTTTGACCCTTTTCAAAACAGGCATAATGCAGCGTCATAAAAAAGGCACTTGACCCTCTAAAACTCTTTCACAAAAATTTTAACCAGAGTATTTCACGATGAGGCATTGAAGGCGAAATGCTGACTCGGGTTAAAGGGAGTGCACCTGAATGCTCAGTCCAAGCTATAGATGCGTCGTGAACATATACTCGTACACTATGAGCATTAAGGGGTTACATATGTCCAGAATTTTCCAAAAATTTATTGTTTTTTTACAGATTATTATTTTTTATAGTTTTAGGCGTCTTTCTGTGGAAGCCTATTGTAAAAATTCTCCATAGATATGGTAGAAAATGTAACTGCCCGACGCGAGTCTGATGCACGCAGGTAGCTGTCCTTCGTTTGAGGTAAAACTACTACTCCGGGACTACTTTTTCCGGCTCGGTCTGCATGATAACTCATACAGTTTTTGATATTTTTCGATGCGGTTTTTTTTTAATATTCGAAAATGCTTTCTCTATAGTCTGTCGAGCCGGATTTTAGAGGCATATACATATATTTTTTAATTTTATAAATATAATTAAAGTGTGACATTTATGACGTAAAATGCATACTTTTTGTTAAAATGACGAAAATTCCAAAATTTTTCAAAATTCAAAAATCCGGCTAGTCAGACTATAACTAGAACTTAGATTTTACAAGAAATTTTTTTCTTTCCACAGATTCATGAGCATTTCAAGGAGAAATGATGCAGACCGTGCAGCAACTTTTTTCATTGTACTTTGGGTCAGGTAATTTTTCATATACTAATTTTTGTAAAGAAAAATTAATATACATTTTTTGAAGTACTAATAAACAATGTATGACATTTTTTAAATTTATTTCTATTGTTATCTCTTCTAAAATAATTTTTCTTTAAGCGCGTTTTTGGCGCTGCTGGACGTAGGTAACCCCTTAATGAAGATTTGATCTACCAGGAAATTATTTTTGACTTACAAATCCAGTGTTGAACAGTGGTTTTAGTGACCCACGTCATGCTTCACTCGTCATAGTCCTTATAACTATGTTAATTTTATCGTTGAAATAACGGCGAAAAAATTCCTTTTTACTTCACCTATTTTTTCTAAAAAAAGTTCTATCGAAAAGCTGCTGCATCTTCTTTTCTTATTCTGTCAACTCCTGTCGCGCCATGGCAGAAACTTTTTTCCAAAAACTCAACATCCATTTCACCTGCCAACGCATTGTACTTGCAGCTTTTTTGCTCGGCTGTAGTTTGCCTGGTCGACCGACGCTTGTCCAACGGTCTGTGCACGATTTGCCTAACCAAGATAACTAACTACAGCTGCGGAAAACTCATTTTAACTACTCTACAGCTTGACAAATGATGATGCCACCATAGCTGTCGGCTGCCCACTCGTTGTTGGCGAAAAATGAAATATGACTTTCCATATCAACATGTCTTGTCTCGGCATCAAAGTGGAAACCTGCAAGTGGGGCCACTGAAAAACGACAAAAGGTGAAGGTGGCGAACGAACGAACCCTGGGCGCTAACGCTAATGCAATCAAGCACAAACAACAACAACAGATGGTGAAAAAATTGCGTTGACTATGACTACAGGAAAGGACAATGCGAAGTACGAAGTACTGGTTATGGAGCTAAGCCATGTGCTCCGCACCTGAATGAAGACGAGAGGATACAGTGACATACAATTAATCACCGCCATAGTAACGGATGGTGGTGTGATAAAAATGACAGGAACTGCAACGCAAGGTGGTGCATGAATTGTGGGTGCGGCCACCGCGTAGACAGAAAAATATAAGAAATAAGCTAGTGGCTGATGGCGCTGGTATTGGCTATCAGTTATGTAGATGATTTAGCTGATGACATTGGCTTCGTTCTGGCGCTTTATTGACTTTGCTGCTGAGGTTTTCGGTGTGTCTGCAGAGCTGGTTTCTGGCGTGATCTTCTTGAGAGTGATTTGCTTCACACCATAATTGACTTGGCTTGTTACCTGTAGTCGCAATAAGAGCCGCGCCCCACTTTTTGTCGGGAAAAGTGTCGAATACTTATTTATTTATTTTTATTTAATTTGCTTCTTATTTTTATAATATATATATTTATATAAAAATATTGTGCATGTTATAACAAAAAAAAATATATATATATGTAACACAAAGTTTCAAACTTTAAACAAAATTAAAAATAATTAATCAAATTTTCATTAAGATTTCAAACATTTTAGAAGAAATTTTCCGAAAAATTTCGGGTATGTACATATATTTATAACCAATTGAATTTCGGTATCATAAAATGCAAGTTTAATTTGGCTCAAAATTGGGCTGATTTTTAGAAATTTTTTTCACCGGTGCAGCGCTTTTCCCATATTTTGTTTTTTTTTTTTTTTTGCCTAAATTTTTTTGCTGGAATGTTGGTACAACTGTCCTCTATAGTGTCGCAGAGTTTGAGCGTGAGAATATTGCGGAAAGCCTATGCCGAGAGTCCTTTATCAAAAACACGGGTCTCGTTCCAAGAGTGTTGAGTTTCTTTCAAAAATTTCTTCGGAAGAAGGTGGCTGAAGACATGCTTGACCAAGTGAATTCGGACCCAATATTTATCCAGCGCACCATAACAGGTGACGAAACGTGGGTATATGAGTTTGACATGCAAACCAGTCAACAGGCAGCAGGCGGCTGAATGGCGCTATCCACATGAGCCGAAACCCAAAAAGCCACGTCAAAGTCGGTCAAAAGGGAAAATCGTGCTACTCGATAGATTATTGAGGGTAGTGTACTCGGAATTCGTTCCAAATAATTCTACGGTAAATAGGGAATATTATTTGGAAGTTATGCGACGTTTGAGAGAGAATGCTGCGTAGGAAAGGGTCCAATTTGTGGAAAGAAAACTCATGGATCTTGCACCATGATAACGCACCGTCTCACAAGGCTCATATTGTGAACACTTTGTTGACCAAAAACTGGACAAATATCACCGAACAACCATCGTGTTCACCGTATTTAGCCCCCTGTGACCTTTCCCTTTTCATAAAACTTAAATTGCCACTGCGCGCACGCCGCTTTGAGTCGATAGAGCTCATTAAGAAGAATTCGCGGAAGGAGCTGAAGAAGGTCTCTTCAAATGCGTTTAAAACGTGCTTTGATGACTGGACTATTCGTTGGCATATGTGTATTGCTTCAAATGGAGCTTATTTTTAAGGCGAATAGAATGTTTAATACAAATATAATTATCTAATTCCAAGATTCAGTGGGCTATAAGACTCCATACTCGAAACTTTTCCAAAAGCTTTAGATTTTGATGAAAAAGTTTTGAATTTTTAAATTGTGCGCAAAGTTTGAAACCTTGAGGTTTTTTTGTACTACGAACTATACTTTTATAAAAATGTAAAAGCAAATTAAATAGACAAAACTTTGCGCTACGTCGTGCACGTTTAGTTTTCACTAGAATTAAGGACTTAGAGTAACCGAAGTGGCAAAAAAACTTTAAGTGAAAAGCAAGGTGAGGGCGAATACTAAAGTAATGCAATATTGGTAGCAAAAATTTAAGAGTTCTATTACGAACCATATTCAGATTGACCACCTACTGTAAATTTTCGAATGGAATTCAACAATCAGAGAGAGAAAGAGAGAGAAGTAGCAAATATCTCTGCTCAATTCGGTATTCCTCAAACAGCTCGACATCTTTACGCTTTGGGGAAGATTAACAAATGTTTTAGAGAAGTGTTTCATAAAAGTTTTAGCAAAAGCTAAAAAAAAATTTATTCTTTTATATTAGAAAAATATACATATATAAACGTACAAAATTCACAAAAAATTCAAAGACATATGCTAAGAATTTTCTTCCATTTAAAGCATAAGCTCCGAAGTCTGTATGGAGAAGAAAATGCTCAACAGTATACGCAAAGAAACACGAAAATATTCAAGGGCGACTTGAAGCTTTCACTTTTTATACTAAAATTCTACGGTCTATAAACATACCCGGAAGTCTTCTAAATTCTGTTTAAAAAGTTGAAATTTTTCGACATTTGTAAAGTTTTTGTGAATTTTGTACAAAGTTTGGGAGTTTATTTCACAAGCTTTTGTTACACAATAAACTAGATTTTTGTAAAAAATTGGCAAAAAATTAACATTAAAAATATTGAAAATTTGTAAAAAGGTGAAGCGACTTAATTATGTGAGCAGAAGTGAATGGCGATTAACATTTAAGTAGAACCTTTGATGTCAGATTTCCATTGCGTTAGCAATGGAGCAATCCAGGATGCATTCAGGGAGGTTTGCCGGATATTTTCTTTACCGATGGGTCCAAGAATGAAATAGGGTCTGGAGCCGGATGGTACTTAAACGATAGTAATAAGAATCACTATGCTTTGGGGGAAAAGGCAACTGTTTGCCAAACGGAAATTTTTGCCATCCTGAAAGTAACCGGATTGATAATCGAGAGGAGATGGAGCGGGAAACAGATTTGAGTTTTCAGTGACATACAGGCTGCACTGAGGGCCCTGGAGAACGCGAAGCAGATTTCAAATATTGTTGAAGAATGTAAAAAGAAGCATAATGCTGTCGCAAGACAGAACAGGCTTGTACATATATGGGTTCCAGGACACTCCGGTGTTCAAGGAAACGAAATTGCCGATGAATCAAGAATTGGATCAGCGATTATGTATGCAATTTACATAAAGAGTGATGGTCCGATCTAGAACGCTGTAGAACTGCAAAGTGTTTTGTGACAAGTCCGAACAGAAAACTGTCAAACTTTCTACTAAAATGTTTAGCTGATGCTCGGTATTATTACAGGACACAACCCATGGGGCCAGCATATGCCCAGCATTGGTATCATTGAGTACCCGATTTGCGTGTCTTGCTTAGAGGAGGCGGATAGCACTGATCACTTTCTCTGTGATTGTGCTGCCTTTGCTAGAGCACGGCTACGAGTTTTGGGTTCCGATGTCATGAGAATGAGTAATATTCGTTCTCTAAAACTGGAGGATATTTACAGATTTGCCAAAGAATCTGGAAAGTTCTAACTGGACTAACTATCTCTATATTTGTCTCTATTCTTTCCTATCTCTTTCTCTGATACTTTTTTCCTTCCCTCCTTCTAAATGCAATGGGAGCCACCAAATCTCTTGGTGCTCTTTGGCTCGACCATTTCAAATTTCATTCAAATTTCAAAGCCTTTTTCTGGATTTTTAAATAAATTATTTTATTCTTATTTTTATGAAGCGTAGCCGCTCCGAAACGTCCATTACAGTTGTTTTCCTCTTACTGCGCTATTCTACTTCGCTTTATGGCTACCCTGTTCCAGTCCTTTTTATGTCATTCGTTGCTGCAGTTGTTTCTAACGCTGATGTTTTTCTTATTATGATGCAGTTTGAGGTGGATTATTGCTAATTAATGTCATCTTTGCTGCTGTTGTTGACACGAGCACTACAGCGCATCAGTGTAAGCATTTGCCGTAAGACTGAAATATGTAAGCAAAAGAGCCTGTTGCTACTTCTTGACGTTTTTGTCATGCGGAACCTGGTTGGGGTAGTGTCATCTCTCTGCGGAATTGCATTGTTAAAGCGAAGCTTAGCTGGTGTTAATTTTACAACCAGAGTCATAATTCGGCAAATGTTAGTCACTTGTTGTAAAAAATTAGTCGTGAATAATTGTGTAGGACATAAAAGAGAAAAATTATTAGAAGATAAATGAAGTGAAGCACTAAGGTGGTTGATGGCACAGCGCAATAAAAAGCTATTTGTTTTTAGTATACAGAAAAAACTTAATTCATTCATTTGACCTGGTGATGCTGCGTACTGAGCAGATAATTAATTTCCTTCCCAACTTAACGTTTTAAAGAACTTGAAACTCATACCCACTCTTTGATGTTAGTATGGATATTAAACGAAGTCGCAAAGGTCTACCTATTCAAAAAGAAAAAAAAATGTTTTTTCTAACTTCACCACCTTGCTTAGTTATTGTTTTTCAGGTGTAACAAATTTTAACATCGGTCAGTAAGTCCTGGGCCTGACCTCTAGATGGTGCTACTAATAGCATATCGATTTTGTTATTTAATAGTGCTAATCTCTAAAGGTATACTGTGAAATTTTCAAGACATTCGGTTAATTATTTTTCAAGTTACAGTGCTTTAAGTGACGCTACTTTTGCTATTTTTTAAAAACAATGAATTCAAACAATGAAAAAAAAAACCGTTGAAGCAAAGAAATGGCTCAATAAACGTTATCCGAACTCTGCTCCATTGTCTAAATGAGTTACTACAGAAAATAATGAAAAAACCCTCAAAATCATTATGGAAAATCGCAAAGTGAAGTTGCAAGAGACAGCTGATAAGGCAGTGCGTTCACTGTTTTGCATGAACATTTGGTTATAAAAAAGCTGTTGTCGAAATGGGTGTCGTGTTTGTTACGCCGGAACAAAAGAAAAAAACAACAAGTTGATGAAACCAACAGTTCGCTGCTTGGACATTATTAACCCTAGAAGGGTACGGTTAAATTGTAGGCGCTTATAGGTACCGATGAGTAAATTTTACTCACTTCAGAATTTTTACGTTATTATCTGATTTATTTTGTAAAATAGTAGTTTTAAATGAAAAAAAATTTAAAGCCAGCATATAATATAAGTGTAATTTTTTATTATATATTAATATGTAAAATAAGCAAAAATAATACTTTCTACTTGATTTTTGACGATTATGAATGCATCAAAATTGTTTTTCAAGCACATTCAGGGCACTTTTTGTGCATGTTCACCGCAAATAGCTAATCCACAATTGCAATAAGTGGTGGTGTATCTACGTTTGGTATAACTACAAAAATTACAGTACTTTCGTGGCCCCTTTTGGTCTTCTCCGGCACTATGGGCTTGCGCCTACAATATTCTGAATGCATTTTTTCAACGCCAGGCTTTTTGTATTAGTTGCTAATCTTTTACTTTGAAATCCTTCCGTTAACTTCTTGTGTTGAGATAACATAAAATTAAGTCGGGATTCTGGCTTTTGCCCACGGCTACACATGTTGTGCGCGTAAATGATGTATGCGTTTATTGCAGCTATGTTCATCATATTTTGGAAAAATGCTAGAGGTCACCTTCTGGTTTTCCTGCCATGGTTAATGCTTTGGCACATCTGGTCAAAACTGTCAACTCCTCCTTTTGTTGAGTTGTACACATGCACTATTTCTGGTTTTCCAGTGGTCTCATGAATACTACCCGTACTGTGCATACTAGACGCCAATAATACAAGTTTATTATTATTGGGCTTGTATGATACAACTGCCAAATCCTCATGAAATATAAACAATGAAGTGGATGCGGCTCGTTTTTGAAACTTTATTTCTGTAGCTTCAATAGGCAATTGTGGTTTATTTTTTTTTACTGTGCCAACAGTTGTTATTTTGTATTCATGACGGAGACGTTGAATGAGTGGTACACTCGTAAACCAATTGTCTATCGTGACATTTCGATTGGTGTCCTTTACATTTTTCAGCAGTTCAAGAACATAATATTCACCAGCAGCCATTGCAGGCATTTAATTCTTCCGGTTCTAGTTGATATTCCGGATCTGCAACACTGTCTCAAGAATCCTCATCAAAGTTACAAAGCTCCAACTCCAAATTGTCTTCTTCCTCAGATTCTAGTTCAGGTAATGCATCCGAAATGTTTTGTTCTGATAGCCCGCGACCTGCCATTTGTATGCTCTGTAGTTTTCTTTACGGTAACATAATACAAAACATAAACATAATTGTCATAATTCAGCACAAAATATATTTTTTAGACACGTAGTAAGTTACTGATAAATAAATTTGACTCACAAAATTTAGTACGTAAAGGGTACCGATGAGAAAATTTTACTGACTAACTTTTTTAAAGCGCGATAAATCAAACAACACCATTCACACTAATGACAGAGTGGGCCAAGCACTGCTAGTGGCTTGACTTTCAGTGTGGCCAATCTGCAGATTTACGAACAAATCTATTCCTTATGTGAGTAAATTTTATTCACAGTACCCTTCTAGGGCTAAGCGAGATAAGTCTGAGTTTTTGCGGCGATATGTGACGGATTCACCACTACACACCAGACTCGAAACAGCAGTCATCTGAGTGGACTCGAAGACCGTCCAAAGAAGCAACAGTCAGCTGGAATGGTTATGTATTGGTTGGTATTTTGGGATTTGCATGCTATTATTTTCCAAAATTAGTTGGAAAAAGACAAAACAATTAATTCTGATTATTAGTGTGAATTATTGGAACAATTGAGGGAGACAATCGCAGAAAAACGGACCCATATGAATAAGAAAAAAATGCTCTTTCAGCAAGACACTGTAGCATGTCACAAATCGATCACCCACCTGGCCCCCAGCGACTACTGGCTGTTTTCAGACCTTGAAAAAATGATCCAGAGAATGAAATTTCCATCAAATGAGGAAGTTATCGCTGAAACTGAGGCGTATTTTGGGGCAGGAGATAAATCGTTCTACAAAACAGGCATAGAAAAGCTACAAACTCGTTGGAATGATTGTATCATCGCCAAAGGAAACGACATTGATGAATAAAGAAGAATTTTTGAAGAAAAAATGTTATTTTCTTATCCAGGCCCGATACTTATTGACCGATGTATAGGGTGGTTAAGTTTTAAGGACCGGTGTCGATTTTGAATAAAATACAACTTTTTTAGGAAATTATTAACATTTCTCTTTATTATGATAATACTAGTACGGCTAAATTACGTATAGAACAAAATATTGGCCAAATGGTCGACGCGGCTTCGGCAGCACACCTCCCTCGGATGGTCCAAATTTTCGATGAATGTGCCGAATTATCTCATCCTTTAGCTCTTGAACTGTTGCTGGCTTATCGACATGCACCTTTTCTTTGAAATAACCCTAAAGAAAGAAGTCCAACGGTGTCAAATCACATGATATTGGCGGCCAATTCACATCGCCGCGACGTGAGATTATTTGGCAATCAAATTTTTCGCGCAAAAGAGCCATTGTTTCGTTAGTTGTGTGACAAGTGGCACCGTCCGGTTGAAACCACATATCGCCCCCATCTATATCTTCCAATTCGGGCCATAAAAAGTTCGTTATCATCTCACGATAGCGAACACTATTCACAGTAACTGCCTGACCGGCCTCATTTAGGAAAAAATACGGCCCAATGATGCCGCCGGCCCATAAACCGCACCAAACAGTCACTCTTTGTGGGCGCATTGGTGTTTCGGCAATCACACTATCATTCGCCCAAATGCGGAAATTCTGCTTATTGACGAATCCACTGAGGTGACCAAAAAAATCACGGAGTGCGCGATATGCATTTTTAATTGTACGCCCGTTTTCATAATAAGCCTGAATAACTTTAACGCGTTGTGTCAGCAAATCAGCTGATTCCTTCAAAAGTGGTGAAAGCCGATTAACGATTTGATATTGGCTTGACCTTTGCATTCTGTACATCGTGCCATATGCATCTCAGTTTAATGGGTGCTGAATATTTCGCATAAAAAATTGCATATTGAAAATACGTTCCGAAATTTAGCACCGCATTCGTTCATGATTCAACAAAAAATCGTAGAAAACTGTTTTGCAAAGCTTCCGGAAAGCCATTCATGAGATAGTATAAAAATTTTATGGGTATCATTCAGAAAAAGTTTATTTCCTTAGGAACTTTAATAGTTTTAGTTCTGATCTGTACAGTTTTGTTACACAAGGTGGCGCAAAATCAATTACCTTATTAGAAGACTTGTCATTTTTGCAAACGGAGTTTAACGTCAATCATATTTGACACTTGTGAAGCAGACAGCTGGAGAACTAAAAAATTTTAGTTGTTGGAAGAATTTTGTAGAGAAAAATTAAAAGTTTCGATTAAAACAATAATAAAAAATTTTATTAAAAAAAAAATTATTTAAAAAAAATATAACAAATAAAAAAATTTAATTGATGGAAGAATTTTGTAAGAGAAAAACAAAAAGTTTCCAACAAAACAATAATAAAAAAATGTACAAAAACAACTTTATAAAATATATAAAAATAAAAAGAGAAAAAAATTAATAAAAAATTTTAATTAATGGGAAAAATTCGCAAGAGAAAAATGAAGCGCTTCCAGCAAAACTATTTAAAAAAATTTATAAGAAACAATTAAATAAAAAAAATTTAAAACATAAAATGACAAAAAAAACAAATAAAAATTTTAATTGATGGAAGAGAGAGATTGCAGGAGAAAAACCAAAAGTTTCCATTAAAATAAGAATAAAAAATTTTATAAAAAAAAAATGTATAAACAAATATAAAAACCAAAACAAAAAAGTTTTAATTGATGGAAGAATTTCGCGAGATAAAAATCTAAACAATAATAAAAAATTTCATTAGAAACATATATAAAAAATTTTAAGAAACAATTAAGTAAAAAAAAATCAGAAAAATAAAATGAGAAAAAAATAAGTAAGCAATTTTAATTGATGGATCGATTTTGCAAGAGAAAATCCAAAAGTTTCCATGAAAATAAGAATAAAAAATAAAAAAAAAAAATATAAAAAAAATAAAAAAAATACCAGTCTAACGGTTAGACGCGTTAGAAGTGAAACCTTCCCTAAAACAAACTGAGAGAGAATGAGACGAAGGCAGCATTAGGAGCGGGATAATTATAGGTTCATTATAATATTGCTATAAAGTTCATATTTTATTTTCTTCAATTTATTATAATTCATCCTCAATGTTTTCAATTTCAACAAATGATACGAGTGGCTTATGATAGCTAAAATATGATACAAATGCTTTGGTTTCGATGTTGTCAACATATCTTTGAAATACCGCGTCAATTGTTGTTTTTGATCGTGTTGTCGATTCAGTGCGATTGTTACACATTTTTAAATTGAATGTTGTATTGAGAAAGTCAATTAATGGAACCGCTGTGTCCAATGCAAAATTTACGTTAAAATCGCCACTTAAAATCATTAATCATAATTTATCATAATCTTTTCTAAGTATCCGCGATACTTCTGGTGTATACTTTATTAAATTTTCGTGAATGAATTCCGTGATGCTATTTATTGATTCATTCGGTGAAATATAAATTGCCACAATTAAAACTGTTTTTCCATTGCTCAATCTGGTTTCGCATGAACATATTTCTCCCACTTTAGAGAGCTGAACAGACAGTGATTCTAGTTGCTGTGCATTCAGATCTATCTGTGGAGTTACAATACGAGCACCGTCATGTTGATTCGTATATTGCAACACCGCCTGCAATTGCGGTAAATATTTAAAAATGAAAATATTTACGAATATAAAAATACGGACGCAATACAGCACACGCGGTTGCTATTATGAGCGTCGTAACGCGTATATTACACAGACGTACTAACATACATACAAACATTCGTAGGACGCTTGGTCTAAGCAAGTATTAGGTAGTGTAGTATAGGTATACATAATGCCTTCTCGCTCACCGTGGCTCCGTAATACGCAGGCGCGCCCACATACGTACTAGCATACATACAAACATACATACGTATGACGCTTGAACTAAACACCAAAGTAAGTAATAGGCAGTGTAGTATACATACTACAATACTCACTATACTAGCGTGGCTCAGCAGTACGCAGCCACACACATACATATACGTATATCAACATATAACGCTTCGTAGCCGAGAGTGTCGCTTTTTCGTTTCATCGAGTCTCAAATCACTCCCAACGATTCTAAAGAAGTTTTCACTTCAAAAATAAACTAAAAAATTTTAATTGGCGGAATAATTTTGTAAGAGAAAAATCAAGAGTTTCCATCACATCGATAATAAAAAGCAGCAGAACGCGTAAATGTTAAAATAAAGATTTCCATTAGTCAAAGTCGTTTTTTTATTTAATTAAAAAAAAAACTGCATGACTAATTTTGCGCCACCTTTTAGTAGTGTACTTAGATGCTTAAGATCTACGCTGATTGAAAACGGAATAGCCATAATATTTTTGCGGTAGCAGTTTTGAAGTCTTCTTGCTACTAATTTTTGACATTTGCTTGACTTCCTATTTTGCAATGGAGTAAAACTAAACAATAATAAATGAGTTTTCATTTAAAGTGCTTCGATATTTCAACTTAAGTGTCATTTTCTCATTGCCTATGTTTTTTACGTTTTTCGTAATGGTGCAAAATAGTCAAGTGATTTACTACATTTCTTTGTAATTACCACTGCAGTATGTCGTGTTTATGCCACAAACGTGACGCTATTATTAAGCTACGCACAGACAATTGAACCACAAAAAAGCATAAGAAAGGTAATTTAGGAAAATAGAAAAACATTAAAAACGTGAAAATGCAGAGAAAGTTAGGAATACTTGGCAATCGCCCTGCATTCATACCAGGTCATATGACCAGCAGCCGCAGTTTCCAAATAAAATATCCAGAGAAAATAAAATATAAACTCTTTCACCTCTCGCCGCCTTTCCCGCCCCTCACTCGTTTGCACCTTGCCAACGCTGCACCGATTTACACAGGTATGACGAGCATTACATAATTCTCACTGCTCGGCGTTGGCACGTGGGCTGGTGGCTGGCACTGGCGGTCTGCCGACATCATACCTGGCAACTTACCAACCAACACGTGAGCCAATTTGAAGAAATTAATTAAAGGCGCTGACGCTAGACAAAGGAACGAAACTAAGAGAAAGTGAACGGAAAAAGTAGAATAAAAGCTAAAAGTGCTTGTAAAAGCAGAACGGAAACAAGTGAAGTGGATGTAGTGTAGCGCTAAGGCGTGATAAGGGAATATAATAAGAAAGTGAGGTTTTATTTGTGTGTCTGTATGTATGTATGTGGTTGTGTAGCGCGGCTTGCTGGAACTAAAGATAACTTGACCCAAATTTAAAAAGGCGAGTAATCTAAAGTAATGGGAGCTGGCATTGTTGGAAAATTGCAGTAAAAATTGCAGGTTTTTAAAATGCTTGAAAAAAAAATAAAAAATAAAAAAAATAAGAACTCCATGGAGTTGAGAAATACCGGCGTCACAAGAAATTTGTATTTTATTCCGCCAACGTCATGATTATGCGCATTTCTTTGCTTCTCATCTGCATCTTTATCATCAATATTATTGTTGTTTCACGCAGTCAGTATATATTGCGTTCACCTTTGTTTTTACCCCGGACATTTGCATTTACAAAACACGACGATGCGCCCTGCCATGCTGAGAGTTCGCTTTGCATTTTTACGAGTATGCAGGCACTATCACATTGGAATTTGCAAAATAGCAGTACCTCAGAGGTAATATGCACACCTCAAGCGACTCAGGCGGCCTGTGACCGGTTGCGATGCGTTGCTATGCGGTGCGCAAGAGGTGCGACGCCAGCAAACGGAACGGAAGCCTTGGATGGTGATGCGCAACATATTGCAAAATGTCGCATGCTTTAGCATAAACCAACGTAGGTCTGCTTGTCAACGAAATGCCTCCATTGCGCACTCATACAACTCAGACACACACATCATCACTGGCACTTCACTACTTCTTCTTCTTCTTCTACGCTTTTGATGCGGTTCAAGGTGGCAGGCGTTAAAAGGAGCAAATGCCTCAAAATACCTGGAAGTACTCGACTGGTGTTGTTTTTTCTTTTATTGTTTTTCTACGCTTCTTTGCTGCAGTCGTACTGAGTGCTGGTACGGTCTTAGTTCCCGCAACTGGAAACTGGCTAGGGCCGAGTTGACTTTGCTGGCGTTTCATGTTGGTAAACAATTGAAATCCTTTATTGCTCATATCCTTAGCGAAATTGCTGTTTCAGTGTTGACGTTGATTTGCATTTATCCACTCGACGCTCAGCGTTGACTTTTCATGGTTCACTTTAGCAGCTCGATATACAAGTACTTATGTATGTAGTATAGTTATAGGCGCAATACATACACAAACACCGAGAATACGCCACTATACGGACGGATAGTTTGACACAATGCCCTTGTTGGTTCGTGCGCTCATTCTTGTGTTGCTTCTTACCTCTTTCCGCTGAACGAGTATTCTAAATGTATATTCCATCCCGTTTTTACCCCGCTCACAGGTTGCCAAGCACAACAACGGTTGACGCAGCGTAACGCATTCACGGATTTGGTTTTCTATTCCGTTTCACGTGCAATCTATTAAGAACACTTGCGACGCTTCCTTAATTTCCATACCTCGTTGGCTTGTTTCCCTATTCCCCTTCTGCTCCTTCGCTAAGGCGGTTGTTTGCTCAGAGGTTCCTTTGAGTCGCCGGATGGGAAGCCTGTTGATTGTTATCGACATCATGCGATGAATGCCAAGAGGTAGTCGCGCAATTTCTATTTTCCACTTTGACAATCAACCGACTAAGTATTCAGACATCAAGTTACTTTTGTTCGCTTTGTTGTTGGTTTATATCATTCATTTATTCAGCGATTTGTGGCAGCAGATATGCATAAATGTCACTTTTATGGTAATATTTGCTGCGCTGCGCAATTGAGCTGGTTGAGAAGGTTCGGTGGCAATCAAACTAAATTAAGGAAAATTCCAATGAACTCCTTACATTGAGTGAAGTAGTCTTTGAAATTTGCGTATTTTTGCGTTAGAAATGCGAGTGGAAAATTACATTGTTGCTGTAAGTATATAAAATGTGGACTCGCAGTTGCAAATCTAATAGGCACAGATGTCTTGAATTTTTTGCTACGTTGCAGTAATTTTATGAAAACTTTCCAAATTTATTACCGCACAAGTCCGTGTTAAATTTTTTTGGATTGGTGCACCGCTAATAGCAAAATCAAAATAATTGTATTATATTTATTACTAGCAAACCCGACCCGCTTCGCTGGGCAAAGACACGGTGGGTCCACGTTTCGGCATATATTTCGAGACCCTAGTCATCAATAGGTATGAAAATTACCCCACGTTAAAGCACTTATCGACAGCTTTCATTTGATGCCCATATTGCACATCCACAACCAAAGGTTACCCGGGCCCACGTTTTGACCTATATCTCGAGACCCCAGTCACGGAGCGGCATGAGAAATACTCTGTACTAAAGCATTCACCAACAGCTTCCAATTGATATCCATATTGTACAAACACATTCTAGGGTCCACGTGTTGGTCTCTATCTCGGGACCCCAGTCACGGAGCGGCATGAAAAATACTCTGAACTAAAGCATTCACCAACAGCTTCCATTTGATACCCATATTGTATATACACATCCGAAGGTTACCCGGGCCCACTTTTTGACCTATATCTTGAGACCCCAGTCACGGAGCGGCATGAGAAATACTCTGTACTAAAGCATTCACCAACAGCTTCCAATTGATATCCATATTGTACAAACACATTCTAGGGTCCACGTGTTGGTCTCTATCTCGGGACCCTAGTCACGGAGCGGCATGAAAAATACTCTGAACTAAAGCATTCACCAACAGCTTCCATTTGATACCCATATTGTATATACACATCCGAAGGTTACCCGGGCCCACGTTTTGACCTATATCTTGAGACCCCAGTCACGGAGCGGCATGAGAAATACTCTGTACTAAATCATTCACCAACAGCTTCCAATTGATATCCATATTGTACAAACACATTCTAGGGTCCACGTGTTGGTCTCTATCTCGGGACCCTAGTCACGGAGCGGCATGAAAAATACTCTGAACTAAAGCATTCACCAACAGCTTCCATTTGATACCCATATTGTATATACACATCCAAAGGCTACCCGGGCCCACATTTTGACCTATATCTCGAGACCCCAGTCACGGAGCGGCATGAGAAATACTCTGTACTAAAGCATTCACCAATAGCTTCCAATTGCTATCCATATTGTACAAACACATTCTAGGGTCCACGTGTTGGTCTCTATCTCGGGACCCTAGTCACGGAGCGGCATGAAAAATACTCTGAACTAAAGCATTCACCAACAGCTTCCATTTGCTACCCATATTGTACAAACACATCCTAGGGTTACCCGGGTTCACGTTTTGGCCTATTTCTCGAGACCCTGGTATCCGATTCTTAAAATTTTAAAACACAAACCAACTACTGAATAGTCCAAACAAAGCCTAAAAATTTGGTTTGGATAGGTGAGCCCGTTCGCGAGTTTTAAGCGAATATAGGGACAGATTTTCACATTTATATATATAGATTGTACAAACATATTTTAGGGTCCACGTTTTGGTCTCTATCTCGAGACCCTAGTCACGGAGCGGATGGAAATACTCTGAACTAAAGCATTCACCAACAGCTTCCATTTGATACCCATATTGTACATACACATCCCCAGGTTACCCGGGTCCACGTTTTGACCTATATCTCGAGACCGTATCTACCAATAGGTATCCAAACTATACGGAAACCATCTTCAATACCTCCTTAACAATGTGTGTAAGTTTGGTTTAATTCGGTTTAAAGACACGACGGGTCCACGTTTTGGCATATATTTCGAGACCCCAATCACGGAGCGACATGAAAAATACTCTGTACTAAAGCATTCACCAACAGCTTCCATTTGATACCAATATTGTACATATACGTCCGAAGGTTACCCGGGTCCACGTTTTGACCTATATCTCGAGACCCTATCTACCAATAGGTATTCAAACTATACGGAAACCATCTTCAATACCTACTTAACAATGTGTGTAAGTTTGGTTTAATTCGGTTTAAAGACACGGCGGGTCCACGTTTTGGCATATATTTCGAGACCCTAGTCATCAATAGGTATGAAAATTAACCCGTATTAAAGCACTTAACCACAGCTTCCATTTGATACCCATATTGTACATACACAACCAAAGGTTACCCGGGTCCACGTTTTGACCATTTTCCCGGCAATTATTCGAATTTTTCTCACCTTCTAAAACCGTCCCTAGACCTCCACGAATAATTCAAGACCAAGATAAGATAAATCCGTTCAGCCATTCTCGAGTTATAAGCGAACATAGGGACAGATTTTCACATTTATATATATAGATATGGCTTATTTCAAGACGGATCTATTAAAGGTGGCACCGCTGAATCAGCTGATTTTTTTCTTTCGCCGTGTCCATGAGGCTGTCAGCACAGAATGAAACAAGGCGAATTCATTCTTCGTTTTCTACTTTGCCAATACTTAGCCGTGACAATCAAACGTACAAAACATTGTTGTTGGTCTATTGTTACCACCTTTAATGAAAGCGCCTCGGCTTATTTCTCAAGACTAAATATTTATCACGATTTAGGTTTTTCGTTTCAAAAATGAAAAGTTTTTCTCTTTCCTAATCGTCAAGCCTCAAAACGGTATCGATAAATTTAAATAAGAAAAAAGGACTTAGCTTAATCGAAGTTTATAAAAAGTTCCAAGAAGGTTGAAGCTTGAAACAATTTTTGATTATTTTAAGAATTTTTGTAAGTATGTCGGGCGCACAAAAATGGTTGGTTAGTACACATAGGAGTTCCTACAATCATTGTAGAACAGCCTGCAATGAATCAAATTTCTATCAAAAGAAGGCACACTGGTTCTTTGAAGTGTCTAACAATAGGCCTTGCGATTAGATTTAACGGGGTGCGTCAAAGCTTCCTTCACAAAACTCCTCCAAAGTGTTCTATCGCTCGCTTTTCCTTCGTAGTTACAAATTCCCATTGCTGTGAGATCGCTTCCTACCGCGTCTATCCATCGGTTTCTCGGTCTTCCCTTCGCCTTCGCACCAATTATCTTTCCAGTCATGGCTTTCCTTACAGCGGATTCAGCAATCTTTACAAAACGCACAGCTGTCTCGTCTTGGATAAGTTCGTTCAATTCCGAGTTGTACCTAATTCTCTAGCTGCCATCTTCATTTTTAATGGGTCCGAACACTTTCCTTAAAATTTTCCTTTCGAAGTTAGGAATTAGTCACTCTGAATGAAACTTTCTCCATCGTGCACAGCTCTGGATTATTTTTCGTCATCCCATGTGATAGCGGCATCTGCTAGCGCGCGCAATAACTACCGAGCTTGTATTTTTTGGCCGACTGCGACCTCTGTTCCCTTGCAGGTTCCAAGTGAAGTGCCGTGCTCGTGAAGCTATCTGGTGGTTTTCTAAGCATTACCACTTTCTTTTCTTTTTCCATGGCCACTTTCGGCGTTTGATTTGCCATGGGATGGGTTCCTCACACGTCAATCTTCACAGCGCATCGTTGCTGATGGTATTCGACTAGAATATTTTACAGATGATGTGAAGGTACTTGTTGACGAAAGCTTTTAGCCTTTGTTTGATGGTGGTTTAGATGCCAGCCACGTTGCAATTCCGCACAACAATACTGACCTCACACATGAACTGAATATTAGCAGTTTAGAGAGTCTGGAGATTTGCGAATTCGCCCGTACTGTATGCCTTCCTTGCTTTGTTAAGTCCGCAGCTGAACGTACGATAGCAAAGGGGCAAAGGACGATGGTCGTATAAGTTGATCCTCAAACTAGATGAAAGGATGAGCAGAAAGCGTGGCGAAACGGATTACTATCTAATCAAAATCCTCAGCGGACATGCTGGATTTCTTGCCACAGCGAAGATGAGAGTGCAACACACGTGACTTTTCCCTGCGCCAGATTTTATGAAGAGTGCTTTGAGCTCGGAAAACTCCTCGGTGTAGTTCCCACACCAAATAACCTTGTAATACAAATGCTGAGCTCGAAAGAGAAATGGGAAGCAGTAAAACAGTTTGCAGCAAGGATATTAATAAAACTGCGAAACTTAGAATGGGAGCGCAAAGCGGAAGCAAAGCGAATGCTACCGATATAGAATACCCAAGAGATGCCTAGATGCGACGCCCAAAGAAGCCTGTTTCAAACAGATCTCCTGTAGGGATGACTGTATTCACGAACAGACGACAAGCACGAAGGCGTGAGTTAAAGCCTCAAACCGACAATAAGTCGATTTCGATTAACGATATTGCAATTTTCTGATGCCCCATTGGTGACAAACCAAGGGATGCTATCGATAGCGTATAACCCCAATACGCAATTAAGAGAGGAACCTGGACGTAGGTACTTGGTGTGTCTAAAAGGCATAAACACGGCTCCATCTTGATGAAATGGCTTTTAGCAGTTCCAGGGAGGAATCAGCCGAGAGGGGAAGAATATTATAGGGTTAGTGGGAGCATGCCCCACATACCTCTGGAGTGACGGCACCTCTGATGATGTTTCTAACATTTTTGGTTTTAATCTCCTCTGCAAAAAAATCCTGCAGCTGACATCGTCATCAGTTCGACAGTGCGTGCCAGTGTGACTAGTCTGTCCGCCTAAGGTGAAAGGAGGCAGATGTCTTCGGTGAAGTCAGGGTTCTCAAGATGTTTGGTGAAACTCCATTCGATGCCTCTTTTGTGCAAAGTCAATTGGCTCATGACGCCGTCTAGGCCGGCGGTTAAAACCTTGTCTTACGTCTGCGTACCTTGGGAACCCGCCGTAGCCGAGTGGATTACCATTCAGGCAGGCAATGGAAAACCGCCGCTTGTCGTATAAAAACCATCTGCCGTTCGGAGATGGGTGTAGGTTCCTCTATTTGTCGATAAATATCAAGATTGCATAAATTATATTTAATCTTAGCCACATTCATTGGAAGAAGAAGACCTTTTTTGTATTACCCATTACACCGCGTTACACACATTCTGTCCTATGAACCAGATATGCTTTTCCGGAAAGGGGAGAAAAATAAAAATACACGTGTATCGGCGATTTTCATGTACACCTCACAAAATTTTTTTTTTTTTGTATTTTATAACTTTAAACGAGCAATTCTTGTATGCATATCTGTATAGCCACACGATCTCAGGATTAGCTTAACGGATTTGAATGAAATTGGACACACAGATAGTGTATCACATTTCTAGACTTTTTACCTAGGTGTTGCCACTGACAATGTTTCACAGGGTTGCCACCTGTTCGAAATTAAAAAAAAAATTGCTTGAGATATGCCGATGTGGGTATCAAACCAAAGGTATTTTACTCCGCATTACAATAGAGATATAAAACTCCGAATTTTTTTATTAATTTTATTATATTAAAATTAAAAATTGTTATATTCAAAATTTTAATGCTTTTAAAGAAACTTAGGCCTTTTATTTTTGCGTTTGTAAGCATTTGTGTCAGTATCGCGCCAAATAGACCAACAGTATTCGCCAAGCATATGCTTAATGTCTTGTCCTTTAAAGCGTTTTTCAATAGCTGCATTGTCCTGATGGAAAGGAAATAGATCTTTAGCGACATTAATATGCCCATTTCGCCATATGCCGAAATCATTTCTGCAACAATATTTTTATAATTGTCAGCTCGTTTGTTGCCAAGAAACTGCTCAATAACGGCAACTGTGCCTTTCCATGCACGTTCTCCTACAAGGTCATTGAAGTCGGGTTGCGTTACTAAATGCGGCACTGCAGTCCCAAGTTCACTGGGTGTTGGTGCGAATTCCGATACTTCTGGTTCGCATCTCGCATTCGATGCAAGAAATGTTGATAGCATTGTTGGTGCTACTGTTGGTTCTCCATCCCTTAATTCGGGAACATCATCAAAAATCTCCATGGAAGCCGCTATACGTTCTTCTGGTGAGTACAGAACCGCTGGAATAACCGATTCTACATTAGCGTAGCGAATTTGGTTGCGGCGAAAGTATTGGCACCCTTTAGTTTGAGTAAAAGTTACGCAAAAGTAGCACAGTTCACTGCAGTGCTCCGTACGTGGTAGCCAAATTGTTGGTACAGAGTACTTTATTGTTGACCTTCCATCAGTAAACTTGCATACATTTCTGTAGCAATAGTCGCACACGACTTCCGGAGTATACCACAAGTAAGGAACATAAGCAGTCTTGAATATTTTCTGAAACGAATTAACCACTGTTTTCGTAATATTTTTAAAATTTTTACTTGGTGCGAATAAGCCACAAACGTAACAAAAGTTATTTCGAGTCGGGCACTGCATTTTTCGTAAGATTAAATATACAGAAAGACGTTTTCCCGTAACAGAACTTAAAACAATTGTCAAAGTATACGTCTCCTAGTAGCGCAACTGTCAGATGATCGGAACTTCCGGAACTGCAACAAACACACAAACGGCTCAGAGTGTGTTGTATGAAACTTTAAATTAAAGGTTAATAAGTTGTTTAAAAATTTGGAGTCCTTTCAAGTTATGCCGAAAATTTAGAAATTTTTGTTTTTTTAGATAAAAAAAATTCAAGAAAATCTGAAAATTGATAGATTTTTTTTTTTTAAATTTTACATAATAAAAACATTTCCACGAGTCTGCCTGCAGAAATTCAGCGCGATTGGATCACGGAAAAAGGGTTAAAAATTGATCTAAAGTTTTTCACACAGGCGGACTACGAGCTCTATATTTTATACATAAAAAAAAAATTCTGATGTGTACATGAAAATCGCCGATACACGTGTATTTTTATTTTTCCTCCCCTTTCCGAAAAAGTATATTTGGTTCAAGGGACAGAAAAAAGGTCGTTTTTTTAGCGCAGTGTTATTGATGGACATGTGTGCTTATGTGTGCCCATCTCTAACGCTGTACAGCATTCGGCTCTGTACTGGAAGATTGAAGAGATTGAGTGTTAAGTAAAAAAGTAATATCTTCGACTTTCGAAGTTAACTACCGAAAATGATATATGAGCTTTCGAAGTTCGAAATCAAGGCTTTAGTAAAAATCTGTTTAAAATTAGTGTGCGTAAATATCTAAAACAAAGTTAAAGTATGGTCGTGATCCCCCTATTCCACGTACTCTTTCCGCAAAATTATATAACCGATGCCATTAGAGGTCAAAATCAGATTTTCGAAAAATTAAAAATCTTATATTTTAAAAACCTCTTGACCCATTTAAAAAAAAAAAATTACTTCTAATTTAGCATTCAATAATATTTATAGATTTCACGTAACTTTTGGCAGCAAAAAATAAACATAAAAAATCTCAAAATTTTCAAATTGCGTTCACCTCGTTCTAATTTAAAACCTACATTTTTTTTTATTACGCCCCATTTTTTCGTTTAGAGTACCGTTAAGTAAAATTAAATGACGCTTAAAAAGCTAAACTTCAAAATCCAAAAATATGTTGGTTATTCCATGCTAAGTATCCATTTAAATTAGAGAATTTATACGACCCACACCACTTTTATTTTGGTATTCAAAATTCAAAATCTTTGAAAGTGAAGCGATGCGCTTTGCTAAGCACGTGCCATAACTGATGTCTTTAAATGTTTGGATGTATGTGTGTGAACCTGCTCGTTGCCAAGAAATGTTGTGTACGTATGTTTATTTATTTCAAAATTATGCACACACAGTTCAGACATTTAAGTAAATAGAGCTCCAATTGGGCTAGCGGACAACCACTGACAGGCGGCATGATGGCCAAATAATTGCAGCCAAGTTGGCTAACCAACTGACCAAGTCGATGTTTGCCTACTCATTTGTACGTACGTCTGTCTGTGTGCTCTTACTTGATGTACAGTTATAACAAGTGCCATTTATTTATCAGGATAATTCTATCTGTTTAGATAACTGTGCTATTTTTGTAGTACTTGTGTTTATCTGCCCTGTCGGACGTCGCTGGTCGATGATGAATTATTTATATTGTTGTCTAGTGTAGTTACGCTTGAATGGCCAAATGATAGAGGGTATATGAAGTGGAGCAGAGAGAAAAGAATTCAATAAAAAGAATAACAAAAAGTAGCTCAGTATGTGGTGGCACTCCTAAACTGAAACATTTTCCTATTGTTTGTGGAAAATCAAGCGGAACCTGCCGTGGATATATAAGGCGCTCACGCTGGGCTTGGTTGTGCGTGCACCGTCCGCATTTGGCTGGCAGCCAAATGATGTTTGCTGTGCCGCATTTGAGTCACTCATACACTAACTTAATACTTCGTACTTACATTAAACATGACAGGGATGTCAATCCCGGTATTTTTTAACTTAAATGTATATGTATTGAAAGTAACATTACTCTGATTTGGGTACCAGGACATAGGAACATAGAGGAAAATGAAATTGCTGATGAGCTTGCTAGGAAGGGTACTGAATTGACCTCAGATACCTCCTACCCGGTTATCGGCACCCCCTTGATAGTTATTAAAGGGGAACTGCACAAATTATTTCTCAGAAAAGTGAAGAAAAGATGGAGCTCCATTTCTTCATGCGCTTAAATTGTACGAGTCTGAAAATTTTATGTACGTCTTTCGCCACAAAATATGTAAATTTGTTAACTTTTTCGGTTTTTTTACTAAATTTATTTTCGAGGCGCATACTTTCAGTTGCTTCCACACACGAAGGAATTATTAAATACTTCAACTATGGGTTTTTGTTTTGTTATTAATAAACAATTCTGCATTAGTTATTTATTATTTTCTATTTAAGAAATATTGTTGCAGTTCGTTTAAGCTTAGTGGTCGCAAAATAATGAATATCTAGAATCTCGGGACTAGTTCCGTAATCCCGGACTTGCATTGGGTTGGGTTAGGTTGAAGCGGTTGTCCTGTGGGACACACTCAGGCTCATGCTGATGCCGCGTGGTGAGCTTGTCCCTATCTCTGCTAAAACCAATGTGTGCTTTTCAAAAATTTTAAAATATCTCTGATTACTGTAGAACTGAGATCTTCCAACTCATTAACAAATTATTTATCCAGAATAGTAAACCTGCGTCTGGATAGAGCAGGGCAGTGGCACAGTAGGTGCGAAATTGTCTCTTCCTCGTCCTCATCTAGACAAGCTCTACAGAAGTCATGTGCTTGCACACCCATCCTTTGGGCATGTCTACCTATTAGGCAGTGCCCCGTTATGACTGAGATCAATGTGCTAAGACTGTGTTTTATTTGGCTTAGCAGAGATTCTGTGCGTTTAGAATTTAGAGTCGGCCACAGTTGACGGGCGATTTTGCCGGTGGCTTCAGTGCGCCATCTTTTGTTTGCTTTCTTTACAATATCTTCAAGGATGAGTAGCTTACATGTTTGTAAGGGTATCCCTATGTCATTATCTTGTACTCATCAGTCAATTTAGTGCCGAGTCTCGCTAGTTTATCGGCTCTACAGTTACCCTCGATGTCGCGATGGGCAGGAACCCATGTTACCTTTAGTTGAAATGACTCAGCCATCTCGTTAAGAGATGTGCGGCATTTCATGGCTACCTTGGAGGTTGTCGACTGTTTTGTGAGGGATTTTAACGCCACTTGGCTATCAGTGAAAATGTAGATATCATTTCCAGATATCGCATCACACTGTATCAGTGTCGCGGCTTTTATTATTGCCATCAGTTCAGCCAGAAAGACACTACAGTAGTCGGGGAGCCGAAAACTGAATGAGATCCCCAGATGTTCGGAATATACACGTCCACCCACCCTGCCCTCGAGCTTTGAGTTATCTGTGTATACATGGATGTGCTCGCCCTGTTTCACATCGTCTCGTTCCCACTCTTCCCTTGAGGGTAGGAGGGTCGTAAACGATGTAATGTCGACTATAGGCGGGAGTGCATAGTCCACCAGACCGGGAAGCCCCAAAGTGCCAGCCAGGATTTTACCGTGACCATACCACTTACTTAGAGTGTTCAGCCTTATTGCAGCACTGCGTGCATTATATATTTCCTGCAGAACTACCGGCAGGAAGTTTAGTGTCGCTTATAATGCTTTCGATGGTGTGGTTGACATGGCGCCGGTTATCAGAACAGATGCTAGTCTTTGCACTTTGTCAAGTTTTTTGATGTTCACACCCTTCTAAAGGACATCCCACCATATTACAATACCATAGTAGAGAATTGGCCTAACCACTGCTGTGTAGAGCCAATGTATCATTCTGGGTTCCAATCCCCATTTCTTCCCAATAAGCTTTCCGTAGGAGTACATTGCGATCATAGCTTTTTCGTGCTTCCCAATTAGTTCTAGTACAAGTCCTAGATATTTTACCCTTTCTGTTACTCTTAGTGGTTTCCCTCTTAGGAATATTTGTTGTAGAGCAGGTGTTTTGTGTTTCCTACTAAACAGTATCAGATCCGTTTTTTCCGGATTTACTTCTAGTCCTCGACTTTTACACCAAAGTGATAGTCTGTTGAGAAATCTTTTTTGGAGATCACATGATGTTGGAAGGTGTTTCCCCGAGATTGCTATTACAATATCATCGTCGTATGATATTATTTTACCTCCCATTTCTTCAAGTTCTTGTAGAAGATTATTGACAGTTAGGTTTCACAGAAGTCGAGATATTACCCCACCTTGGGGTGTACCCCTGATCGGATATGTTTTAATGGATGTGTCACCCAAATTTGCGCTTATCGTTCGCCCAGTTAACATTCGTTCTATAAACGAGACTAGTGCACTGCTTACTCCCATTTCCGTTAGCGAAGTGGTAATCGCTTCCGGATATATATTATTGGAAGCAACCTCGATGTCTAGAAAAGCACCGAGGGTAGATTCTTTGTAGTGAAGTGATTTCTCGACTGTGTAAACTAGCTCATGGAGCGCTGCTTCCACTAATTTGCCTTTGCTGTATGCATGTTGGGACGTATTGCTGCCTCAAGAAATTAAGCGCAAGTGTAGGTGCAATCATATCTTTTGTGTGTTGCAAATCAGTGGGGATGATCCCATCAGGTCCAGTGATTTGTAAGGTTTGAAGCTGCCATGGCAAATTTTATGCTATCCTCTGTTATAAAATCTATTGGCGGATGCTCGTAGTGAGCTATAGGGTGGGTTCTACTGCCTTCGTTGCAGGAACAACCTGGAAAGTGCGTCTGCATTAGTAATTCTAGTGTTTCTTCAGTGCTAGTTGACCAACTGTCAATCTCTTTTATGAGGTAGCTAGGGATGCTGGGACTTGTTGATACTACTTTCCGGAGTCAATTGGTCTCCGAAACACTTTCTATCTTTTGACAGAAGTCTCTCCAAGACGCCGTTTTTCCTGCCCTCATTGCATACTTAAATCTACGCTGGCATTCTTTGTATCTGCCCCACGAGTTGGTTCTCCTCGCTTCGTTATACGTACAGGGTTTGATTGAAAAGTAAAGAACCTTCCCGCGCGGAGCGTCCGCCAAGCGATCAACCGAATCAGCTGGTGGGGGAAAATGATCGTTGGACCTTCCCCTTTCACTAGAAATTGGTCCCAGTTCGTTGGCAACAGCGGTGCAGTCAAAATCGCTCCGCGCGTGAAAGCTGTTTTAAAAATGTGTTAGAATTTTGCAGTGGCGAAAATGCAGCGATCGTTGGAGCAACGTTACTCGATCAAATTTTGCGTAAAGCTAAACAAAACGAGTACCGAAATCATTGAGCTACTCAAGGAGGCTTACGGGGACCAATCTCTGTCCAGTGCCCAGGTAAAACGGTGGCACAAGTCGCTCAAGGAAGGCCGGGAGGACGTCGAAGACGAACAGCGGTCTGGAAGGCCTTCGACGACGCAAACAGACGAAGATGTGAACCGTGTTCGTGAATTTTTGAACATTGACCGTCGTGCTAGTCATGCATTTTACAAAGAAGTGCTCCTTCGGCTGAAAAACCGCGTCGCCCGGGTTCGGCCTGACCTCGTCAACAATTAGACCCTTCATCACGACAATGCGCTGGAGCACACCGCCTTCCTCTGCACCTCTGCATTGGCCAAGATGGGGGTTCCGGTGCTTCCCTACCCTCCCTACAGCCCAGACCTGTCCCCTCCGGACTTCTTCTTGTTCACGCGCCTTAAGAGAAAGCTGAAGGGGAGGCGTTTCGACTCCATTGAGGCGATCCAAAAACCTGTGACAGCCGAATTGAACGCGATTCCGGTGGATGAGTTTAGAAAATGTTTCCTGCAGTGGAAGGACCGTTACCAGCGGAGTATTGACGCTCAAGGGTCCTATTTTGAAGAATATTAGTTGTATAAGCCAAAAGGTTTAATAAAACTGCTTAAACAAAATAAGGCTCATTACTTTTCAATCAAACCCTGTAGTTCTGCATTCCCTTCTAAGGTTTGCTATATCAGTGGACCACCATGGCTTTCATTAACGCCATCCTCAAAATCCCGCGATGCATCCCGGTATGTGTGTATGTAGCAGGGTAATAAAATTTTTCACCTTTTACGATCTCGACATTGTAATAACGCGAGCCCGAAAACCCCGAGATCGTAAATATAAAAAAAATATCATCCCTAGTATATATAGTACATACATACATATGTATGTACACCAAGTAGACTGCTCACATTTTATAAAATTAATTTCAAATAAATTCTTTTCAGCATTTAATGATGATGATGCCATGGAAATGGGTATGTAGCGAAATTTTGGAACGCCATATGCCATACAAACGCACGTAAGTATTTGGCTATATGTTCAATTTTATTTATCTACTGGCACACATACATATGCATAAATATTTATTATTTATTTTCGTGTGACTTACGAGCAGTAATTGCGACTACCAACCAGATCTCTTGGCCATATTCGCCTTGAGTGCTCGCTGGTAGGCCTTAAATGTTTGCAGTCGGCTGACAAATATGAATATTAGATGTGATATGATACGCGTACGTGAGAGAATCGATGTGTGGTAGAAATTATTTGGATTTTTGGGTTGTAAACAAATACATATCCATTGTACACCTGGGCTGCATATGGAATGTATG
>JAYXIM010030001.1:0-47350 GCA_037575425.1 Anastrepha fraterculus
TTTCAATGTTAACAAGAGAAGAGAAGAAGATTTGAGAGAAGAAGATTTGAGAGAAGAAGATTTGAGAGAAGAAGATTTGAGAGAAGATTTAATATTCTTGCATAACCTTAAAAGGAACAAAAAATTAAATTTGCACTTTGAAAATATATTAAAATTTTATAAGAACCAACAAATTTTCATTAACACTAAAATCTTCTCAGAGTAACCTTTTTTAACATTCTTTTAATAATAAAGTTTTTTCTTAACTTATAGTTTCGGTAGTTTTAAATTAAAAATAAGAAACAATGATATTTAAAAAAGCACTCAATTTATAGCGAAGAGCAAATGGTTGGCAACACTGCACAACTCGGTCAATGTGACGTCACGCACTCTCTGATGGGCGCAATGTTGTTTCTATCATTCTTGCGAAAAGCTGAAATACCCCCACAAGGTATTTATATGAAGACGAGTCAAAAACTCCTGTTACAAATTCGCTGCACTCTGAATGAGTAGACGAAAATTCTTGAGCTAAGATGAGGATGCGGCAAATGTTCGCACACATGCGGTATCGAAATATATCATCGCTGATCAAGGAGTAGAAGCATACCAGTATTCCAGGTTGTTCCAAAATGCAGAGGTGTGGCCGGCTCCGTTACTGGCTCTCAGCAATTTTGAAGGAATCAGCAGATTTGCTGATGTAATTAAGCATACGACGGCAATTTGCTCACGAAAAAACTGAGACTGTGTTAGTGATATATGCATAATACCCACGCAGACCTCGCGCATTTTACTCCGTTGCCCTCTGAATAACGACTGATTGGATAATAGTGTGAATACGTGTGAAGTGAGCGGGCAGAAATTTGTTGCCGAATCTTCAATGAGGTGGCAGCCGCAGTTAGGTTCCAAATTTTACTTCGGATGACCAAACTTTACAACTTATTTCCCTGCTGGTATTTACCATGTAGACGCAATAACATTTTTTTCAAAAGTGCAATTCCCGAAATTGCATAATTAATTACCTTTCGTTAAATTTTATACAAGGCTGGCCAAACTTACTTATTCCAGTTTCGTTGAATGTTGAGAGAATGAGGAGTGCAACTCACACGCGCGAGTTAAGTGGTTATATCGTATACCTTGTGAGCCCGAAAAAATGGGCGATTGTCATAATTTCTTTTAAATATATTTTAGAACCTTTATTCAAATGAGGCATATATCATACTGATGGATAACTCTCGAAGAATACACTTTGGTGTTTTTATTTAAAAAAATGTTACTATTTATTGTTGATATCGCCCCTCCCCCGAAACGCAGTTTTTTAGAAGAGGGCTGAGGTGATCACAGTAGTGCATGAGCAGCTCAATTGAAATCAAAAAAATTAAATGATTATTGTAGAAAAATATTTTTTAGTGAATTTGAACGGTTTATTTTCCCAAAAACAACTTTTATCGATATGAAAACCGCTTTGCACCAAAACAACGATTTTTGAGGGGTTGAAAAATTAAAAAAAAAAAAATTAATTCCAGCGAACTATGCAAATATTTATAAAAAGTGAAACTTTCAGATTCACGAGGTTGTTACTTCGAGTAATTAAAAAAAAAGTTTATGCAAATCGGTCAAATAGTTTTTGATAAACTGCGACGGTAATTTTCAAAAAACATGACTTCGAGATAATCGCGTCTAATGGTTTGCCTGCACATCATTTATGGGTAAGGTCGCGCGAGTAATGAGTTTTAAGTCTTTGGACTTAAATTAAAACACCAAAGTTAATTTTTTTCACAATTTTTATTTTTAAACAAATTCAACCTTCTTGGTTGTTGTGAATCTACAGACTGACTTAAAATAATTGCCTTAATTCTAATAACACTTGTTTTGCGTTCACTTTATGCAGTACTTTATGCTTATTGAGAGCATAACTGCATTGAGCGAAAAACGTGTCGGTGTAATATTACATACTAAGCAAATCTTTTGGTGGGAACCTCTACTTGTGAAATCTTAGTATCCTAGCATTTAAATAGTTTGGTGTATAATTCCAATTTAATTAAATGTAAGACAATACTCTCACAACTCAAAAAAGAAAAATAAATAGATAGGGTGGTGGAGTGATGGTACGTAACTCGCGCTTCCACGGTCTGTAACTTTCGTTCTAGTGCTCCGATCTTTTGTTTTTTTGAATTTATATTTTTAGGACGATCTACTTTTAGAATATGCCATACAAATTTTTTTAGATTTTTTAGTCCAACACAAGGTATATAACCCGTTAAATAACAAAATTAAAACAGCGACTACTTTAATACAAATCGAGTCTTTATTCAACGATATCAATTTAAGACTAAATTTTGAGCATAGCTTATTGCACAAAAAATATTACATTGTGCTTGTTTACTGTTTGAGAGTGTCACACCAACTACCAGTACAGTTGCATTGGCATTCCGCAACCCAACCATACTTAAAGGAGAATACAAATTTGCTGTTAGTTAAGCCCTTCCCCAACCTTCCTTTTTTAAACTATATGGACATTGATTTGCTTTAACATTGTAACATAACTAACATCACTGCCCTATCACAATAGCATAGTTGTTTTTACATACTTACATACATATGTAAGTACGTGTATGCATTTATACATAACTCGCGTCTGTTGCGTACAGTGGGGCCAACGAATCTGAACTGCAAATTATAGGGAAAATGGGATTATTTTATTATGTAAATGTTATGAAAGGAAGAGATTACATATATTGGAGAAATAACCTTTTAATGCCGTTCAATTCACTTTAATCCCTTGTAAAGATTTTCAATTAACATTTCTATTAGAATTCAAGCATAATGTGAAACTAAAACGTTTTTAGTCCTGTTATTGTGAATTATATGAAAATTGGATTTTAAGTTATATTATACTTGTACATATATGTATATAGGAGAAGCTTTTTCATCTAACTTTATCATTGCCTGCCGAGGGGAGACCGCTATTAGAAGAAATCTTTTTGCCCCTTTTGTGTTTTGTAAGTTATCGAATGACACCTCTGCCAAAGGTTCTGATGTATCGTCTTCATCTTAATCGTTGCTCTTTTCATTCGTAGGTATCTATCGCAATCAAAAATTTAGCCATCGGTTAGTAAATTTAAGACAGCATCATCCACTTCTTCATCCACTTGAACATAGTCAGAAAAACTCGCAATGCTGATGTCAACTATTGGTACCGTTGATGGTTCTTCAGCTTCCATAATTATTTGCGAATTATCCCGATCTTCTTTCACGAAACCCAATTTTTCCGATCCATTATTTACTGCAAATGGAACTGTCAACCTCTCCTTACTATAATTTCCCCCATAACACTTTTCATTTTTAAAAGCAAGCGTCTTGTCCCGTAAGCATTTGAAAAAGAGGCCAGTTTCATCAGCTTTGAAAATGTCTCGGGCATCATAGTTTTCAATCAGTGTCTTCAATTTACCATGCCAATCTGAGCAAACAGCCTAACTAACAGTTCACTTTGTTTAAAAACGACTCCACACCAATTTTTTAAAATTTGTAAGCCACCCTTCACTTACCGCAAAGTTTTGCATATTTAGAGTAGATGCGAACTCTTTTGCTTTTTTCTTTAACAAAGTTCTGCTAATAGATACTTTTTGTTCTCTACAATGTCTAAGCTAAATGAGCAGGCTTTCTTCCAGACGAGGAAATTCACCTTTAGTTGTTCTCCGTGCCCCAGCAGTTTGAGCAACAGTAACTGCGCTTTTCTTCTCACCTCCTTCTACTTTTCCAATTAATATCTTTTTCTTAGCTTACGTACGAATTCAAAGTTCTTACAAAACATACCAAGAAACTTTGCAAATTTGAATTGTCGAGTGAATGACCGTATGAGTTCGAATTACCGCGTCGTAGTAATGATTTTTTTGTTCGAATTACCGAGTGCATAAAAATGTATAGACATAATTCGAAATATAAAGAGATTTTGCAGGGGACTCGTGATAACTTTGAATTAATGAGAGGTTCGAAATATCGCAGCTTTGAATTAATGAGAGTTGACTGTATCGGCTAATTCTTAAGAGATATCCTGAAGGATTTGTTCGTCAGACTGTTGCTGCGACATGATTGGAAGTTGCTTATCAATGGGGCGTGTTCACAGATCACAAGACAAGATCGAGTGTGGTTACTCCATGTCAAAGTTCTATTAAATGAAATTTCAAAATTTTTAATTTAATTTTTAATGTGGGCAACGTATTTGATCACAGCGTTATTTAGTTTGACTTCTGCATAGTCATCAGGCTTGAGATATATCTTGCACACTGGAGATATGTCTTGGGCGGAGTTGAAAAATTAAATAAGTTTCCAAGTTTGAGTGTTAAAAGTTCATGGTTAACAGAGTCAAATACTTTGAAATGGTAGAGTAATGTTAGAAGAGTCACACGCTTTATGTCAATGTTTACTATATCGCACCCTAAATACAAAAGGGTCACAACTCAAAATTTTCCACACTCGAGCTTGACTTGTTTACAGTAGCACAGAAAACAAACTATGTGATATATCACGCTGAAATTTGCCATGTAAGCTTATAACAGTCCTACCAAAAAACAAAAAATTTATTTTTTCCATATGTCATCCGCGGACCGTTTTATTGATAACGTCTCGTTCATATTTGAGCAGAAGGAACATTTTGAGTTGTGACCCTTTTGTATTTAGGGTGCGATATCATCATCCAACAACTTTAAGAGTCCCGTGGAGCAGCTTGTCTTTTTATCGAGACAGACTAACATGTAGAGCACTCATACATAATTAAGTCCATTGTACTGTACTCGAACTACCTATTTAATTTTCTTTAAATCTCCTAGACCTCCGAAGAAATCTGAGTAGATCTTGTGGTGCCAAGGAGTCAAGGTGGTCGCTTCTTAGCACATCAGTGCCAAAGACCACAAGCCTGATATGCTGTTCACTAGACAGGGCAAGTTTACTGAGGCGGCAGCCCTTGGTCGGGAAAAACCCGAGTCATTACGGTTACGTAGAACCGGCTGTCATGGGAATGGATAACGTAGAACCGGCTGCCACTGGCACAATTACGTTCTGGACACTGTAGAAGGTTAAACTCCTACATATCCAGAATTGACCCTGACATACCAAACATATGTCCGGCATGTGAAAGCACCCCGCACTACACTAACCATTTTTTCACATGTCCTCTAAAACCGACTCATCTGCAGCACGTTTCCTGGGCCTACCTTTAGATGAGCTAGACGAAGACGACCGGTGATTTACCCTTCACTGACGGGGTTTTTCTATTACTGTTAAAACAACAACATCAACAACAACAACAACCTCATGCCTGATTCGAGCGAAGGCTAGGCAGACGCATAGAAAGTGGTCCACCGTCTTATCGTCCTTTCCACAAGCTGGGCAGAATACACTGTCTGAGATGCCTACCTTTTCCACGTGCTTCGCGCTTAGAAAGCGGCTCGTCATCAGTCCAACCAGCCTCCTGCAGTCTCCTCTGTCGGTCGAGCATTACAGGTAACATCAGTTTTGTTCATCTGCAGCTTCTCTCAGCCTGCCAAGTTCGCATGTGGGTTAGAGTAACCCGTTTGCTAACCATGGCGAAGGAAGTTGGCCTCAGAGCCCATTCTGGCTAAAGAGTCAGAGATATCGTTACCCGCAATCCCGGGACCAATGTTAGCATCATGCTGTTATGTCTGCCGACATAGTTCAGCCTGTCTAAGGCCATGAGCGCAGATTGGCTGTCGCTGCAGAAACATATAGATCTGCCTCTCCATTGGTTTTCCACAACAAAGTTCATCGCTTCTTGAATTGCATACACCTCCGCCTGAAGCACAGATGCATGCATTCCAAGAGCAAAGTGCAATTTTGTCCCGCTGGATTCCACGTAGACCCCAGGAGCCATCCGAGAAAATGCGAGAACGGTGTTTGCCGGTCACATTTTCAGAGTTTGACCACAATTAAACCTCTGGCAGCAACACAGTCTATCTCATTTTAAGCACGACTCTGGATGACATGGAGTCAAGGGGCATGGCGAGGATCGTTGGATCGAAGCCCATGCATACTCTGTTGTCCAATTCTGGACAGAAGAATTGCTAGTTCCCATTGTGTTTCAGCCTGCAGATGGCCTTCAAGTCCTCTCCTTGGATAAAAACATCAAGAGGTTGTAGAAATAATCAGAGCATCTAATGTCGGGCCTGAAGAAGTCGGAAAAGCTCCAACGCAATAGATGACCACAGTGCGTTGTAGTCTCGATAAGGTCCTTCTGACTCCCATGAGAAGGAGTCTACTCATCCAGCCCACTAATGCATAGGTGATAATAGGCCTTATCATAGTCGTGCAGAGCCATAGGACCTTGTTAGGGGAAAGAACACACGTTTTTCCAAAAACACCCTTGCACTGCCAGAAAGCTGTCAATGCTTTGGATGTCTTTGCTTCAACGTGTGATTTCAGAGGAGTTTACTACCGACGATTACTCCGAGATATTTAATTTCCTTGGATAGCTGGGTTGTAACATTGCTGTGCAGCTACTCCTGGATCTAAACCCAGATTGCAAGGAACTCACCAAAGTGTTGTTCTTCGGAAGCTCAAGGAACTCACCAAAGTGTTGTTCTTCATGGATCTAGCGATGCATGATACGCTCAAGAGCTTTAGATAGAAGCGGCAAAATTGGAATCGAGCGGGAAGTAACCATTCAGTTTCTTTACAGGTATAATCCTGGCTGTCTTCCAAGAGTCGTGAAGAGTTGACGTTGTCAAAATGGTATTCAGAGCTTAAGTAAGCTACGCTAAAGTTTTTGGTAATAAGCATTTAAGAAACTAAGGATGAAATCAAGTGAATACGTGTGATAGGTGACTGTGAAAATGTAACTTCTAATAAAAAAACACCAGCAGTGAAAGATCTAGTCTGGATCATGCCACCAGATAGTTAGCAACATCCACTTGCCGATGACTTTTTTTCAAAAAAGCTGCTACTATGTATTTTATTTATCTCACAATAAAATACACACACTTTTCGTATTTTTTTTTAATTGAAAACTTTAATTTTTTGTTTTTATTTGTGCTAAATCCCTCAAGTCAAATGATACCTACTTAGATTTAAAAATAATGCTATAATTTCAATTATAATTAAAAAAAGAAAGGTTTGTATTGCACTAGAAAAGCAGCAATGGCTTGAGTCCTACCGTTTCATTTAAAGGTAAAAATTTGTTATACTGCAGTAACTGCATCTTAGGCTTCCCGTCAGGGATGTGCCAGTAATTTGATATAGTAAAATGCTGCTTGTGAATGCAGAGATCAAAGCTGTAATATTTTGTACTCAATATAAAAAAGGCTTCAAAGTAAAATATATTCCAGATTTAGCGCTAAGAAGGGAGATAAATAGACCTAGTAACTAGAAAAATGTTTTACAAATGAAACTTTCCGGTGCCGCCTGCATGATTCACATACAAATGCACGGGTAAGTGTTCTGGAAACGCTAAAAAACAATAAATCAAATATTGATCTACTTATGAGGAATATTAACTGCTTTCGTACACTTCAGTTTATCGTTATTTATACCCTTTGTGCCGGTATAGGAATGCATAAATACAACACAAATACAATCCCACATGCTTTTATTGTACCCCATAGGGAAATGAGCGCACTAAATAATGATTTTGTTTTTTTTTAGCACAGCGCTCGCTTGCATATTTTTTTTTTTTTTGGATTAAAGTGACTATAAGAAGTGATCTTTTTTTTGTCTCAGCTTTTGAGGCATTTAAAAAATTAGAGTGATGCATTAAACTTCTGAGAAATCGATACTTTTTGGGAAAAAGTTGAGATCCGAAATTTTTATTTAGTTTTTATTCCTTATGTTATTCTTTCTTCTATAAAAGTTTACGTAACATAGAATACAATTATTATCAACACATACAACTTAACGTATCACAAATGTTGGAGGCTTTCGGTTTCGAAATTGTTTTAGAAGTACTGATGAAATAAGAGCAGGCTGCACCAGTTTTGCGCGCATCTTTTTTATTATCTCTCTCTATCTCTCTCTCTCTCTCTCTTAGCTTCATAGTCTATGGTGGACCATAGCTTCATCAAGAATCCTCCTCCAATTCAGTCTCTCTCTTGCCTCATTTCTTTAATTACGAACGTTCATCGCTTTTAAGTCTGCTTGGACGTCATCAAGCCATCTCTTTCTTGGTTGGCCTCACTTTCTTCCTCCAATTGGACGCAAAGTAAACACTCTAGTTTTCTTCTTTCGTTGAGCATTCTTATGATGTAGCCAATCCATCTGTTCCGCTCCGCTTTAATAAGACGTATTACATTTTCACCACCATTAAGGCTTTCAATTTCGTTGTTGTAACTGATGCGATACGTGCCGTTTTCAAGCCGAATAGGACCGCAGATTTTTCTCATTATGAGTCTTTCAAATCGCAATAGCTGCTTTATATCATTAGCTTTCAGTGTCCAGATTTCAGCACCATAAGTAAGAACCGGACGTATCAAAGTTTTATACATCTTGATTTTCTGTATTCTTCTAAAACCTTTGATCTGAACAATTTTATATTTGCATAGTACGTCTTATTAACAGATTTAATTCTTTCATCTATTGCAATTGATGCGTCTTTACTCGCTGATAGAACGAGTCCTAAGTATTTGAATTCATTTACACTTTCAAAAACAAAATCATCTATGGTTAGATTGTTGGCATCCATATTACGTGCTGAGCGAAGCATAAACTTAGTTTTTCGGCGTTGACATTCTAGTCCTATAATTTTTGCTTTTGTAGTGTCGCAGCATGCACCCCTGCATGAGCGCATATCTATAATTGATGTGGAGTGTCTTTTATCAATAAGAATGTGGTCGATCTGGTTTGCCCTAATATTGAAAGGCATCTTCCAAGTCTGTAAATGTATCCTTGAGAAGCCGCGAAGTCACATAAACGGCTACCATTATCGTTCGTAAAATGATAATACAGAATCTGGTACATAATTTCAAGGTTTGTTTTATTTCGATCAGTCCAATTTTTGATTACTTTTGCAATAAATCTGTGCTGTGAATATAATGGAAGAGATGGATTGGATTTAGGTTGGCGCACTGCCCCAGGCTGTCGAAGAAAGGAGCACCCAGTGAACTTAATCGTCTAGTTGCCAAACCCGGACGATTACAAAGAAAGTACTCAACACTCTCCTTTTCTCCTGTGACCGGTAAATACAGCTACGAGTTTGGAAATTGAATGGCGAGGAGTCCAAAGGACCTTCTGAGTCCTTCGTATATCGTATTCGGGCCAGAGGGTTTTCGAAATTGCACATGAAGAAATGGAGCTCCATCTTTTATGCGCTTTCCTGAGAAATAATTTGTGCACTTCCCCTTTAACAACTGTAAGGAGTATGCCGATGACCGGGTAGGAGGTCTCTGAGGTCAATTCAGTCCCCTTCCTGGCAAGCTCATCAGCAATTTCACTTCCCTCTATGTTCCTCTGACCTGGAACCCAGATTGGAGACATGTTACCAGCACACCTAAGAGATTTGATTTCCTCGTTACAGGAGTTTACCATACTAGTCTCGTTCTGCACCATGGCGTCGTCAGAGCCTTGATCGCGGCTTGACTATCAGAGAAAATGTTAATACCTCCCTCGCTCTCGCGTTCTATAAGCATTTTGCATGCTTGCAGGATCGCAAAGACTTCTGCTTGAAAAATAGTAGCAGTATTCGGCAGAAAACCCCTGCTCCGACTGCCGATTCCATCTTCGAACCATCTATGAAGACAGAGGTGTAAGCTTCGGTGCAGATTTTCCCCTCGATCCAATCCTGCCTATTTGGAAAGATTGCGTTAGCACGACGCTCAAACTCTAGTTTGCGGATAGAAAGATCTGTTCAAAGTTCGCTCTTTAGAGTTAGATTCAAAATTATGAATAGGGTACAAGATTTTGGTGCTCGCTGGACGTTCTTATTTCTATGGATATACGTGTACATGATGTACATATAGTAACTGTGGTTTTGGAGTTCCTTGCAAATGGTTAGTTTGTCTTTCATGGCCACTATGGTTTCATCGACAGTTGGGATTATTTTTCCTTCCTTCGTATACCTATTTGCTATCTGTATAGATAATTTGCTTTCTCTTCGTGCTATGGCATAGATTTAATGCACAGATGAAAAAGTGATTTTATTTATGTATATATTACCAGTAAATTAAGAGAAATTTGATTTCCTGAAATTTATTTCTGTTCACTTCATTTGTTTATATTAGGCCGATAGTCTTAGCTACTAATCATTATTCATAATTATCTATCCAATAAATATATAAATGAAAAATTTTATTTCTTACAGATTATGACATCTACAAGTATATCATGAATGAGTTTGTTTGGTTATGCAGCTGAAGCGAGCAGCGAATCAAGCGCAAGCAGCGCAGTCAGCTAAAACAGCAGCTCCGATCTCACCTGCATGCTTATATCATATATACACACATACTTACATCCATATTGTAAATTGCTCTGCGAAGCTAGGAGAAACAAAGTGGCATTTTGATGTAGATGCTCATGTAATGCACTCTGCTCGTGCTCTGCATGTGCACACGCGAATACAAAGCGCCCAAAGGTAGCGAAGTAATTGGAGTTTTTGGACCGTTTTTGGTTTTTTTTTCAGGATACTGTTAAAAATTTCCAACAGGGTATTATCCAGAAATAGCCCATTTGCCGCAACAATGATTCACTAATTCAACAAACGTGCTGCCAAATTTGCGGCTAACCAAAGTGTGAAAGAAAATCTGCAGTAAAGACCCAAACAACGAAAGCCGACGTTAAGCCACGCACACATACCAAAGTAAATAGGCACAGCTGTTGGTGTTATTACGGTTAATGTAGTAACGCATTGATACTTATTAGGTTAGCTGTTGGTGAGGTTTTGCGGTCCGTTGAAATGATCTGCTAAGGTGGCGCCAGCAGCGACAAAGTTTGACCAATACTCGGAAAAACGGAAGTAAACATTTCCCCACACACTCTCGCTCTCACATATTGAATAATATACACATTTTAGTCATATGAGCACCAACGCACGCACATATACAAGTGGACATGTTTGTGAGTAATGTCCGTAAATCTGATTATTTATTAATAGACGCATGTCAGCGCAGCAAATCAGACAAGGATATATTGAAGGATCAGAGTATTTTTGGATGGAAAGTTAAACAACAAAATCATTGGACATAAGCCAACAATGCGAGTAATAAAAAGTAACCGTTATTAGAGGTGGGTGTGTATGTTTTAAGGAAGTGCGAAATCTGGGTAATCTAATTCAAACGACAGAGGACTTTTTTCTTTCATTGAATGCAGCTGGGTGGTGAGAAATACACACACACACACATTTATGTAGGTGGAAGGGAGTCGATATTTTTACGAGGTAAATAATCCTATTCATTTGGTTGAGCGCATGTTGCAAGCTATTGTATTTATGAAGATAAGGGATTGTAGGCCGTGAGATATTTTCCTTTATTGACTTTCATATTTTTTAGTTTTATCTTCTTTTAGTTGACTCATTTTTCTCTGGTTTTTCTACTGACTTATCTCAATATTTAGCCCGCTTTTTGTGTTAATCTCCTCACTCATACTCAGGACTGTTTTTGTTTTTTTCATTTTTTCAAGATATTTCTTTGAGGTTTTCTTTGCGTATTATGCTTAATTGCCCATATCGCTACGTTTTATATTTTCGAATAGTTTGCAAATGTTTTCACTTCTAATTCCTTATCAGCCCTCTGTTTGTGTGTTTTAGAAAAAAATAGTAATTACAAATAAATAAAAGCAGAAGAACATTTAAAAGATCTGCGGGAAAGTGTGAAATAAAAATACTTATTTTTCAATTAAAATTTTTATTTTCAGTGACTGTGAGACAGTTCGTATTAGCAGTTCAAAAGGTGAGGAAAAATAAAGGGAGAAAAAATTGAAAATCTGCTTATCTCTTGTGGGTAGTGAAGTGGGTAATGGGTAAAATGAGTAAGAAAATACGCCTGGAACAGGTGGACAGTTTTTTCTTTATTATCAACAGCCATCTTAGACAAGTGTGTTGGAAGTGCGCTGCATACCGCCACTAAGAAGTCATATCTTGAACACTTTTAAATTCTCCAAAATTTTTTTTTGTAATGATAATAAAATATAAATTGCAATAGGAACAAACGTTTAAAGATTAGAGAAACAATAAGAATAGGTACGTGGAATATAAAATCTTGGACTGCTAAAGACCAAGAAATAATGATTGAAATAAAACAACACAACATAGATATGTATATGTGGTATCTCCGTAACTAAACGCAAAGGAAAAGGATCAATGAGAGTTGACAGGTTGACAGTTGCCGGAGTAGGAATTTTAGTCCACAGTAAATACGAAAAACTGGTTGAAGATATAAATTATGTTAATGAAAGTAGCATACATCTAAAGCTGCAACTTAGTAATACAAAATTAAATATTTTCAGTGCATAAGTTAACACATAATAATTTCAACTTTGGCACATGGCAACAACACCAGCTATAACCCATGTTGCGGCTCTAATAACAAAGTAGTCGCAACAATAAATGTAACAATATCCACCATATCCGCAGAGCAAGCAATGCAGCATGTGTAACAATACCCGCAGCATAATTCAGTCGCGGAGTTAGGTAGCGACCTTCAGTGGTTCCCACGTTCAAGCAGCCAGCGTAAGCCGATATCACCAACACTCGGCAGACGCTCTATGAGCAACTTAAAGTCACGCGTTGTCCACCTGCAATAGCTAAATTTCAAGGTCAGGGAAGTTAGGTATTCAGGTGCAGTCACCGAATTAATCAGTTGTTATAACTCATTCAGCGTTATCGGCTGCCCTTGTGTAAAGCAAGGATAATAAATAATAAATTAATACCATAAAACCGTGTCAAATTAATTTATATGCTCCAGACATGTCCAAGCCCAAGGATACTAGGGAGAAATTTTATATTAATTTGCAAAACGAAATTAGAAAAATGCAATCCCAAGAACATGGACTAATATTAGGAGATCCGAATGCGCGAGTCGGTGATGAACCTGTATCGGGAATCAAGAAATGCTTCAACGAAAATATAATAAACGAAAATGGAGAGCTCTTAGTAAATTTCATGGGAGCCCCGGTTTAGATCTCTCCCCCTCTCTCGTGTTAAATTCAGGTTTTCATATTTTTTTGATATATTTATTTGATATATTTACTTAATATATATTTACCTTGGATTGCCATGTATTTCATCAGGCATATTGGAGACAACTATCTGTTGATGAGTCGCATCTGATGCGCAAGTTTGCGTCACATCAGTCTCACTCTGACTCATTTTGCCCGTAACTTAATTGTTCACCAACACACACTGAATTTCCTCTAAATAGTTACGCAATAAAGAAAAATCAATGGCCGAAATACGTATATTCCTTCGATTTAGCGATATTGTTAAAAACTATTAAGAATATCGCTTCGTTCAGTGCGAATCACAGGTCAACGCAATATCCTAACCTCGCTTCACACTTACTGAACGGCTGATGCACGGCGTGGGTAGTTTGCTATAGAGCAGTGCTGTCCATCCCATACATCAATTGATGACACCTATTCTTACTCTCCATCGTTCAGTCGTTAGCAAACCAGCAACATGAATAGGCGACACTGCCTTATTAGCAGAATCTTCAATTTGCAACTCGAAAAACTGCTATTCAATTTTGCGCCTTCTCATTTCGTTAACTTTCCCTGCATTAACATTCCCTGGTTTTAGAAAGTTATTGAACATATCGTAGATACACTTTATTATCGACGCAAAAAGCAATTAATGAGTGCCTAAAAGTATGCAACAGTTCTTTAATACAATACAAAACCACTACTGGCAAAGCAGTGCCATTTGATGGATTTCGGTAACGCTCCGAACTTACCGTTTCACTCGCCTATTTTCAATCTGCCTTGGGGCCCCCGACGCGCCTAAAGAAGTTTCACTTCAATAACACATTCTTTCCCCACGATTTTAAATACAAATTCACTTTTGGCAACGCAAAAGGACAACAATCTATGATTGACTATGTAATATCAAGCAGGCATTTTATGCCATGCCATATATTAGACATTCGAACGCTGAACTCAGCCAATATTGACAGTGGCCACAAACTGGTATTAACCAAAATTCGTTTGAATTTCAAATTTTCTCCAAAAGCAAAACCAATCATAGCAAAAGCAAAATAGAAAAATATAACACGGAATCTTTTGAAGACGAAACTACGCGATTTCTATATGAAACAAGATTGCGAAACAAAATTCTTATAAATTCAGTGAAGAAGATAATGCAAATGAATCATGGGAAAAGTTAAAAACAAACATACCAAGTGCAGCCAACGAAGCATTAGGAAAACGCACTATATTAACACCGAATAATCGTGCTAACAAAACCCCTTGGTTCACTGGTGAAGTAAAAACTTTAGCATTACAAAAAAGGAAGGCTGTTTTAGAATATAAGGCAACGAAAACACAGGAAAATAAGGACAAATGTATTGCTGAGAGAAATATGTGTAACGCCAAAATAAGAAGCCTTAAAGAATCATATTGGGAAAAATTCACGAAAAGTATGGAGTATGATCTATACGGAGCTAAAAAAAAAAAATGTGGAGACTGCTTCGTAAGAGGAAAATGGAAATACAAGAAACAGTAAAAATTAATCCTATTAGCAATGCCGAGTGGACCAACTACTTTCATCAACTATATCAGGAAGCACCTGGCGTGCATATAAGTATACCACAAACTACAAATGCGTCCCGTACAGAGGTTAATATAGATGAAGTTAATGATACTATCATTAAGTTAAAAAATAGAAAGGCACCAGGTGAAGATCTTATAACAAATGAAATGCTTAAATATGGCGGTAAACAATTACACCAACAAATAACAAATTTATTCAATATCGTAATTAAAACCGTTGAAATCCCGCAAGGATGGAAAACCAGCAATACGATACCCATATTTCAAAAAGGTAACAAAAAAGATCCACAAAATTATCGAGGTATATCAGTGCTTCAATCAACGCAAAAACTATTCTCAAATACATTATTGGGCAAACTAAACTCGTACTTGGACACACAGGAGGAACAACAAGGTTTTCGAGTAAATAGATCCACTGTAGATGCAATATATATAGGTTGTCAAAAAAGTCTTGCGGTATTTCCGCAAGCTTGTCTTTGCAAGCGCGTAGTTCTAGTTGTATTCGTCGCATCGGTTCACGCTAGAGCTTTTTGGAAAGCTCTTTTCACGTGCTAACACGTGTTTGATTAATTGTTGTTTGCTTTTAGTCGTTCGTGAGTTATAGAGTCGCAAACATGGAGCAAAGTAAAGAGAAAATACGGCATATTTTACAGTACTATTACGATAAAGGCAAAAATGCATCTCATCATGCCAATAAAATTTGTGCAGTTTATGGACCCGATACAGTTTCCATTTCCACCGCACAACGATGGTTTCAACGTTTTCGTTCTGGTGCAGAGGTGATCGAAGATGCGCCACGGTCCGGGAGGCCTGTCGTCGAAAATTGCGATAAAATCGCTGAATTGATCGAAAGAGACCGGCATAGTAGCAGCCGTAGCATCGGCCAAGAGCTGGGCATGAGTCATCAAACCGTTATAAACCATTTGAAGAAGCTTGGATTCAAAAATAAGCTCGATGTATGGGTGCCACACGACTTGACGCAAAAAAACATTTTTGCCCGTATGGATGCATGCGAATCGCTTCTGAATCGCAACAAAATCGACCCGTTTTTGAAGCGGATGGTGACTGGCGATGAAAAGTGGGTCACTTACGACAACGTGAAGCGCAAACGGTCGTGGTCGAAAAGCGGTGAAGCTGCCCAGACGGTGGCCAAGCCTGGATTGACGGCCAGGAAGGTTCTTCTGTGTGTTTGGTGGGATTGGCAGGGAATCATCCACTATGAGCTGCTCCCCTATGGCCAAACGCTCAATTCGGACCTGTACTGCCAACAACTGGACCGCTTGAATGCAGCACTCATGCAGAAGAGGCCATCTTTGATCAACAGAGGCCGAATTGTCTTCCATCAGGACAACGCCAGGCCACACACATCTTTGGTGACGCGCCAGAAGCTCCGGGAGCTCGGATGGGCGGTTCTTTTGCATCCACCGTATAGTCCGGATCTCGCACCAAGTGATTAGCACCTATTTCTGTCCATGGCGAACGAGCTTGGTAGTCGGAAGTTGTCCTCAAGAGAGTCCTGTGAAAATTGGCTCTCCGAGTTTTTTGACAATAGGGAAGCGAGCTTCTATAAGAGGGGCATTATGAAGTTGGCATCTTGTTGGGAACTCGTCATCGAACAAAACGGCGCATATTTGATTTAAATCGCATTATTATAACCAATTTAATGAACAATTGAAAATTCAATAAAAATACCGCAAGATTTTTTTGCCAGCAAATACAGCAGAATACATGACGATTGGCCTGGCTAGAACTATATGTACCCAGAATACCATAGCAGATCTCAGACACACATATCCCCTGAATATCAGCAAAGATTCCAATTGTGGAGTCACTTATGTCCAGACCCACTTTGATCTTTGTTTATGATTAGCAGAACTTAACGTTTTTGGTATGTATGTTGGTGCACAGAGGGCTGCCCACTAAAACTGTTGACTCTTTAGCATCAAGAATAGCATACTGATTGGCCATAAACTTCTTGCCAGCGCATAGCCATCTTTCCCTGTCCTCTGAAGTGTGGGGATGTAGCCAGGAAGCCCTAAAACTCTTATAAGAGCCCTCATAAACATGTCTCCCGCGACTTAAGAATCTTCGGATACACACCATCTGGGCCGGGCAACTTTAAAAGAAAATTTTGTTTTTAGAAAAGTGGATTTAGCAATTTGGACATGGTCTATTACTGTTAGCGCATCCTGAAGACTCTGATATGGATATCATCGCATAAAACGATCGGAACTATTGGAAAAAAAATTTCTGTATAGAATTAAGGACACCACATTTTGACATTAGGTCGGAGAATTGTGTAAAGGAGTAAAGTAAATAATTATTTTAATAGACAATAATTTTAAAATGGACTAAATATTATAAACTCATTTGCTTAGACCCTAAAAATGAGATCCACTAACGATCCCACGTATAGGCACGTTCACGAGTAGCCCTTAAAAATCATATATCATTCGACAGATAGTGGAAAAGTCAATTGAATTTAATGCACCAGCATATACGAGTATGTGCTTTGTTGACTTAACAAAAGCATTCGACCGAGTTAAACTGCAAGATGTTTTGAACAACTTGGCCAAACAAGGTATATCAGCAGACCTTCTTACCGTCATTAAAAACCTGAAAAAATAAAAGCAGATGGAAAATATATCAACGAAGTTCCATGCGCAAGCGGAATACGACAAGGAGACTCGCTGAGCCCAATACTCTTCAATACAATAATGGACCAAATAATAAAAGAAGTCAAGTCATTAGATAGGTATCGTCTTAATAACATGAGCATACGAATTTTATGTTATGCAGATGATGCCATATTAATTGCGGACTCTGAAGGCAATTTGCAAAGATTACTACATAAGTTTGTGGTTACAGCTAAACAGTTTAGTATGGAAGTCTCCAGAGAAAAACAAAAAGTTTAGTAGTTGCCAAGAATGCGATCAGATGCAAACTTGAAATAGAAAGGACGATGATAGAGTAAGTTATGAAATTTAAATACCTGGGTACAGAAATATCCAGTAACCGCGGCAATATTAAAGAAGTCAGAGAGAGATGTATGCAGGGCGCACGTATTGCAGGTTGCATTAGGGATGTTGTATGGTGGAAGAAATATATGACCACTGAAAGCAAGCACGTACTCGTATATACAAGACTGTAATAAGACAAATCCTGACCTATGCAGCCGAAGCACGAGCTGAAAACGCAAACACAAAACAGCTACTGCGTACAGCTGAAATGCAAGTTCTACGATCCATCGTAGGAAAAACACGTCTCGACTGCATTAGAAACGAGGCCATTCATGACGAAGCTGCCGTTAATGACGTAGTGAAGTTTATAAGAACAAGAAGACGAGCTTGGAATGATCACGTTTCTAGAGCTCGTGACGACAGGATTATCCGAATAGCGAGGGACTATATACCATACGGAAAGCACGGACTTGGAAGACCACCAAAGAGATGGCGCGAAAGCTGGATTTCGACATCAGCGGAAGGACAATAACATTTCGTCATTTTGAATTTTAATAATACTTTGTAATTTATAACTATGTAACTGAGTAAAGACAAACAGTTGAAAACCTATAATAAAAGAATAATAAGAAGAAGAAAATTCAATAATAATTTTAAACATTAAAAAAAGGCAAGTTACCTAACTGATACCACATAACAAACAACCGACAACGGACTCTGGTAGGGCAGCAAAAAAAAATTATGTGCGCGGCTTGAAAGCTTACATAGAAGTTTTATTTTAAGGAAGGGTTTTATGTTACGAGGGTCGTTTGAAAAGTTCGTCTACGAGTAAAAACTACTTAATTTTTAGGGCTAAATCTTTTTTTCGACATAGTCTTCTTTTCGGCTTACACACTTCGCGCAACGCTGTCCTAGTGAGTTGAAATTCTTTGCCCCACCCCGTGAAATTCGCAAGCAAATGGTAGCCAAGGTAGTCAAATCTGTACACCTACGAGATTTAATCTCCCCCTTATAGGAGTTTACTAGTAGCGGCTTGATTATCGGAGAAAATGTTAATATCTCCCTCGCACCCGCGTTCCATAAGCATTTTGCATGCCTGTAGGATCGCAAAGACTTCTGCTTGAAAAATACTAGCAGTATTCGGCAGTTTAAAGGTGATAGATAAATTGGCTGTTTTAAAGAAAACCCCCGCTCTGACTCCGGATTCCATCTTTGAACCGTCAGTGAAGGCAGTCAATGGCAAATCCCCGAGTGTATTTCTGCCATGAAAAAGCTCCTCATAAAAAAAATATCTGCCGTTCGGAGTCGGCTTAAAACTGTAGGTGCCTCCATTTGTGGAACAAACTTCAAGGCGCACACCACAAATACGAAGAGGAGCTCGGCCAAACACCCAAAAAGGGTGTACGCGCTCTTATATATATATAGGAGGGACCTTAATTGGGTGTTTTCACCCCTGTGAATTCCGAATGATAGTCGCGCACCAAGTCATTCGGCTACGGCGGCCGAAATTTGCTCAAAATTTGCTTTTACAAATTTCAGATATTCCGCACAGGGTCACTTGAGTTGTAGCTATGCATGTGTATGTACATATGCATGTGTTTGTGTAATTATGTAGGTATATGTACAGTTTTGCTCTTGTCAATCTGTTATTTTATAATTTTTTTTTGCCTAAAAAACTAACCTAACCCGAAAAAAAGGCAATTACGCTCAGAAAAAATGTACAAACATTGGATACTTAGTGACATACTCGTAAACCTAAAGGGGCGAAGGAAGTCAAATATTTATTAAATGAGTTCTTTTTCTTAACTGGAGCGATAACCTCTTACGCGATTTTGGCCGAGTTTAACAAAGTGCGCCAGTCGTTTCTTTCTCGTGCTAACCGGCGCCAATTGGACACTCTAAGTGAAGCCAAGTCGTACTCCACCTGATCTTTCTAACGCAGAGGAGGCCTTCCTCTTCCTCTACTACCACCAGCTGGTGCCGCATCGAATACTTTCAAAGCCGAAGCGTTTGTATACCTTCCGACGACATGACCGTGAGGGCGCCTGTGAGAGTGCGAATGCTCTTTTTGTTTAACGTGAGGGCCATGGTAGCTCTTTTATCATTGAAACTTCAGAAATTTTTGGAGTGTCTAAGACCCAAGTTCCAATGCTAATATATTAGAGTTTTTGCCCAATATTTTACTTTTTGTTTTAGGCTGTTTTTGTTAAATCCAAACACGGGACTACTTCCGATGAAATTTACATCTGCCTCTTTTATGGCTTGAAAGTCTGCCTTTTCGTTGCCGTCATATCCCTCATGTCCTGGTACCCAAATGAATTAGACATCGTTTATGGATGCCAGGTTATTGAGTGCCTTGTGGTATTCTAAGAGAGTTTTTGAGTTGTAGGTATAGCTATCTAAAGCTTTTAGAACTAATTGGCTGTCCGAGGGTATTCTAATCTTTTCTCTCTTGCGGTTTCTACGTTGCATGATGTTTGCTGCTTCCATTATTGCGTATAATTCCGCTTGGAAGTGGTGCGTCTGGTGAGAGTGAATGATTTGTGGATTCTGGGCCCCACTACTCCTGCTTCTGCACCATAAGGTGTTTTTGATCCATCAGTGTACTATTTTTGTGAATAATCATTCATCCATTTTGGGTTTGTTTTCCACTCGTTCCTCTCAGGAAACGTAACTGTGTATCCTTTTGTGAAACAGAGGGTTGGGTCAATGTGGTCTGAGACTTGAGCCATGCTTATGGTGTTTTTGATTTTATTTAGGATACTTAGGTGACCGGTGAGGTTGCCTAATTTGAAATTTTCTTTCATGTGTAGCATGAGTGCTTGCGTAGCTGCTTCCTCTTGGATTATTGGAATATTAAATTAAGTTCCTTTATTCATTATTTATTTTAATATTAATCCATTTTAGTTAATTTAAATAACTAAATTTTAGGAAAATAAAAAAAATCACAAAAAACTTAATAACGATTTTTTATGCCCTTCAATTATAATTTGTAAGCCATCAATTCCGGTATTAGCTCATTGAGCGTCTAAGAACGAAACCGTTTTACACTTCTTAACAAATCAGAATAGCTTTTAATGAACTCTTAAAGGCTAAAAACACCCCATAGATGCACTAGTCTCGCCTATTCCCATTCAAATCACATAAAAATTGGCTTTAATTCGCTTTGCAGAAAGAAAAAAAATTTACATTTCGGACAACCTTTTCTCTGCGCTTTAATGTCATTCTTTGCGCAACAAAATCTCTTGACAAGGGTATTTGTATTTATCCTTTTTCCAAAAAATGTCTCAACAAGCCCTCAGCCGCACCGCTGCAATACCAAAACGTTTTCTTTAGCGCAAATCCAAGAAGTGCTCGGATACTAATCTTGATGGTGTGAAAATGTTCAATGCCCAATGTTTGCCTTTTTCCACTACAAAAAATTCAATAGTGGTGCGCAATTTGTAGTTGCTCCTATACAAGTACATAGTATGTGGTCATTGTTGGTAGCCATATACGAGAGTATTTTGTTGTTCCTGCTTTTACGCTAAGTTGATAAATGATGCGTGTAATTGCACTACTTGACTCCGCATACACTGCTGGATTAAGGGGTGCGAGTAGGGTAATTGAATGTAATTTGCAATTTTGTAGCTGCGTTCAAGAAATGCCTGCAGCAGTGTTGTTTATGAGGGGCTAAGTGAAAGCAGCTAAAGTTAATGTAGAGAGAATGAAAGAAAAATATTTCGTATACATTCGTTTGCATTAACCGATAACTAATCATTACGTGCAGTGAAGCGAGTTTGAATTTAACTTCGAGTTTTCTTAAAGAGATTCACTGAACAAGGAAGGAATTGCTAACTAGCTGCTGTGCGCCTACTTATGTGCTTATGCGCCAGTTGTGCGCACCTAAGGTAACCACTTAAGCATTGCCTTTGATAAATGAACGCTCTACTCAAGCATTTACGCTCGTTGCCTTTCAATGCATTTGCCGACGATTGCTGTGCCCAATCGAGAGTAGGAGTAGATCTACCTAAGGTAGTTTCGCAAGCGCTAAGAGTTTGCTTTTATCGCATATTACGATTTCTCTTTTTTTTGATAGGTGTGAGTGGGTAAGCGTTTATTATAGATTATATGTATGTATGTAGGAACAAAAATATCCCAGTAGAACTAGGAGAGTAAACTTACAACGTGAAACATGAAAGAGCGGCCCTTTTGACACGACTTGGGATTCATATACGATATTTGTTGCTGGTTTTGCTCAGTTCATATTTTTATGGAGCAGAGCAAGAGGTAAATGGGAAAATGCAATATGCGAAAGAATGATACCAGTTTCAATTTCTTAGGTATTACAGAAACAAAATTTTATTGAACTTCTTTTGAGTGGTGGTTACAAGTCTGTAGATTTGATTGGTGAAAAACAAAATTGAGAGGGGAACTTCAGCTGCCGCGTCAACGCGAGCTCTGCAGCAGAAACGAGTCGAATTTTTAACCGGCAATGGACTGTAACTCCAGCAGCATTCTTCATATATGTACATATGTATATGCTGCTAAAACAACAATAATGAACCAAGACAACATTAACATTAAAGATATTGTGAAAATTATTATATGTTGTTGTTGTAGCAGCATAAGCATTCGTCCTGCATGCACGAGGAATGCAGCTGAAGTGACAGTACTTGGCTGGATATAAATCCGGGTCGTTCCGGTTACGTAAAACTGACTGTCTTGGGAACGAAAAAAATTATTACATGGAGGTTGCTGAACATCCCAAGATTTCGTTGAGGAAAAGAAAATATTTTCTGAGAAAGTGTTCCACTTCGAGTGCAAAAATGCAGTTGCAGCTATTGAAGCAGATACATCTTCTAAGAACTGTGAAGGTACCATTAACCTCTGAAAATTTAGCCTTCATTTCTACTAAAATATTTTTGCCGCCAGTTCTCATTTACTGGCACTTTTTCTTATTGCTAGGAAATGGAAAGAATAAATTAAAGCAGTGCCTGCTGTAAAATAAAGTAAAATCTTAGTTTTAAGTCAATTTTTCTGTATCGCCGATATGCGCAGCAACAAATAGTAATAATATAAGGAAAAACAGGAACAAGAAGAAGAGCTGCCAAGCGAATTACGAATGCGCCATAGAAACAGGGTAAATTGCGAACTATTATATTTAGAGAGCGATTTGCATGCTATGGGAACTTAGCATAACTCATGCATTAGTCCTCCCCAAGTTGCAGCTGAGGCCGATATTTAAGCCAACCTTCGCGACATTCAAGCGCTTCTTAAAAAATTTTAAGCGATAAAACTTATGTGAAAGCTCGTACTCAACGAAGAACAAAACAATCAAATTGACAGAAGTGAAACTTTCAAAGCAGACAAAGAAAGAGGGAGAGACCTGAGAGAAAGACAGAGAGAGAGAGAGAAAGAATTTATATCTAAATAATTCACATCATTTGCAGAGAATACAAATATACAAAATTTACAAAAAACGGAGAAGGGTCGACCGTTGTAGGTAAACGCCGGACACAAACTGTGGCAAAAACGCGTACTACTCTGAGCGTTTATCACCGGCACAAACGCAGCAATTCCAGGACCGCAGCAACGGCACAAATTACCGCAAGGCAATACCAATAAATCCGACGCCGGAATGGATAGCACTTTATAGTACGCACAAGCACTAGCCAGAAAACGGAAATAAGCGCCAAAACGTAGACACCAAAGAAAACGACACAAAAATTAGGACCAAGAAACGCCCCAAACAGTAGGCACCAAGGAAATATAACGCCAAAAAGTAGGCACCAAAAATATATTTCCTACAAGTTTCCACCAACAAACCAGCGCCAAATGTAGGCAATGTTATTTCTCACTAGAAATTGGCAACCACAAAGAAAAAGTCAGGAAAAATAGCCTAAAGTGTATCTAAGATATATGTATATAAGGTATAGCTCTCTCTCTCATTTTCCTCTACATTATATCTGTTTTCTCTCTCGCGGAACGAAAATGCCCAAAACATTGCATGGCCTTGACGTTTTATTCTCCATTCTCGCTCGTCTATCTACGACTAAGAAATTTCACTACAAAAAAAAAATAAATAAAATAAATTGCGTTTTTTCGTTTTGCGAACGAAAAAAATGTATTACAAATGGCCCAGTTGAGTGAAAATTTTATTCATGCGATCCTTGTAAAGAAGTGACTGCTGACTGCCTGTCGGCTGAAGAAGAATTATCATTTGGGCTGGAATTCGGTACTATAAAAAAATGATATACAACATTTTCCGACCAAAATTAAAGGGCGTGACAATCTTAACCGTCAATTAGATATTAATGAGGAACCTAAAAAAAAGATAAGTACATTTTACACACAAGAAGATGGTTATCAGAAGAATCAACTAAATACGTCGTTCCACGCTCATCTCATTCATCTCATTGAATTATAAATTATTAACCACATTATACACTTTACCAACCTTAAAGTCTATTTATTGCTAATTTTCTTAAAAAATTACTACGAATGTGAGGTTTCCTCGATTGCAACTTGAAACTAACTAAAGAACTAAAGAAAACTGTAGACTGTGATCTTCTAATCTGCAAATCTAAAGGCCTTTTACTATCCGCGAACTGTAAAACGTCCCGTTGCCTACAGCTCCGCTTACGCGAAATATTCCCAATTTCGCGAAACGGAAATTTGAGTGTTGTAGAATAATTCTCTAAATGGAAACAAAAATTAATTTAATTCGTAAGTTAAAAAAGTGATACTTTAAAGTTTCAGTCTCTCTCAAGCCGTTTAGGAGGTTCATGGGATGGCCATTCTGGAATCTATCCCCCATTGCTCCTTTATTCTCTCATTGCTTATTTAGCAAATAAAATGCGCGTGTCCCTTACTCGCTTTCAAAGGACACCCTGTATAAAAATGGACACCCTGTACAAAACCACATTTTTACACAGAACAGTGCAGCAGAGCGCAATGGAGAGTAATCGCATACTCGCAAAGGGGTACCCTTCGAGTGAAGGGGAACATTCGAGTGCAGATACCAAATTCTACTGGGGATAGGCAATTCCCACACTTATATTGATACATATCTATATCTTTTCTGTATATATTTTTTAGCTTGCTTGTGCTGCTGATTCGTGCAATTTTAACTTCAAACGTGATTTATAGCTTTAACCATTTCCGGTATTTTCCCTAGGCTTCTTTCGGTATCATTCACTCAGCTTTTGGTGTATTTTTTTTTTTTTTGTTTTTGCTCCTGTTTTGTGTTTTTTTTCTTTCTTTTCTTTTTTACTTTGCCGACTGTCTGACATCGTTTTGTATTGCCTTTTCGGTCTGTTTCGTTGGCCCACTTTCAGGCTGCCAGTTAGCCTGCCTAGTGCGAGTAATACTTTGATTACGTGCCAATGGCCAGAAAGGCAGTGAATTAGCAACAGCAATTGGTTTTCAGCAATATATATATTTAGAATTGATTTTTTGTGATTCAAAAGAGCTTTTGTGAATTTTTTATATCATTTTTTACATTACACGTGCACACATTTACATGCACACAAATTCCAAGGACACATAAATGGAAAAGGAAGGCAATTTGAAAGTCAATATTTTCATTTCCTTAACTTAAAAAATAAGAGGACGAGTGCGAGCGCGTTTCTGTATTCTAATAGAGGCAATTATGCGTTGAAAAAAATTACCATTTCCTTACTTTTCATTGCAGTACGCAGAAGTACACCAACGACAACATAATTTCGTGTACTGAAGCCTGAATTCAAGCATAATTTCATCTATAAAGATTGAAATTATTTGAGCATTGAGGGCTAAGGCTTAAATTTAAATAAAATTTTGTTCCTGGAATTCTCTCATTGCTTCTAATTAATAGACGCCGAACTGCGAGAAAGTTTTCCACTCCATCACAATTGAAAATAAAAAGTTCTAGTCCAATTAAAGTTTAATCCTTTAGATGCCATTTTGCTCACAGTTCTGTCAACCTTGTGCCCATTTGCCCTTTTCTTTCGATTAAATTTTATTTCGAATTTTCTTTCCTTTTGATTAATTTTATTTCCAATTTTCTATTTAATTTTAGCAGCAAAATAATTTGCTATTTAATTGAATTGCGTTTAGTTGACATTGAATTAAAAAAAAGTACACAGGCTAGCAGACTTTGTCACTCAAAGGCACAGCAAGCCGCTTAATTGAAAATAAATCTCAATAAATTGAAATTCGCTAATCATTTTGGGGAAGGCAACATTTTCTAAGAAGTAAACGCTGCGGAAGAGGTGAAAATTGCTAAAAGTTGAATGAAAAATTAGAAAATATTAATAAAAAAGAATTCAATACGTCATAAGTACGTGCGCTGTATGGTGAGATGAGAATCAGGCAAATACAAAAAATAAAAACGGCGCAATCTAAAATATGCAGTGCAATGGCATGCCATGAAAGTATTTGAAATATTGTATGAAATTGGAGTAACTAAATGAGAAATAAAGCCTGATTCGTTTGCCACCACTTGATGCTTTCATCCAAGGAGAGGCCTTGAAGGCCATCTGCTGGCTGAAACACAATGGGAACTGGTACTGCCCCTGTCTGGCATTGGAAAACAGAGAAGGCATGAACTTCGATCCAACGATTCTCTCCATTCCCCTTGACTCCATGCCATCAAGAGTCGTACTTGAAAAAAGATAAAGTGTAGTACTGCCAGAGGCTCAGTTGTGGTCAAACTCGGAAATGAGCTCGGCAAACACTGTTTTCGCATTTTCCCGGATGGCTCTAAGACGAGCTTGGCTCCGGCTCCGTGGAATCCAGCAGGACAAAACTGCACTTTGCTCTTGGAATGCATGCATCTGTTTTTCAAGCGGAGGCGTATACAGTTCAAGAAGCGATGAACTTTGTTGTGGAAAACCGATTGAGAGGCAGATCTATATGTGTCTGCAGCGACAGCCCAGCTGTGCACATGGCCTTAGGGGCCACATCAGGGGCTGTCGAGTCCTGTAAATCTAGGCTGAACTAAGTCGGTAAACATAACAGCCTGATGCTAGCATGGGTCGCGGAACACGTGGGTATCGTGCGAAACGAGACCTCGGACTCCTTAGCTAAGATGGGCTCTGAGGCCAACTTCTTTGTGAGGCCAGCTTGTGAAGAGGCCAGCTTGTGAAGAGGAGGATGAGACGGCGGACCACTTCCTGCGCGTCTGCCCCGCCTTCGCTCGAATCAGACAGTGTAGACATTAAATGAAATATGCTTGCACTTGTAAGCTTAGATACTAAAAACTAAATACAGAAAATGTATACTTAATTAAAATTCTGGCTCGGATGTTCTTTATGAAATTGTTGATAGCGGTGGTATTATGTGGGTTTTTTTAACAAGTTAATCCAGTTCTTCCTCAGGTAATGATTACTGGCGTCCAACAAAACGGGACAATCCTGGAATATATGATTTAAAGGAAGAGCTTCTCCGCAGTGTGCGCAGACTGGAGGTGGCTCCCCAGTCAGGATGCGTTGATGTGTGTCAATAGTGTGGCAAAGAAGAATGTTTTATTTGTGTTTCCCATACGCCGTGTGTGGGGTATTGTGGTGGTATATGCTCTCGGTTTATGGTAGTGTAGTTGTGGTGGGTGTAGTTTAGCCACTCTAGTTTCGCTCTAGTGTTGGGATATCATTTAATTGCGACAGAATATCTCTCTTTTCGCATGTGCGATCTTTTGTTATCGAAGGAGGTTTGTTTGGCCGCACTGCCTGCCATTCCGTTCCCGTGCATTCCTATATGGGCTGGTCTCTCCTTATTCTGCTAATGGTAGATGAATTGGATAGAGGGTTAAGAACAGATTTTCTCTCGGTGCATATGAGAGTTTTACGGTCATTTTTACGGCCATGTTTATAGCACGACAAACGGCAACCGCTGAAACATCTCTAAAAACAGATGCACAGTCCAGCAAAGTTTACAACCGTAGAGTGTCTCCGTTTGAGTCAACCACTGCAAAGTTGGCTGGTACGTTATCAGATTTTGAGTCATCTGTGAACAACAAAGTCCAATTGTCAGCTTCATAGTATGTCTTGCGCACCTGGAATATAGAAAGGAATGCTTCGGGTGATATAGTTTTTTTTTTGAAAATTTGGATAGGCTGAGATCACAGGATATTTTCGTTATCTCTCATTGTGTCTGGTAGTTTACTACCAAATTGGATAACATTAGCTTGTTGGCGATTCCAAATATTTGATGCATAACACAAGTAACATTTTGTGGGCTTTTGCATCGGTTTATATCTGAGATATTTTTGTCGATGATTGAATTGGATGGGAAAATAAGTTTAGGGATGAGTCTCACTTGAATTTGATGTATTCTTTCTTCAATTGTTGGCAGACCAGCCTCTGCTAAAAGGCTTTTTATTGAAGTTGTGCGAAGTGCAAAAATACTCGTTCGCGTCGCTTGGTGATATACCGGCCTGAAGATATTTAAACCGATTTTGGTGAGTTTCCAAAGAGGCCTGTAGTCTGCGGAAGATTTTTAAACCTTTGCACATTGGAGTTGGTGGGTTATCGTAGACGATGGAATCTGGAAAGTTGTAGGAGCTTTGCGACGATATGAACATATCGCATCCAATGAAGATCCAGCGGCTACGTTGGCTGGGTCATATCGCCCGAATGGATATAAACGCTCCGGCTCTGAAAGTATTCGATGTGGCACCAGTTGGTGGTAGCAGATGAAGAGGAAGGCCGCCTCTGCGTTGGAAAGATCAGGCTTACGCATTGCTTCAGCGCCGCGTTCAATCTTCTTCTTTACAAGGTTTATGGTTGTGTGTCTGCCAACAGGTCTCGCTTTTTCAACCGAATAATTTTCTCCCCGAAACCACTACCGATTTCCCATGTTTACTCGCTGCTTAACATCTTGTCGATTACATTTTCAGTGGTTATGTAATGCATTATCCAGCATCCCACGTCCTTGCTCCCGACGCATGCATTGGAAAGAGGTGTATTGAGCTTCACCTTCGGTTGCTGAGTGTTCGTATTTCTCTATTTTAAACAGGTATTTCTGGAAATATTCATGCCCCGTGTGAAAATTGACTTCAACGAGGTTCCTGCTGTACCATGTAGCGACATCTTTTATTATCCCGGTCGCCCATCTATCGCGTGTTTTGTTTATTTGCCATAACCTTAGCGTTTCTTCCTTTGTTTCGCGTGCTGCAGGTTTTCTAACGCCACCTTCCATCCTCTCGTTCTCAAATGGCTATAATTTTTTCCTCTAAGAGGCTAGTAAATCTATTGGTACTGAACCGCTTGTCACTTTAACAGCTGGCCTTGATACTGTGTGTTAGGCAGACACAACTCTCAGAGATGCCGTTCATTGTACGGAGCTTACACCGCTGATTTGCCTTTGGCGCATTTACCCACAGTTTAGTTCCGTATAAGAGAAGTGAGACAGTGGTAGCCACCATTATACCCCGTTTCCTTTGGGTTTGTCCCCTTATGCTCGCCATCAGTCTATTGAGTAGGGATGCCATCTTGGTGGCGTTTCCTTCTACGTATTGGGTCCATATTTGGGTCCAGAAAGTTAGTCTTGAGACCAGCTTATGCCTAGGTACTTTAGGACCTTTTTTGTGGTTACTGTATTTGTGCCAGTTTGCAAGGGATGTGCTCCTTGGTTAGAAGTATTAGCTCCCTTTTTTCTCTGGCTAATTTGAAGCCAAGTGAATCTAACCATATTTGTGTTCGTGTCATGGTTCGGTTATGTTTTCGGTTATGAGCTTCTTCAAGGTCTCTTGCTCTGATGACTGCTGCGATATCGTCTGCGTATACTAACAGAAATTTACTTTTGGGCATTTCTATGTTAAATATCTCGTCGTAGTTGATGTTTCACAAGTCAGGACCAAGAATTGATACTTGTGCCGCTCCGGATGTGACGTCTATGCATTGAAAACTCTCTGAGGCTTGGTATACGATTTTGCGGTCTTGCAAGTAATTGTTTATTATGCGCTGTATGCCGGAATTTGGGACCTTAACTCTAAGGCGGCTAATACGACCACCCATCTAACGCTGTTCAAAGCGTTTCTTACACCTAAGGTGGCAAGGAGGCCTTAACTTCTGTATTGAATAGTGCCCTGTTGCGATGTTCTTACGCTTTTTATGACAGTTTCGATTGCCCGATTGTCCCTGTTGTAGATTTTTCACGTCTAAGGCCGAGTTGATTTGCTGAAAGTCCTCTGGCATTATCTATGGCTGCGGCCAGTCGAGGCTTGATTAGTCTTGTGTGTTTAAAGTAATTTTAAAATATTTGTTACGAAAACATGATCATATTCGTAAAATAATCAAAAAACCCAAAGGTTATCAATATCCCCATAAAACTATTACATAATGTTCAAATTCAATAGTAATAAAAATAAAAACAATAATATTCAATTCAAAGCTTAAATAAAATTTAACTATGCTTCTCGTTTACTTATTTCATGCGCTTGCTATTTTTTTATATGAGAAAATTTATAGAAAAAAATTGTAATACACCCCCGGATTATTCGCGTGCCAAATTTTCTTTTCCCTCGCATGTCAATGCACTTTAATTCGCCGCGTATTTAACCCTCCGATGTTCATATGGGTCTGGCCAGACCCATTCGATCTTTAAATGTATGTAGATCTCTTATTTTTAATATCTGAGGCTTCTTAGTCCATGACTTCCTAAAATGTAGTGTGCTAAACACAATGAAGTAGCAAAGTTAAGATTTTTGCTATATTTGTTGTAAAAATAATAATTTTAAACTAATTTCGTTAATTAAGCTCACATGGGTCTGTGCAGACCCATATAAGCTTCTCATGTAAATTGGTTAACCGTTAGGTGTAAACAACTAAACTGTTAGCGGAGGCAGAGGCAGATATAATTTTTTAGTTCACATTTGAAAATTAAAGTGAACACGTGATTTTTAATTAGTGAGAAGTGTTTTTTTAAATAAAATGGAACAAGTAAATATGGATGAAGTTGATGTGATGACGCGTTTGCTTCGTAAGCTAAGTGCAGCAAATGTGAATCCGGAAGAACGGCAGCGACTTCAGGCACAAATCGAAGAAATTACGGGACAGGAGTCCGATCCATTTGAAACAAGTGGCGACGTAGAAGATGATGAATATTTTCCAGATGAAGATGACTTCGGTGAAGCATCAGATATAGAACAGGAAATCGAGTTAAAGGCTGTTCTGGATGAAAACCATGATGATAATGAGGATTTGTATAGAGAATCTATCGCCCTTCAGGCGTCAACCACAATGGAATCATGCAGCACATCTATTACCCAGGGCCTTATATACAGGTCGAAAGATAGTAAGATGTGGAATTCAAATCTCCACACCTGGAAGGCCTCGTTGTCACAATGTTACAACTTTTACTCGTAAAGGGCCACTACGAGGAGCGTCACCGAGTCATAAAGCTCTTTTCAAGCTATTGCTGTCTCCTGAAATCGTAAGTATCATTGTGCGGGAAACCAACAGAAAAGCCGTTGATGCGTTTCGTCTATGGAATGAAAAGCATCCCAGTAATAAACAGCGTTCTTGGGTAATGACTCACGAAGACGAAGTGTATGCTTTTTTTGGGATGCTACTTATTGCTGGTGTATTCCACTCGAATTCTCAGCCAGCGAAAGAATTGTGGGCCAGTTACAATATGCCAATTTATAAGGCCACTATGTCATTGAATCGGTTCAAGAGCTTAACTACTTTCATCCGTTTCGATAACAGTGGTACTCGTGCTGAGAGGTTGAAGCAAAGCAAATCTGCTGCCCTGGACGATGTATGGCTCATGCTGATGGCCAATTTAGAGAAAGCATACATTCCGGATGTAACGTCGATGAACAGTTATTTCCATATCGTGGGCGCACTCGATTCACCCAATATATTTCGAGTAAGCCGGCAAAATATGGCATAAAAGTGGCCCTTTGAAAGGTATAATTTATACAAGAAAACCACCAGGTGACCAGCGAGAAACAAATCAAGGTGAACGGGTCGTCATGAAATTGATGGAAAATTATATGGACAGCGGTAGGACTGTTTATGCTGACAATTTTTTTTGTTTGATGGATCGTAGAGCGGCTTTCGTCGGTACCGTAAGAAAAAATAAGACCTTTATTCCGCATGAATTGCTTAACCCGAAGCGTGATGTTAAAAGTACTTTATTTTGTTATCACAATAATAATATCGCTCTGTGCTCGTATATGGCAAAGCCGAAAAAGCCAGTAATTATGTTATCCACTGCCCATTACCGTCAAAGCACCGATCCATTGAAAGGATTCAAGCCAGATCAAATTTTGGACTACAATAAATTTAAAGCGGGGGTAAATACAATGGATCAAATGTTGACTGAAATCTTGTCCATCGACATCAGATGCAGCACAGCAATAATCATATGCTCAAGTTGCTTCAACACGGTCATCGTGCTACCATTGAGCTACTTCTTCTTCGAAAAAGCGACGTAAAACTCGTTATAACTGCAGCAAATGTAATCGTCCCACATGTCTTAATGAACATTCCATGCAACTATATAGTTGTAAACCCAATTGCTCTTCGTTATTAATACTAATCCGTTCAAATAAATAAATAAAATCATTTTTAAAACCGTATTTCTTGCATTATTTGTATGGGTCTGGGCAGACCCTTATGATGCACTTACCGCATCATAAGGCACCGAACATCGGAGGGTTAAACTTCACTGACTGGCAAATGGCTTTGGTTTGAATGCTTAATGAATGCGCAACGCAAAAGCTTAAGTGCAGATATACTTACACAGTACACAAACCCTTACATCCATACTTAGCTGTAACAGATATTTATCTGCAGTTACACATTATGGTAATGCCAATGCGATTGCAATGCCAGTAATAACTTCTTCCATTCGCCCTACCATCAACCTTGCTCAGACGCCCATTTCTCTGTTGCTTCTTTAGCACCGCATACACACCACAGTTAATGTTCATTTAAATGCTTATAAATGTTTAATAAAATTACAAGTGTGTATGTGTGTTTATCATACGCCCCTCGGATACGCTCTGTTTCGCATTGTTTCGCTCGTTGCGAACACTTACCCCTTATGCGTGCTCGTACGTGTATGTATGTACTCAGTGCTTGAGAGTTGATGCAGTTGTTGCTTTTGCGCGAATAATCGTTTCGTTCATTTGGATACTCGATCGTTTGTTTGTTTAACGAGAGTTCGGGTGTGTGGTTGTGCCATTTAAGTACACCCGTTGTTGTGATTTGTAACTGTCCGTTTGGTCTCTGGTCGAGTTTGGGTATGCAAGTATGGATGTTTGCGGTGAAGCTGGCTTTGATAAATTTTGTAATAAATGAATTTCAGCGGTAATTAGCAATTCAAAACGTGTTATGTAGCAATCTAAAGGAGCTGCGTCTATTTATTATATTTAGAGACAACTTTCTTAATTTAATCAAAATGGAAGCGTTGGCGCATAGCTCTTGGTGATACTTATAAAACTATATATTCGTATGTATACATATTTATAAGGTAGCTGTATTTAGAATTTTACTTAAATTTCAATTTAAATTTGAATTGGAATTTTGATTGGAATTTAGTTTTAGTTTTTATATTAATCTTACTTTTGGTTTTAATTAACCTTTAGTTTTAATTTAAATACTTTCTTTTTTAATTTTAGTTTAAGTGGACATCTCGCGCAGAGTTAGGGATAAACGCCGGAAAAACGGATATGACACTTTTTACCAGGAAGTACAAGGTCCCGACATGGAACCTCCCAAACCTGGGCAACAACGAGCTACTTCTCAAAGACCATGCAAGGTACTGAGTGCTGGGCGATACTTGGGGTCTATCACCCTCTCTGATGCACTGGTGCTACACGGCAGTAGTTAGACTGATATTTCTGTATAGGGCCTTAGTATGGGGGACTGCGACAAGAAAACTGGCATACTTAATGCCACTGGAAAGGATTCAACGACTCGCTGCTTTGTGCATAACAGGAGCGATGAAAACCACTCCAACGGCGGCGCTGGAAATGATACTCAGCATGCCACCTATTAATCTTATGGCGGAAAACCTGGCAGCGAAATCCGCGAGAAGGTTACTGGCTGCTGGGGTATTCACCTGCAGAGCCTTCGGACACAGCTTAATAGGAAAGTGGAGCTCTAAAACTTTAGACGGAGTGGGAGCAGGTATTTACTGCTCAAAACTAGGGATAAGGCAGCCTATAAAGCTGCCAGACCACAGCAGTATTTTCCAAGCGGAAGTTTTTGCTGTGTGTAAAGCCGCGGAGCTAGCCTACACAAGAACAAGAAAGAACTCAATAATTAAAAAATATATACGTTGCCAGTCATGCAAACAATAAAAGCAATAAACTCATATTGTATTAAGTCCAAAAATGCTCTACGGAGCAGGGGCTCATAGAAAGGCTAGCCGCAAACAGTAGACTGCATATCTACTGGGTACCTGGTCTCAATTGGGAACGAAATAGTAGATTAGATAGCAAGAAGTGCTGTTAGACTACTTTTTGAACAAGAGAACGACATACCAAAACCGCTAAACACAATACACAATGAAATGGACGACTACATGAAAAGGCGAGTGGAATCTTCTTATTCTTCTTCTTCTTAGTGGAAGCTAGGTGGACTAATCTGACCACATGCAAAACACAAAAAGTCATGTGTAGAATTAATGACAAAAAACTGACTAAATTCGTATTTACGCTCTCGCGAAAGTACTGCAGAACTATTATAGGTTTGCTAACAGGTCATAATCTATTGGCTGCACATGCGTACAAGATAGGGATTGTTAGCACGGACAAACCTAGGGAAGGCAGAGAGGACGTTGAGGAAACTTTAGAACACCTTCTGTGCGTTTGTCCGGCATTATTAAAAACGCGTTTAAAATGCCTGGGAGCCCCATTGTTTGAGGGTCTGGAGGACGTCTCAAAAGCGGATCTCCCAGCGCTGCTTAGATTCGCCAAAAGCGCTGACATCCTACATGATGTCTACTTTCGGTATTCATAGAGGTCGGTCTCCATCTGGTATCGCTAGGGACCAAAAGTCTATGCGTGGCTTATTGCCAACCAGACTTTCCTAACCTACCATAACCATTACTTTTAATTTTAATTTGAATTTGAATTTGAATTTGAATTTGAATTTAAATTTGAATTTGAATTTGAATTTGAATTTGAATTTGAATTTGAATTTGAATTTGAATTTGAATTTGAATTTGAATTTGAATTTAAATTTGAATTTGAGTTTGAATTTGAATTTCAATTTTAGTTTTTGTTTTTATTTTTGCTTTATATTAAATATTAAATTTAATTTTAATTTTAGATTTAATTTTGGGTTTAAATTTAATTCTAATTTTAGTTTTAAATGTAGTTTTTATTTTAACTTTAAATTTAATTTTCGATTGAGTTTTTATTTTAATTTCAAATATAATTTTAATTTTAGTTTTAATTTTAATTTTTATTTTGATTTAATTTTAATTTTAATTTTAATTTTAATTTTAATTTTAATTTTAATTTTAATTTTAATTTTAATTTTAATTTTAATTTTAATTTTAATTTTAATTTTAATTTTAATTTTAATTTTAATTTTAATTTTAATTTTAATTTTAATTTTAATTTTAATTTTAATTTTAATTTTAATTTTAATTTTAATTTTAATTTTAATTTTAATTTTAATTTTAATTTTAATTTTAATTTGAATTTTAATTTAATTTTAATTTTAATTTTAGTTTTTATTTTAATCTTAAATTTAATTTGAATTTTAGTTTTAAATTTAGTTTTTATTTTAATTTAATATTTAATAAAAATTAAAATTTTAATTTTAGTAAACCTAAAGTTTTTATTTTTGTTTTAAATTTAATTTTAAATGTAGTTTTAGTTTAAGTTTTTATTTTAATTTTACATTTAAGTTGGTTTTAATTATCATTTTAATTTTAACTTTAAATGTAATTTTAATTTAAATTTTAGTTTTAAATTTAATTTTAAATTATTTTTATTTTGAATTTAATTTTAAATTTATATTTCAGCTTTTGTTTTGGTTTTTGTTTTTGTTTTTGTTTTTATTTTAAATTTCATTTTATTTTTAGTTTTTTTTTTATTTTAAATTTAATTTTAATTCTAGTTTTCCTTTTTATTTTTAATTTTAGTTTTAAATTTAATTTTGAATTTAATCCGAATTTTAGTTTTAATTTTAGTTTTTATTTTAATTTAAAATTTAATTTTATATTTAAATTAGTTTTTTAATTAGTTAGTAAATTTAGTCTTAGATTTTATTTTTGTTTTAAAATTAATTTTAAATTTAATTTTAGTTTGAGTTTTTATTTTAATTTTAAATTTAATTTTGATATTAATTATCATTTTAATTCTAATTTTAAGTGTAATTTTAATTTTAGTTTTAAATTCATTTTAAATTATTTTAATATGAACTTTAATTTAAATTTAAATTTAAATTTTAGTTTTAATTTTAATTTTAATTTTAATTTTAATTTTAATTTTAATTTTAATTTTAATTTTAATTTTAATTTTAATTTTAATTTTAGTTTTAAATGTAATTTTTTTTTTAATTTTAATTTTATTGGCATATAACCAATTTCGAATAGAGACTTTGTTCTATGAGAGTTACTTGGTGTTTAATTTATCGATAAATACTTTTGGATATCTCATATAAATAAATAACTGACAACATCATTAACCGCCGAGACAGCAGTTTGACAGCGATAGGTGACAATAAAGCTTAGAATGAAGACATGCTTGGCTCCTCTACATATACATATACTATACATATATATGCAGGCATACCTATACACACATATAATTTCATGGCCTCCCATGGCTTATTTCACATTCATGGCATATCTGCATACATTTGCAACTCTCCACCAAGCCACAATATTAGTTCCAGCTGTGCTCCTTTCTGCTCGTGTATGCCCCACCTACAAATGCTCACGCCAGACTGACTCAATACATACCATATATGAGTATTTGAGTTTGTTAAATCCCTTTGTGAGGCGTGTAGACTTAATAAGTTCCCACCTATAATGACAATGACACCGACAGCGACAATCACAATGACGTTGCGCCTTAAAGCTGCAATGCCCACTGTGAACCTTTCATCTCCACCAACATGCCGATTGTTTATTCGGCAAACATATATAAGTATACGTAGTATGTGTGTGTGTACATACACTTCTCTTTAAACGTGTTTGTTTCCCTGACTGACTTCATGCTTACGCTCATGCTCAGATGTACTAACACATATGAATGTACATACAGACACAGTATGTGCAGAAACTTTGGGGTATTTAAGTTGATATTTACCCTTTACATTTCTCAAACACCAGCAGTCAACGACGATTTGTTGGCGAAGGCATTTCAGGTCAAGCGACTTTGTCCTCCGTGTCAGGTTGGTTTGTGTGTAAGCATACTGCTCCATATATTATATGCACATATGTATGTATGTATGTGTGTATGTATATGTACTTACAAGTGTATGTACTGTGGCTAGCTTTGTGGGCGTTTAGCTCATTGTATGTACACATACGCGCCTATTTCGTTGCTCATCAACTTGTTTGTTTGTTTGTTTCCTTGCCGTTTCTGGTTGCCTGTGTATGCTGTGTATGTATGCTTGCCTTTTGAATGTGTCCCTGTGGTGGCATAATATCATCATTTATTTATTAAATTTATGTGACAGGCGAAACTATCTCATTGTATACACTTTCGGCAAATGATGTCCCCCACTCCATATTAATATGATTTTCACAAGCGTTTCCCATCTTCCTTCGATTCACGTCATTTGAAAGGCCTTCTGGTACAGTGGTTGGCTGTCATTCTTGGTATTTTTAATGAGACCGTGAAAATGCCATGCGAACTTCTGACTGCTACACAAATATTTATAAATATAGGTAAATACTACATATTTACTCACATATATCCATATATTTACATAAATTTGTGGAAATATGAGTACTTATTTTGGCATAACATTTTTGAATTCTCGTTGGCGTAGAAACTAATTGACAGTGAAAAAGCAGGGAACTCTAAAAATTTAAATATTTTCCTCATTACAACGGAATACTGCGCCCAACCTATCGTTATATGGAGTTTTTATGCGCTTCAAGCTGCCGTAGCCAAATGGTTAGGCACGTGACTACTTTTCGGAAGTGCGTAGGTTCGAATCCCCGTGCACCAAACAGCAAATGATAGAAAAATTGCCTCTCGGAAAATCTCCGAGTGTATTTCTGCCATAAAAAAGCTTCTCATAACAAATAATTTGGCGTTCGGAGTCGGCTTAAAACTGTAAGTTCTTCCATTTGTGGAACAACATCAAGATGCACGCCACAAATGGGAGGAGGAGCACGGCCAAACACCCAACAGAAGTTTACACGTCAATTATTTATGTATATTTATTTTATTTATATAAGAACTTGCGAACTTTAAACGATAAACGACGAACCAGATATATTAATGGAAAGATTTTTTTTTATTATGGCATTTATTTTTTGAATATGAAATAAGGACCGATGTTGCCGCCAGCGCTCTATGAACTTCTCGCACAGATTTTTTATCATTTTCAAAGCAAATTTCCATAATTTAGAAGCGTAGTTCTTGCGTTAAACGTTTCATGCTGACTTGGCAAACCTTACTGAACAGAAAGTTTAACACAGTTTGCACTTCTCAGCTGTTAAGCCATGTTATCGATATCGAGAATTATCGTGCTTCTGAAGAAACACCAAATAAAACTGTATATATGCACGCATACATACATACCAATTATATTAGCATCCGACCGATGCACAGTGGTCCGGCGACCGGACAAAATTCAATTTTTCAACATTTTTGAAATAATGTGGTACAAAATCTATTTTTTTTTTTTGAAATTTCAAAATTTTTCGAAATTTTTTTTTTTAAGATCATTTTTTCGAGTGGTCCACACCGGTCCACTTGAAATCAATATGAGTGATGTAGCCACATATTTCAGCTATGATCTCAAACTGAAACCTGTTGCGCAAAGTTGCGCACATTAAAAATAAGGTAGCTTTTGTGCATTTACTCACAGGCAAAACGTTACATATGGCTTATGAAATTTTGTGTAAAAGACAGAAAAAGACATCACAGACCCCATCAGCATTAAGAGACAACTAAAAAAAAAAAAAAACAATTTATTAAAAAAACAAAATTTTTTTTTAATATTATTACAATATTAATATGATATATGTATATACGGTCTACGTTCCTTAGGGATCGGACGGCTAAGCTGAGCTCTAAGCTACCGGGGGGTCGGCAGGTTGCGGATCGCCGGAAGGCCTGCAGTAGCAGGGTAGTTGCGAATAAGTTTTTAACGAATAAGCAACCCCCGACAGGGAGCGGCTGAAACAGAGGGCGCGGTACAAAAGCTAGCTAGTCCAATGAAGTCTCAGCGACAAAGGCGAATAGACACCGCCCTTCAATAACTATGTGTTCCCTTCATCATGCGTGGGCATGGTGAACATACAAAAACCCAGAAGCGTCTGACTCACAGTGAGCGGCTTTCTGGTCAGCGTCTGTTCTCCTAGTTGGAGCGGCTGTATTCACACCATCACACACGGAGTGTGATGTAACAAGCGGAAATGGCAACGAAACGGATATAGATTTTGACAAACGAATTGGATTAGAACACTTCGGGCTGACGGATACAACAGTCTGTTACCTTAGTACACAGGAGTGAAATCCTGTAGAAACGGCTCTCAGGTTAATGTTGTAGACCGCCTCCGTCCTGTTAAACCCGTGGCGGGTCTTCAAGTACGTTCAAAGCTACGTCGCCATTAAGTTGGCGGTACAGGCTCAGATGAGAAATTCCTGACTCATGCCATCCTGGCTCTGAACGCAACAGCTCATAAGGCTTTGCGTCAACCCTTGCGCGGCCTCCCTGCATAGCATAGATAACCGCGGGGATAACACGGCAACTGTACATCGAGCGGAGATAGCGGCTTGAAGCGGGGACCCAAATACGATGAATACAAAAACTCAACAGACAATTAAGCAAATGATGTCAATACAGCAAAGAGGATCACCTGGAAACGAAGGCTTGGAAGCTTTCCGAAGGAAAAGCAAGATCCAACATTCGCCCCCACGGACTTTTGGGGAAAAAAGCAGACCCAACGAGAGGGCTGACGTCTTTCTGACACCGTCCTTACCTGAAGCAAGTGAACGACAAGCGCTTGACACTCCCACAGGTGAACAAGGCCTACATCCCGGAAAAAACTCACCGAAACAGGAGTTTATAGTGAAGATGAGGATAGGTGAAGAAGAAGCTCTCGCGAAATGCCGCCTCACTCTTAAGAAAATGAAGCTGGCAATGCAGAAACAGAAAAATATAAGCAGCGATGTAAAGTCCGGAGTATCCGAGTTAGACGAGCTCTTCGACATTATCGAAAGTCTACGACCAAATTGGACAAAAGCGGAACAAGAGGCCGAGAAATCAAGGGCGGCGAAACCACCAGAAGCACAAACTGGGACAAGCGACCTGATGACCCCGACTACTGCATCATCAAAGCGGAGGGCATCCAGCCCGGTAGAGCAAGGGACGAAGAAAAAGGTACGCGAGACTGGTAAGACGGAGTGGCAAACCGTGACAAGAAAGAAGACGAAGAAACAAGACGTAGAAACAAAAACCAAGCAGAGACCCCAGCCAAGAAAAGGCGAAAAGAAAATTAAAAGACGGTCAGAAGCGGTACTCTTCAAACCAGTAGAAGGACGAAGCTACGCTGAAGTTTTGCAAAACCTTCGGCAGTATGTTAAGTCAGATGAAAACCGGGTGGAAGTTCGAGCAATAAGGAAAACGAAAACGGGCGCGCTTCTCCTTGAACTTGACAAAGGCGCAAAAGCCGGCCCAGAATTCCATGAAACTTTGAGGAGCAAGATGAGAGACATAGCCTCCGTGAACGAGTTGAAGAATAAATCAACAATAGAAATACGAGATCTAGACTCGTTGACTACAGCAGACGAAGTTGTAACAGCAGTAAACCGAATACTAGACGAAACCAATGTGGAAACCATGGTTAAGCTATCAGCACCAAACAGCCGAGAACAGCTAAGAGCGTACGTGACGTTAACCTCTGAAAACGCGGGCAAAATTCTCCAGAAGGAACGAATAAAGATCGGATGGACCAATTGCAAAATGAGGCTCTGCATTGACAAAAAGAAATGCTACCGATGCTTTGAAACCGGACACCTACAATGGGAGTGTAAGGGGCCTGATAGAAAAGGTAAAGGCCTGTGTATACGATGCGGGAAGCCAGGGCACAAAATCAAGGAATGCAGCAACCCACCAGACTGCTGTATATGCCGCGATAAAGGTCTTGCCTACACTGACCACATTCTAGGGTCAGCTAGATGCCTAGCATACAGTGAAAATATGCCGAAATGATAAAAATTCTTCAAGGCAACATGCACAGATGCACTACCGCAGATTTACTCCTACCACAAATCATGCTGGAACATGAAGTAGACATAGCAGTACTAAGCGAACAGTACGCCTCTCCAAGTGCTGGCTGGTTTATAGAAGACCTCTCTTCTACAGCAGCAATATGGTGCAAGGAAATCTCCAAGCTCCATGTGACGAATAGCGGAGCAGGAAATGGATACGTCTGGTTAGCGAGCCATCGCCTCACAATCATAAGCTGCTACCTTACGCCAAATGACACCATCGCGGGTTTCCAAGCTAAACTGGAAAATATTGAAGATTTAGCTCGCCAAATAAACGGAAATCTCATCATCGCCGGAGACTTTAACTCCAAGGCCATGGAATGGGGTAGTCGAACAACAAATTCGAGCGGCCAACGAATATTAGACATGGCCGCAAGACTAGGGCTCGTCGTTGCAAACGTGGGCAACAAAGCAACCTTTCGAAGACCTGGCTGTGAAGGCACAATACCGGACATAACTCTAGTGTCTGAGAGTTACGCTAGTAATATACGTGAATGGACAGTTCTTGAGGACTACAATGGCAGTGACCACCAGTACATCACCTACTGTGTTGGAGAGACAAATACAAGCGCAACGAAATACAACAAAAGCTCACGAAAGTGGAACGCAAGAAAGCTCGATAGACCAAAGCTCATCGCCAAAATTGACGAAAACGAGTCAAACCATGAAGAGCCAAATAGCGCCAGACTAAAAATACAGATAACCCTGAGAAGGATAACGCAAGCGTGCTCAGCAGCAATGCCCAGGATAAAAGGCGCACACCCGAAGAAGTCCGTGTACTGGTGGACAGATGAAATCTGCGGTCTGAGGCAAATATGCATCAAAAAAAGGAGGAAGTACACAAGAGCACGCAGAACAGGTCTCGCCATAGAAGAGCGCGCCGAATACAAAGATGCAAAACGCATCTTAAAGACGGTCATCCAAAAGAGCAAGAAAGAAAAATGGGAGGAGCTAAGACGCGATATAAACCAAAACCCCTGGGGACTAGGATATAAAATCGTGCTAAATAAGCTAGGGGCAAGGCAGCGCCCTCCTGAACTTAGCGAAGCCACTATGGAAAACATAGTGAATACACTCTTCCCTACGCACGACCTCAGAGCAGATAGGGAATACATAGAAGAAAACGACTTGCCACCGCCTTTCACGGTAGAGGAACTGAAGGCAGCAGCAGCAACCCTCAAAAATAACAAAGCGCCAGGTCCTGACGGAATCCCATCGGAGGTGCTGAAAGTCATCGCAAACGAACGCCCGCAAGTACTGCTAAACATGTATAATGTCTGCTTATGTGAAGGAATCTTCCCAAAAATCTGGAAGAGGCAAAAGCTAGTTCTCATAAGCAAAGGTAAAGGAGACACGGAAGCCCCATCAGCGTACCGCCCCTTGTGCATGCTCGACACGACAGGGAAACTGTTAGAAAGACTGCTGAAGCCACGAATAGCAGCAGCGATAAGCAAATCGGGTGGCCTCTCAGATAGGCAACACGGTTTTAGGCAACGCAGGTCGACAACCGGAGCAATCGAGGATGTAGTGAAGAGTGTAGAAAAAGCACAGAGCAGAAATCACTTCTCCCGACCGATCGTGCTCTTAGCCACGATTGACGTAAGAAACGCCTTCAACAGCGCAAGATGGGAGGATATGATTGACGCACTTGAGAAGCGTTACAAAATACCTCAATACCTGATGAAGATGATCCGTAGCTACCTCAAAGATCGTGTACTCATTTACGACACAAGTAGAGGACAACGGACAAAAGTGCTAACTTCAGGTGCGGCCCAAGGTTCAATCTTAGGCCCTGATCTCTGGAACGTCAGCTACGACGGCATCTTCAACATCGATATGCCCGACGAGTGTTATCTAGTAGGATATGCGGATGATGTTGCAGCAGTAATTACCGCACGCGATTTAGACGCGGCAAGACGGAAACTCTCACAGACGATGATAAGAATCAAGACATGGCTCGACTCGCACGACCTTAGCTTGGCTCCGGAAAAGACGGAACTAATTCTACTTACGAGGGCGCGCATACCTCTAGAAGTAATAATGCCGGTCTACAAGGAGAATATAAGGACTTCAAAAGTGGTGAAATACCTGGGCATCAGACTTGACAACAAGCTGACTTACTGGGCACAAATCCAACACGCTGCTGAAAAATCTGCCAAAATAATCACAAACTTATCACGATTAATGGCTAATATCGGAGGCCCCATCGCAAGCAGGCGGAAGCTGCTCATGGACACAACGATATCCATCTTGCTATACGGCTGTGAAGTATGGGCGGACACACTCAAATCAGAATGTCGTCGGAAGATTCTTGCCAAGGCCCAAAGAACTGCTGCCCTTCGTGTTGCCTCAGCTTACCGCACGGTATCGGAAGCAGCAGTACTTATCATTAGCGGTACGATACCCATAGATCTCCTAGCGAGGGAACGAAAAGAACTATGGGACCTCAAAAAGAGCGAGACAAATGACACAGACGACCACACATGCGACCGCACAAATACCAGAAGGCAACAAGCTCGAGCACGCACACTCCAAATATGGCAAGAGCGCTGGGCGTCAGAGGCGAAAGGAAAATGGACAAAGAGACTGATACCAAACATAGATAAATGGTATGGCAGGAAATTCGGTGAGGTAAACTATTACATCACCCAGATGCTATCCGGACATGGGTACTTTTATAAATACCTCAACAAAATAGGGAAAGCAGAAACTGCTGAATGCATCTACGGAGATGCACCCATTGACGATGCTGATCACACATTTTTCAAATGTGAGAGGTGGACATCAGAGCGCAAAGAAATAGAAGATAGGCTAGGCCCCTTAAAAGCAGACAACATCATCCAAAAAATGGTCGAAAGTGCAGAAAGCTGGCAATTTATTGACACGTACGTGGAGCGCATCCTACGTGCCAAGAAATTTGACATGGATAGAGATGATCAATATACATACATACATCCATCCTACCTGAGTAGAAGATGAGCCGATAGCGTGATGCTGGCTCCAAAATTGGTGACCCTGGACGCAGGGGGAGTAGAAAAGGCTTCTTTCTGAACAGAACGCCTACTTGGATCTCCTCTGCCTACGATGAAATACCACCATAGTTCCGGGGCAGAGGAAACATCCGGGAAGGAATGGGGAGGGATTGTTTTAGTGGCTACACCATTCGACGCAGTAGACGACGGTTACTGTAAGTGCGAAGGCATTTTGAACCCTACCTCACCGCCAAAAAAAAAAAAAAAAAAAAAAAAAAAATATGTATATATAACACTATATAAAGGGTGTTTTTTTAGAGGTTAGGTTTTCGAGTTGACACTACTTTTTTCGTAGATGGTCTTTTTGACAGCTGTCACTTGATTTATGCTCAGTTTGGTTTGCCATTTCATAATGAATAGACTTACACCTGAACAACGTTTGCAAATCGTGCAAATTTATTACGAAAATAATGGTTCGGTTCGCGCGACGCATCGCGCGCTGCGTCCAATATTCGGTCGACATAATCGTCCATCAGAGTCACTAATTCGATTAACCATGGATCGGTTTCGCACCACGTTTGCTCTAGTGGATAATACGCATCCTCAGAGACGTCGTGCAGTGCGCACCGAAGACGCTATTGCTGCTGTGGAGCAGAGTATCGAAGAAGACCCGAATGAGTCCATCCGCCATCGCGCACAGCAATTGGAGATGTGCCCATCCACTTTATGGAAGATTTTGCGGAAGGATCTTGGTTTGCGGGCTTACAAAATCCAGCTCGTGCAAGAATTGAATCCGAACGACCATCAAGCGCTTCGCACGTTCGGTGAATGGGCCCAAAACGAGATGGCCACCGATCTCGATTTTCACAAGAAAATTTTGTTCAGCGATGAAGCTCACTTTTGGTTGAATGGGTATGTTAATAAGCAAAATTGTCGCATTTGGAGTGAACATAATCCACAAGCCATTGCTGAGACGCCGTTTCATCCTCAAAAAGTCACTGTTTGGTGTGCTCTATGGGCAGAGGGAATCATTGGTATATATTTCTTTAAAAATGAAGCCGGCCATAATGTTACAGTCAATGGAGAGCGCTATAGAGCCATGATTAATGACTTTTTCGTGCCTGAATTGGACGATGTTGATGTGGACGACCTTTGGTTCCAACAAGACGGCGCTATATGCCATACAGCCAACGCAACAATCGATTTATTGAAGGAAACTTTTGGTGAGCGCATTATCTGGCGCCGTGGACCTGTGGCGTGGCCTCCAAGATCGTGCGATATAACACCGCTGGACTATTTCTTGTGGGGCTATGTGAAGTCGCTTGTCTACGCAGATAAGACCGAGACGATTGACGTCTTGGAAGAGAATATTCGGCGCGTTATTGCTGAAATACGGCCCCAATTGCTGCAAAAAGTGGTCGAAAATTGGGCCTCTCGGCTGGAATTTATTCGAGCCAGCCGCGGCGGCCACTTGCCCGAAATCATTTTTAAAACATAATGGCAAACCCTTATCTTTATAATAAAGCTAAATTCTTGGCCATAACATTAAATTATATACGTTTTATTTCATCTTGAAAACCTAACCTCTAAAAAAACACCCTTTATATACAATAAAATTATATATAATAATATAACATTTTTATCTGTCACTGGAGGAAGGGGCATAAGCCGATTAGAATATTAACGAGCATCTGAGAATTGCTTGTAATAATAAAATCAAAATGACGTATAGTTTTGAAGAAAAGGAGTTATTTATTTTTTTGCGTTCTTCAGAAAAAAAAAGTTTTGAGTCAAAGAAGTTAGAATTACAAGATTACGTTCTTGAGAAGCTTCAATACCATGATGATAGTGTGAAAGAATTGAAAGAATTGAAAGATCAGGTTTTGAAGATTGTTATTAATTTTTGTAAAGATATTAATAGAAAATTAGAACGATCTAACAGACATTGGGGTCGCGTATTAAATGAGAATGTATCTTGGTTAGCTGAAACAATTGATTTTCCTTTAAACGACAACTTTAAATCCTCTTCATCTGGCTCTGGTAGCTGTACTAATGTTGGCCGCCCCGTGAAAACATTCAATGATGTTTGCGAACGTTCCAAGAGACGTAAAGTAGAGAATTTACGTAAATCAAGCGGGCCTGAATTGGCGTATGCTGCATCAGTAAATTTGCATTCAGAAGGTAACGTTCAGGGTGCAATTTTAGTGAGACATGTAGCACATACTTCTAAAATGGTTGAAGACATTCCTAAGCCCATTAAAACTTTTACCTCTTATACCAGCGATGAAGCTTTAGCTTTCTTGGTGGCTAATAGACTGACAAAGCATCAGTATCTTTCTATAAGATCTGGTGCAATAGAAAGAGGAATTGATCTATATCCTTCTTACCATAAAGTTCTCGAAGCTAAGAAAAGGTGTTACCCTGACCAGATTACAGTAAGCGAACATAGTGCAGAAATTCAGTTGCAATCGCTGCTCGACCGTTTATCAAAATGTTTAGTTGAAATTGCAGATTCTGTTTTGATCACCCTTCCTTCCGAATGTATCCCAAATTTGATTTTAATTGTTAAGTGGGGCTTTGACGGTAGTTCGGGCCATTCAGCTTATGAACAGAGATCAATTGAAATTTTTTATGACCAAAACCTCTTTATAACTTCATTAGTACTTATAGAATTGTATACAAATATGTCTAATACAACAGAGAAAATAATCGTTTGGAAAAATGATCGCTCATCATGTCGAGAACTGACACAATGACAGATTTATTAAATGCTTTGCTTTGTTTATCAGATGTAGTTATAATATCAAAAACTAAGGTTCCGAAAAACAAGCCAAAACCATTTTCAAAAAAGGTTCTTGCGCTTTTAAATTTGAAAAATGATCCAGCCTCAGAAAACAGCTCATCAGAAACCGACGATTCTGAATCAAAAAAAAATTAAAAATTAAAAAAAAAAACCAACTAAATATCCAAAAAAAATTTAAAAACTAAAGCAAAAAAAATTTTAAGATTAAAAATAAAAAAAAATTAAAAATTAAAAATAAAAAAAATTTAAAAATTAAAAGAAAAGCTAAAAAATAAAAAAAGTCTAAAAACAAAAAAAAAAAGAGGAGAGAATAACCTTACCGTAAACCTCCACGTGGTACTCTCTGGGGTCGTGAAAAATGTAAAAATGAACTCACCAGCTAATTACGGAAGTAAAAATGTATTTATAGTATTCAATGAATTTAAAATTTGCTAAAACTAAGGTCAGATTCGTCATCACTGATCCTTAAAACCCCTAAATATATATTTTCAGCTTAATTAAATGAGTTTTTGAATTTTGTCCGCCAACGCCTTCTGGTCGGACCACTGTG
>JAYXIM010030002.1:0-201962 GCA_037575425.1 Anastrepha fraterculus
TGGCATCTCTATTCTAGTTAGCAACGAATAAATTTTTTGCACAACTGAAATCGGCTTAGGCTTAGAAAAATTCTGTTTTCCTTGTTTCAATTTAGATCGATCCAAAATATTAGTATTTCTTTTCGATGTGGTATCTGCACTCTGCTTAGTTATGCGGAACTGTTTGCAAAGCAACGATAACGATTTGTTTTTAGAAAATTTGCCCACATCTGTTATTCTTATTTCGTTTTGAATCGATCTAAATCTACTTTGCTTGAATGAATAATTTTTTTACAAATTTATATTGATTTTTTTTTTTACACTTTAAAAATTATTTTATTTACTTTCATTCTGGCATCTCCGCTCTGCTTAATTCTGCATAATTTTTTGCAAAGCAAAGGAGATCGATTTATTTTTATAACATTTTTCCATATCTATTTGCCTTATTTCGATTTGTATCGATCCAAAACAATCGATTCAATCTGGCATCTTTACTCTGTTTATTAATGAATAATTTTTTGTGAAGACACTGACATTGACTTATTATTGGAGAATTTAGGTAAGAATGTTTACGAATATAATTTCTTTTATTTTCGATCTGGCAACCCCACTCCGCGTATTTGGGCATAATTTTTTGCAAAGCTACTGATCTTGAATTGTTCTTAGACAATTTATGTTAGAACCGATGCAAATTTTTTTTTTTCGATCTGGCATCTCCGTTCCGATGAGTAGATGGATATATTTCACAAACGGAAAAAATTACTTAATTGAAAACGTGAAGTAAGTGAAAACACATCACATCATCGCATTCCCCATTCTGTTTTAGTCCGCACTTCAAAATCGAAGCTCCATATCGACTCAAACAATGTTGACAGTGCCGCGGCCAACTTTTTGGTATTTTCTCCAATTCCGCACCAAATGAGAAAACTCGATAAATAGTTTACAGTCCATCCAACGCGGTTCCTCGCCCATCAACTTTCATGCTTCGCTACTCCAAATAAGCAAATGTCAACATCCACGGCCAACTCCATTGACTGCGCAAAATTATTGAAGTATTTCAGCGAAGTGTAGCCAACGTTTCGACATTGAATGCTTAAAATACTTCTCACTTAAATTGTGTGTGTGCTTGTATGTATGTGCGTCTGTGACTGTAGGCGTAATAGCGAGTGCACTGATTGTTCCTGTCGCGCATAAAATTCAAAGCGACACGACCAAACAAGTCAAGCACACGCATACACACACACATACGCACGTACCAGTAAACAAAATGCGATGAATGAAAATTTCGTCTGGCTTGTTAAAACAAGCCGCGGCGGGCAAATCAGTGTCTGTAAATGTAGGTACAATCGTATCGTTTTTAATGTTTTAAAGTTTAAAGGTATTAAAGATGTAATTCGTGTACCTAATTTAGGTACAATTTGAGTAAAGCGGAAACCGAAGTCCTGTAAATTCTAAAATTGTAAAAGCCTATAAAGGGCACTTATTTTTTATTTTTATTTTTTACTATTTGAGAGTTAGTGTTCCTATATGTAAATTTACGATAAACGTAAGCGAAGGATAAACTTTGACGATAACAAATTTTTTAACTTCAGCGGTACGAAAACACTTCAAGTCGCGCTATGTCTACTCCCCCAGAACTAGAAAACAATTTCAATTGGAGAGTTTCATTTGCCATCACTGTTATGTATGTTACAAAAATTGTGTGTGTGTGTGTATGTGTACATTAGGGGTGTGGAATATTTCGCCTCGTGAATGACTGACAACGAAGCGTAAAAGAGGCATTGAATAGCGACCATTGGGGTAACGGTTTGATACCTATGATTATTATTGTTGATTTTGGTGTTTCCTTTTTTGTTACTTTTGTTGTTGTGTCACGCATTCTTCTGTGCTCGCTGCACGTCTGCCGGTTAGCAGTTGAGTAGGAACCCAACGCAATAGCGCGTAAAACCAAATTTTACAGTTGTAGACTTACTCGACTTCACATGAAGCACCGATCGCTGTGTAACCATGACAGTTTTGTTGTTATGGTTGATGTTACTCTCTCTCTTCAACAACTCGGTGTGAGTAAATGATAACCACATACACACGTAGGTGCATACAAATTTGCAACTCACTTTGACTTGAGTGATGGTGAGAGTTATTGCTTGTTTTTTAATGCAACGCGATGCATGTTTTTGTTGCTTTTATTGTTGATATGCTTATTTCAGTATGCATTCATTACTGTAGTCTTTCGCTCATTTTCACCACTTAAAGTGAATAGGAATTCACTCTCTTCCTCTCCATCTAACAGTTATGAGAATGTGTTATCATTCAAAAATGAAGAATGGGTTCCCATTCTCATCGTTGAATTTATTTGTTTCTTTAATTTTTTAATCAAAAAAACCAAAAAGTTCTTACTAACTATTGACTTTGTTTAAATTAGCACCATTTTATTAGCATATTAATTAATAAAATAATAAATAAAACAAAAGTACAACTTAATCAAAACAATTGCAAATATATGTAAAGGTTGATTTTTTAAGAGCTATAGGAAAGTTTATCAAAAAAACATACGTAAAATTCAGAAAAATTCATGAATTTTTTATTTAAATCGATAGTACAGTCCATATAATTTAATGTTTGAAGATTCTTTCATAAAAATGTTGACCGCGACTGCGCTTCAAATGATCCATCCGCTTAGTCCAATTTTGGCATACTCTTTCCAATATTTCGGCCGGTATCTCACATATAAATGCTTTAAAGTTGTCTTCCAATGCGTTAATTGAAGCAGGATTGTCTAAGTAGACATGAGCTTTAACATAGCCCCACAAAAAATAATCTAAAGGCGTTATATCGCACGATCTGGGTGGCCAATTGACAGTCCCGAACGTGAAATAAAACTCGCCGAACTCGCCTCTCAACAAGTCCATTGTTACGCGTGCTGTGTGGCATGTGGCACCGTCTTGCTGAAACCACATCTCATGCAAGTCAAACTCTTGCATTTTGGGCAAAAAAAAGTTGGATATCATTTCACGGTAGCGCTCACCGTCCACAGTTACGTTACGCTTCGCTGAATCTTTGAAGAAGTACGGTCCAATGATACCTCCAGCCCATAAACCGCACCAAACTGTGACCTTTTCTGGATACATTGGTAGGTCTTGCAATTCTTCTGGCTGATCTTCACTCCAAAATCGACAATTCTGCTTATTTACGTACCCATTGATCCAAAAATGAGCTTCGTCGCTGAACACAATTTTTCGACTTTGAACTTTCTTAACAGAACACGCATTTTTATAATAAAATTCAATGATTTGCAAGCGTAGTTCGTTTGTAAGACGATTCATGGTTAAATTATAGAGCAAACTGAAGATGTTTGACAGTAAAATAAAACACATAACGTGCGTCAGCTGTTTTAAATCACCCTTTATATGATAGAAAGTCACCTTCGTCCAAAAAAATGTCTTACATTTGTGCACAAGACCGGCAGCAAAAAAAGAAGGAGCCACTTCAAACTTGCACTTTATTATACAAAAACTTAAAGGGCTATAAAACTTCATACCTGAAATATTTCTAAAAAGTCTGATTGAAAAGTGTGAAATATTAATTGAAATTCTTAGAATTTTTTTTTCAAATTTACGTAAGGTTCTACATATCCGGTTGTTTTGCTCATCTTGATTTCCTTTTTATTTGCCTTCCTTTTGATTTTTTGTTTATGAACTATCTACTTTTTTTTTTTTGATATTTTTCTTTCAACCTCACCCTCGCTATTCCAAATTTTGCACGCATCGCCCATTACGTACGTTGCCATTACTAGTGATCTTGTGCTCAAGCTTTTCTGTTATATTTTGCGCCATATTTGTTGCTTCCAATACAATTCTTGTCGAACAAAGTCATTCTCCATTCCTATAGCTGCATAAATATTTTTCGATTATTATGTGCAAATATAAAACACAATTACTGGCGCTTCTTCTTGTCCACCCACCAACGCAATGCAGCGCAATGGCTCGCAACAAAACCAAATGGCGCGCATACGCCATGTCAACCAGCCAGCAGGCAACCATCATTTATTGGTGCGCACTCTGACAACCATTACAACCGCAAATCGCAATGCAATCAGCAGTGACGCTGCTTGTGGAAAAGCACAGCAATCACTGTCCCTCTTGAAGGCAACCCCCTTCCCGCAATTGCCACCAATTCATTACCTCAGATCCATAGTGTATCGCCAAACCCCCGGGTTGGCGTCAAGTGGTTTGTTGGCGTGCATTGTTGTAGCTGGTAGCAGCTTTTACTGCTGGCTTTAAGTTGTAGCTGCAACGCTTTTTTGTGCTGTATGTATTGTTGTTGATTTCATTACCTCATTGCTGTTGTTGCTTATTGGCGCTGGCACGACAGCCTTAAATGCTAATGCGGTGCTGCAGAATGCCACAACCACGATCATCGTTACTTGTTGCATGTAGTTGTATTAATATTACCGTTACGCGCTTTGTTGCGCTGCTACATTGCTGCGCATGCATTGGTCTCGTGTTTTTGTTATTGCCGCTTCAATCGTTTCAATTGCCATAATTTCAATGATGATGCCCCAGTGGTTCACCGATTGGTGGTCACTTGATTGAGAGAACCCCAATTCACTTATACACATGCATTTGGCGCAGCTTTGACTATCACACCCAGCTTGTTGGTATTTAATGTTGATGTTGCTACTAATGCTATTGTTGTTGTTTTGCTTTCACCATTAACTCCACGCAGCAGCAGACTGCACTTCGCATTTTCTTGTCAACATTGAATATTGAATTGCTTGGTCAATGTTTGCGTTGACTTGCCTTGTTCTGCACATCAAATGCACACTGCCGCACGCCATCAAAGACATTTGACCCCACTTTATGGCTGCATTTGTTTCACAACAGTGTCTTCACTTCAGTGAAATTCACTGACCGCAGACCTGCCATATCGAGTGCTAAACAATCCTCGAACTTGATTTGCCGAACTTGAGTCGCAGGTATTACTTTAACTCAAAATGGTGAGCAAAAGATAAGGATAATTACACTACGAGTAAAAAGTTTATATCTAACTGCCTTATTTTTTGCATGCGAATTTCTGAACAAACACAATTACACAATTAAGCATATTGGAAAGAAGAATGCTTGGTTCAGCATGAGAAGAAAATTGCCTCTATAGCACCAGATATCAAAAAAGGTAAAAGAATTGCTACAAGGCAAAAACTTCGTGCGGTTTGTTAAATTGCAGCGCACTTGATGCTTGGCATACGTTTTCGTTTTTCGTAAAGTTTTGAATGCACGCATGTTTGGTGAAAAGCGAAGTGAACGACCACGAAAAAGCTGGTTAGGCGAAGTGAAGGATGATCTAAGAAACACAGAATCGACCAACTACCATGGTATGGCTATGGGCCGAGATACACTAAGAAAAATTGGGAGGAAACTGAAGCTCACACCGAGCTGTAGTCATATGCATGATAATGGTGATAAATAGTAAATACATGTTAAAAAAAATTATATTTATTTATTTATTTGTTTATTGAAAAGAGTAATAATTACAAATAATTATTCAACTTAAAAGGTAAGAAAAAAATGAACAAGCACTGGTTGCTAAGGCCTTCGGCTAATGATTTAAATAGTAATTGTAATAATTATTGTAACAACAACAGAGAAACAAGAAAAACCCATCCCAGAGTTTGTGGGTGCGAGCCCCATGTAAAGCACGGTCCTCGCACTTTTCGAAATTTACCTACTTTCCCTGTTTCTAAAAAAAAACAAAAAAAAAAACTCCTCCAATTCCATGCCTCAACCACAAAAACTAATCCTTTCTATCCTTACTCCCACACAATAGACTACATTATTGGCATTGTGGCTTCTAAAACAAGCAAACGAAAACAAAGAACAAAGACAGCAAGAGGAAGCAGGCAATCACGGTAATAGCGCAGACATACCAAATTTAGCGAAGTCCTCAACCATCTGTGCGATCCTTATGCCAGAAAAATGTGAGACACAGACGGCGCTCCAAACAGTATGAATGTGATGTTCCTAAGCAACGATAGGTGGGTATTCCCACTACTTATGTAAGACTGGTTGCGGCAGGCTGTCAAAAATAAAAAAAAAAAAACAAAAAAAGATTAACGAAACCAACGCAAGGTTAAGTCTTGTCGAGGCCCTAGAGGAGTAAACAAGGAAAAAAAAGTTTACTAGATGCTAGCTTCAAGATAATAATAATATATAATATTACACCTATACTGGAGAATATACATCTGTACAGTACACTCGAAAATATGTGGATGTAACCACTACTATATATACAAGCTAATTTAGAAGCCTATGAAGTTATCACACACTTTTAATTTACAGCGAGTTAGAAATTGATTTATGATACTAATTAATAGTCTACTTTTTACTCAAGAAGTTCAGATGGCTTGGTATTTTTAAACAACGATGATCTAATATTTTGGAGTCTTGCACACAGATCCATGAAGTGTAATACGGTGAACTCGCTGAATCCATTAAACGGGCACGGGGGTTTCGGCAAACCATTCAGTAAATGTACAAGTGGATTGAAACTGCATGGCCAAGGTCGAGTTTAGAGAGGATGTCAGTGAATGAGTTTTTGACAGCTGTTAGATCGTCTGCATAAGCAAAGTGTTCAATATTAGCGTTTGGGGATATGATAGAGCTGACTTCTTTGAAGGCTATTAAAAGCAAGATTACAGAAAGAGCTGATCCTTGGGGTATTCCGTTGAAAAGTGGGAGAATGTTAGACTCATTGTTGTTTACACGCACAAAGAATTTGCGATTACATAAATATGATCTTATGACTTTATATATATTTTTTCTCCGACCTTCCAGCGACTAAGCTCTTCCAAGACAACTTGCAAGCCAATTCTATCATACGCCTTTTCAAAGTTTATCCTATGTACCGAAACATAGTTTCTTTTAGCCAAGACTGTTGAGGCAAAGTTTTCAAAGATGAGGAGTGAATCCACAACGTCTAAGTTTTTCGCGAAAGCAAACTGTTGCGGACTTAAGAGGTTATTTTGCTGGCCCAACCCTACAAGACAACGAGCAATGATCTTTTCCAAAACTTTCGACATACAAGATAACAGGGATATAGGCCAGTAATTGGAAATGTGGGAGTTTATTTTTTTTGGTTTGGGAATCGGGTTGATTGCAGCAATTTTCCATGCTTGTGGTGAAAATTATTTAACAAAATTTACTCCATTGCAAAATCACAAAACTACTTACTGATTGACGAGTTTTGAATATTTATGGATTTCTATTTTAATTTAAAAACATATTTTATTCTGTGACAAATTGCATAGGTAAGTCCTGGTTTCAGGCTTTGTACAAAATTTATAAAACTTCAACAAATTTTTATCAAACATTCAAAATTTTTAGTTGTTTTTGTTTTGTTAACTGGGCTTGCAGCTTTATATACAATTCTAGCCGATTTTTGATTTCATTTTATCTCACTACAAAGTTCGAAATTCGCATGCAAATTTGCCGAATTTTTATTACTCTGCACAATGTTTAAATCTTGAATTAATATGGTATTTCATATAGAATGAAGTACATTTTTATAAGACAATAATAAGAAAGAACCGAAAATATCTGACCCTAGGATCCGCCGCAGACCGAAAAATTATCTCAAAGTCAAATCTTACAAGATCCAAAGGCGCATGATCTCACCAAAGCAGCAAGAAGTCAGACTTCACAGAGCGAAGGAGTTGCCTTCCTTGGCCGAAAGCGGTTAATTTCCGAATTCCTAATTTTCCCAAAAGGACTGAGCTTATTTGATCGACCGTTGATACGAGAATTTGAGTCACCGATTGGCCACCAGAAGACAACACCCGCCACAGGTAATGGCTTGGGCCGCAGATGGGCGCTCTCCAGTCCTTTTCACCGATATTCGCGTCAAGGTAGGTTAGGTTAGGTTTGGCAGCCGCATCGCACATAGAGACAACGATGCCACTTAGACCACGAAATGGGTCCGTTGTGAAGCCGCGGGGGCTGAGCTACATTTCCCTCTCCATATTAAACCATCCTGAGCTTTTGACAAAGCGTAAAAGGTTGTTGATACCTAAAATGTATAGATTATCTATATTCGTTAAGAAGTAGGATTTTAAAAATCGGTTCCTGCTTCTAGCTAGAGCTGGGCATGTGCAAAAAAGGTGTTGAATTGTCCTGTGAGGGCCCCTACTAAGGTCCTGATTTGAAGTCTATTCAGTTTTATAATGCTCTTGGACAGACGTAAATTTAGCCTTGACCATGTTTGCCTAGCAATTTCACAGGTGTTAGCGCTAATCCATCTTTGATTTGCAGAATTGATTAGTGCGTCCTTAATGAGAAGCTTAAAAGTTGCGAGAGGTATCTCCATAAAATTACTTATGTCTGGCAAACAGGTATCTTCTCTTGCAAGTTGGTCGGCCCTACAGTTCCCTGGCATATCTCTGTGGCCTGGAACCCAGCACAAGATTATACGATATTGTTTAGCCATCTCATTTAGAGATTGGCGACAACGTAAGACACTCCTTGATGTTGTTTGGAATGCATCCAGGGCTCGTGGGGCAGCTTGGCTGTCTGATAGAATGCAGGTAAATGCAAACTATTATCGGGAAAGAATTCTGGAGGTAACTTTGAAGCCGTGGACAGACAAACATTTTGGTGGCGGACCATGAATGTTTCAACAGGACTCGGCGGCACCATCTCACAAAGCTCGAGTGAACTAAGAATGGCTAAAAACCAACGTTCCGAACTTCATATCATCCACACAATGGCTCTCAAATTCGCCAGATGCGAATTCGATGGATTATTCTCTTTGGGTTATTTTGATGAGCAAGGACCGGACTAAAAGATTCACTAGTCTCGGGGCGCTGCAAAAATCCGTTGTCTGGGAGTGGACCAAAATACCTGGAAGTCACATTCGGGCAGTTTACGATTCGTTACTGGACCGTCTCAAGGCCATAGTCAAGAGAAAAGGTGGTCATATCGAACAAAAGTAAATTGATTCTTAATTTTGTATTATTTTCGCACATCTTTTAGTTTGAATTGAATAAAAGTAATTTTCCAAACCAAATTTATGGCGTTTCTAATTTGTTACACTCCGAGTGCCGGACCCTGTATTATAAAAAATAAGGCGAGAGTGTAAATTAATTGTTTCTTTGGTTGTGTGGTATGTGATGCCGTAATCACTGTATTTTTTTTAAATAATTGCCTGTTTATTATTTGAGCATCTCCAAACATTCGGTTCGGTCTTAAGGACCTATATTCGGTTGTTCTCTAATTTTTTCTTTTATCAATACTTCTCTGCACTCTGTATAAAAACTTCTGTGTTTTTGAGTAAATAATAAATGCAGTTTTTGCTTTAATTTAAATGCGACTATTTAGATTTAAAAAAATAGACAACTTGGTGCGATGAGGCGCATATTTCGCCGGTGTTTATTGCTTTTATAATTAAATGGATGCCGTTACAAGCCAAAATGTACAAATTTTTGGTATTTCAAAGCTTTCAAAATATTTGCAATGCGTACACAAATCCAAGTAAATATTTGTTTGCAAGGAATTTTTAAATTGAAATAGCCTCTAACAGGAACGCCAGCAGTGAAGCAAATCAATGCATTTATTTTAATTGTTTTTTGGCGTCAAAGACAAAGCGAAAATCGGCGCCACAATGGAGCCACATGAATGTCATATGCATGTGTATGTATGTGTGTGCATTTGTACGAATATGCAAAAAGCTGTGCTGAATACACACACCAATGCATGCATACGAATTAACACAGCGAACATAGGGCTGTCAGATATGTCTGTGGCTAAACTGGGGCCCTTTGTGGATACTTATCCAGGCACCGAAAAACGCCAAGCCCATATCCAGAGCGTAAAAAAGTGGAAAAGTAGTGACAGATGCGACAGTGAAAATTGGGAATAGCAGATGGAAAATCACTGCGCAAGTAAGAGAGTTCCGCAAGTGGCCAAGTTGAGGTAAATAACTTGACCTAAAAGAGGTGAATTCTTCAACACCAGATTGAGGAGAAGAAATCAAGAGATGTAGCTTTGTCTGAAAGCTTGTTTGGTATCAAATTACTGACTGTTATTCTTCTTGATTGGCGCAATTTTGGACCGAGTTTGACAAAGCGCGCCATCGCTTCGCTCTCGTGATAATTGGGGCCAATTGGACACACCCAGTGAAGCCAAGTCCTTCTCCACCGGATTTTTTCAACGCAGAGAAGGTTTTCCTGTTGATCTGCTATCAGACTACTGCCTATTCCCTTATACAGAGTGGTCCGTCTAACAATTAAAGCCCTTGACTTTTTTCTTGATGATGGGCTTAGCATTTAACGGCGGCACACAAAAATACTCCAAGTTTTTCAATTTCAAAGATTCAAGTTAGAAGTTTAAAATAGAATGGAAGAGAATAGAATAGAATAGAATAGAATAGAATAGAATAGAATAGAATAGAATAGAATAGAATAGAATAGAATAGAATAGAATAGAATAGAATAGAATAGAATAGAATAGAATAGAATAGAATAGAATAGAATAGAATGGAATAGAATAGAATAGAATAGAATAGAATAGAATAGAATAGAATAGAATAGAATAGAATAGAATAGAATAGAATAGAATAGAATAGAATAGAATAGAATAGAATAGAATAGAATAGAATAGAATAGAATAGAATAGAATAGAATAGAATAGAATAGAATAGAATAGAATAGAATAGAATAGAATAGAATAGAATAGAATAGAATAGAATAGAATAGAATAGAATAGAATAGAATAGAATAGAATAGAATAGAATAGAATAGAATAGAATAGAATAGAATAGAATAGAATAGAATAGAATAGAATAGAATAGAATAGAATAGAATAGAATAGAATAGAATAGAATAGAATAGAATAGAATAGAATAGAATAGAATAGAATAGAATAGAATAGAATAGAATAGAATAGAATAGAATAGAATAGAATAGAATAGAATAGAATAGAATAGAATAGAATAGAATAGAATAGAATAGAATAGAATAGAATAGAATAGAATAGAATAGAATAGAATAGAATAGAATAGAATAGAATAGAATAGAATAGAATAGAATAGAATAGAATAGAATGGAATAGAATAGAATAGAATAGAATAGAATAGAATAGAATAGAATGGAATAGAATAGAATAGAATAGAATAGAATAGAATAGAATAGAATAGAATAGAATAGAATAGAATAGAATAGAATAGAATAGAATAGAATAGAATAGAATAGAATAGAATAGAATAGAATAGAATAGAATAGAATAGAATAGAATAGAATAGAATAGAATAGAATAGAATAGAATAGAATAGAATAGAATAGAATAGAATAGAATAGAATAGAATAGAATAGAATAGAATAGAATAGAATAGAATAGAATAGAATAGAATAGAATAGAATAGAATAGAATAGAATAGAATAGAATAGAATAGAATAGAATAGAATAGAATAGAATAGAATAGAATAGAATAGAATAGAATAGAATAGAATAGAATAGAATAGAATAGAATAGAATGGAATAGAATAGAATAGAATAGAATAGAATAGAATAGAATAGAATAGAATAGAATAGAATAGAATAGAATAGAATAGAATAGAATAGAATAGAATAGAATAGAATAGAATGGAATAGAATAGAATAGAATAGAATGGAATAGAATAGAATAGAATAGAATAGAATAGAATAGAATAGAATGGAATAGAATAGAATAGAATAGAATAGAATAGAATAGAATAGAATAGAATAGAATAGAATAGAATAGAATAGAATAGAATAGAATAGAATAGAATAGAATAGAATAGAATAGAATAGAATAGAATAGAATAGAATAGAATAGAATAGAATAGAATGGAATAGAATAGAATAGAATAGAATAGAATAGAATAGAATAGAATAGAATAGAATAGAATAGAATAGAATAGAATAGAATAGAATAGAATAGAATAGAATAGAATAGAATAGAATAGAATAGAATAGAATAGAATAGAATAGAATAGAATAGAATAGAATAGAATAGAATAGAATAGAATAGAATGGAATAGAATGGAATAGAATAGAATAGAATAGAATAGAATAGAATAGAATAGAATAGAATAGAATAGAATAGAATAGAATAGAATAGAATAGAATAGAATAGAATAGAATAGAATAGAATAGAATAGAATAGAATAGAATAGAATAGAATAGAATAGAATAGTTTTATGTTTTTTATGTTGATGGAATAAATTTAGGTTTAAAGTTGGCAATATTTGCAGCAATTGCCCTAAAGGTCGACTTTCCTCACTGAATCCAGTCATCCACGCAGGAACGGCAATTAGCTTCACAACGTCTGGTCTGAGCTTCATTAATATATTATATGTTTTCCTGGGGTTATATTGAAGCGAATGGCACTGGACTAGAACCCGCAAGGAAGCAGAGGTGCCGGTCTTCCACTTGGCGAAGGTCTCTATTGCGCGGAGTAGCAGATGCCGACATCACATCTGACCGCACAAAAACAACAGCCCTGAACCGTGTACGATGGTTGAATCTTATCGAGGCTCTATGCTCCCGAGCGATGTGAACAAGAATATAAAAGGAAAAAAAAATAAAAGTATTCAGAAAAAATTAGTATAGTACACAGTGCACGCTGATCGAAAATTTGTGAACAACCGAAGTACGCAAGGCCGATGGTGTTTAGGCCTAGTTGGCAGTAAAGGGCAAGATAAACTATGAACTCAGATTGAGTGCTACTGCATTATGTTTTTGTTTATTCTTCTTCGTTGATGCTGTAATAGCTTAAGTCCTTTTGGTCAGTTTCTTTCTATTAGATCTATTTTAACTACATACAATGCCTACAGTATCCCGAAATCTAATTTTCTCGGGTTCACGAACTCATTTTTAATACATCAAATTTATTTTTATATTTAAATTAAAGCTTAGCTCATCAGGTAATGACTGAAGTAGTGTTTGAGCAACAAATAAAAAGTAACAGGAGTTTCGTATAGTTTATAAAAAAAAGTAATAACTGGTGCGTCTACTTCTGTCTAGTGTTTGGCTGAGCTTCTTCTCCTATTTGTGGCGTGCGTCTTGCGTTAGTGGCGTTGTTTCACAAATGGAGGGACATACAGTTTTAAGCCGACTCCGAACAAATGGTTTTTTTATGACGAAAATCGGTAAAAATTCACTCGAGGGGCTTGACATTATCTGCCGAGGGGCGACCGCTATTAGAAAATACTTATCCTTCATTTTGAAGTTTCATGGCGGCCGCCACTGAGCAAAAATATTTCCGAATACTTTTGTGTGTCACTGTATTTATTAATAATAGAAACTTTCATTCACTTAAATTAAATCAATGCAGTTGACAAATTTTCTTTTTTCGCACCTTAACAACCAACCTCTGTGGTTGTGTGGAACTCCAATCTGTAGTTTTACTTGCTTTGAGCTAAGCTTTGAGGTAGCGGAATGGCAATTTAGACATGAATAGAAAGTCTACTCGTGTAACCACATGAGCGTGAATCAGAAAAGCTAAATGGACAAATGCGTCGCGCCATTCAAACAATTTGCCACTCTATCAAATGCGCTGTCACTGGTCAAAACAACTTCACATCAATTTTGCGTAGGCATTTTGCATCGGCCATGGCAAATTCTGTCTCATATTTCACGATATTTGTTTATACGTATTTCTGCCAGTATGAGTGTGTGTGTGTCTATCCTTGACTGACTGCTCACTACTCAGTGCTCGCTCACAGCTCACTATCAACATGCTGGGTGTCGTAGGCAGTGGAGCTTTCAACCTTAACACAATACATACAAACATACAAGCGGGGTATGATATTGGACTTTACATACATACCTGTATGTAAGTATGAGTGTGCATTTATTTTTGCGTTTGTAGGTATAAATGTGCGCACTCGCGTGAACTCTGTTTTAATTTAGCGAATTCCATTGCAGTGGCAATTACACAGCAGCCAAAAACCTTTGAATTAACTGGCTCGTTTGAGTTTTGATTGCAATATTCACGCACAAAAATACATATACATACATATGTACCCATGTATGTATACGCATAGTACAAATACAGTAGCTGAGTGTGCAGGCATGTAAATTACGCTGAACTGAACGCTGTTGGTCGAAGGTGAAAAAAGAGGAAATGTTTTTTTTTTCATGCTTTAAATGCATTATTTTTTTTTACTTGACCCTCAACCAGCCTCCGACGCCACATGCATAACAACAACACTAGCGCACCTCTTTGCCACCGCGTTGAAAATACTTTTACGAAAAATTCATTTCATTTACTTCAGTTTATTTCATTTAATGCCACACACTGCGCAAAGTTATTTTGCGGATGCGCTCTCTGTCGGCTTCTTTTTATAATTTGCTCTTGTTATTGTTAACAAATTTTATTTATTTATTTACGTTTTGTGTATTTGAGTATTGTACATACATACATACACTCGTGTTTGAATGTTCATTCGCAGGCGGTGCCAGAAACTGGTTAAAGGGGCGGCTTACTCAAATTGTTTTTCATGAACTTACTAAATGTAAGCGTTTATACTAAGGGGCCAAAACGCAAATTTGTAACTTCATAAAAAAACGGTATATTATATTATAATAATTTGTTAAAAAATGGACATAATATGGCAGCATGCGTATAGAGACAAGTATTTTTAAGAAGAGACAAGCTTACAAAAATTGTTTTCTGGTGTTGCCACATAATTTTGATTGCAATGGCAACATTCGACAAATTTCCTTTGAATAATAAAATATGTATTTGAAGAGTGTACAAAAAAAAAGTGTTAAAAAAATAATGTGGTGCTGCCCTTTTTTTTGGGAATAGTTACTATGACCAATCTCCTTTAAATACTAAAATATGAATATGGAGATGAAAAGTCTTTCAAAAAGTTAAAAAAAAAGTATGTTCCCTGGTGTTGCCACTTGATTTTTTTTTTTTGAGAATAGTAACTATGACAAATTTCCTTTAAATACTAAAATATGAAAATGGAGATGAAAAGTATTTTAAAAAGTTAAAAGAAGTATGTTCCCTGGTGTTGCCACCTAATTTTTTTTTTTTTTGGGAATAGTTACTATAACAAATCTCCTTTAAATACTAAAATATAGTTATGAAGATGAAGAGTATTTCTAAAAGCTTTAATAAACACATATGTTTTCTGGTCTTGCCACTTGATTTTTTTTGGAATAGTGTCTATTACCAATCTCCTTTGAGTACTAAAATATGGGTATGGAGATGAAGAGTATTTCTAAAAACTTTAATAAACACATATGTTTTCTGGTCTTGCCACTTGATTTTTTTTGTGAGTAGTAACTATGAAAAATCTCCTTTAAATACTAAAATATGGATACGGAGATGAAAAGTATTTCAGAACATTTTAATAGAAAAATATGTTTTCTAGTGTTGCCACCTGAATTTTTATTTTATTTTTGGAATAGTAGATAACTATGACAAATCTCCTTTGAATGCTAAAATATGGATATGGAGATGCGAAGTATTTAAAAAAGCTTTACTAAAATAATATATTTTAAGGTGTTGCCATATGATTTTTTTGCAACAACAAATTACTTCAAATCTTCTTTGAATAATAAAATATAGATATGGAGACCCAAAGTTCTTAAAAAGCCTTTATTAAAAAATATGTTTAGCTGGAGTTGCCAACTATTTTTATTTTTTGTTTGTTTTGTAAATTAAAAAAAATACATTACCAGGAAGGATTTATATTTTTTGTAAATGGCGTCATACTAGACAACTACAGTATACAAACAGGCAAGACAGAAGGGCGTAAAGGTGAAAATAAAGATTTTTTAACACCCAAATTAATTTTTTTTTCTAATAAAATTCGATGATTCATTTTGCGCCACCTTGTATATCAATATATCAATACAAAAATATATAAACATGCATCAATCAAAATGGAGTTGCCATCTGAATTTAAAAAATTTTTTATCAATAACCAAATTTAATTTAGAAGTTAGGATATAGAAAAAGAATGACGCTGCAATCAGCTGCATTGCATGCAAAAAAGAAAGCAAATAGTGGTTCTATTTTATTGTATTAAAAAGAATGAAAAAAGACTTAGTGAGAAAAGTCGTTCACCTTAGTCTTGACGCGAAAATAATATATAATAATATAGCTTAATTAGGAACTTAGTTTAGAACTTTTTAATTAAATTTTTTTTTTTTTTTTGTTTTCAAAAATTATTTGAATTGTCTTACCTTAGCTGCTTTTAATGTGAAAGCAACAATAGTTCAACGATATTTAAGCGACTTTGTTTATAGCTGACAAGCGACTTGCTTAGGCCAGTGTTTTTAGGTATGTGTAGGGATGTATTTTCGTTATATTGTGGATACTTTCTAGCGGGTTACTAACAATTTGACTGGCATGTGATGAAGTGCAGAACGCTTGTTTTTGACCGTCGTACGACGTGATTAAACCGTTTTGCATACTTTCAGTTGGGATGCTTTGAAAATCAATGGAAAATATATATCAGTTTGTCAAAACGAAAATAATGCCTTGCTGCCAATTCATTGCAGTCACTAATATTTTTCGATTAATTCACTATCGATTGGGTGGTTGAAGAGACGAAAGCATAAAAAATCAATCCGCAAATTTTGTTTTTGCATCACTTTTTTACTTAATAAAAAATACAAATTATTTTGAGTGATGGAAATTTTTATTCTGGCCGCTCCATTGCTTGCCTGTTTACGTACTTCAGCTGTCTAGTTCACAAGCGTCAAATATGATTGACGTACTACGCCATTTGCACAAATTAAAAGCCTTCCGATAAGGTGATTAATTTTGCACCATCTTGTATAAATTATCCACTTCTACTCTTTGGAACTGCATTAGACGAACATTTTTAAAATTACTGCTTCTCATTAAAATCAAAAATTATCGCTTCCAGTATCAAAAATTTAATGCTATTGAGTGTTTTATTTAATGTATTTAATTTTATAGATCAGCGAGAACTCGGGCTGTAACCAGTGAATAGATAAATATGTAGAAAATTTCCTCAAAACCGCACTACTCAAAAACGTGCAAGTCGATTTTCATATTTCTACTTTAGTTGTGAGCTTATTTATTGTGTTTAAAACTTAGGTAACAATGTGAGGACACTTTAAGGAAAACTTTAATTAAACAGAAATTTTTTCAAAGAGTTGCTACCTTTTTTTTTAAATTTGGAACGTAGGACATGGTTATGTTAGTATCTAATTAGTATAGGCGAAGAAGAAGCACTAAAAATTTGAGTGGAGTTGCCACATAATTTTTAATTCAAATATTTAAAATAATCACAAAACTTATTTTCTTATATTAGATTATACCTATCAAACGAGAAATGCTTAAGATATTGTTTCTTCAAAAGCATGAAGTTGCCACCTAATTTTTTTATTATAAATATAAGATATTTATGTTAAATGGTAAGCCAAAAAATGATTATTTATATATATACCTATATAATTGCGCAAAAAATGATTATGGAGCTAAAAACTGTCAGTGGAGTTGCCACATAAATTTTAATGCAAACATATGAAATAATTACAAACCTGATTTTTTTTTTATTTTATTTTATTTTTTTTTTATTTTATTAGAATACGGCTATCAAACGAAAAATGCTTAAGATATCCTTAGTTCAGAAACATTTTTCACATGGAGTTGCAACCAAATTTTTTAATTTTAAATATAAGATAACTATATTATATGGTAAGGCAAAATAGGATTATATATATATATATATAATGATTATGGAGCTAAAAACAATTCAGTGGAGTTGCCACATAATTTTTAATGTAAACATATGAAATAATTACAAAACTAATTTTTTTTATTTTATTTTTTACTTTTCTTTATATTTTATTAGAAAAGAGAAATGCTTTAGATATCCTTAATTCAAAAACACTTTTTCATGGAGTTGCCACCTATTTTTTTTATTATAAATATAAGATAATTATGTTGATTATGTTAAATGGTAAGGCAAACAACTATTATGGAACTAAAAAATAATTTCAAGGAGTTGCCACATAATTTTCAATGCAAAATAAAATGATATGAAATATGAAATAACAAAACTGATTTTTTTTTATATTTTTTTTTATTATTAATTTTTTTTTATTTTATTGGAATATGGCTACCAAACGAAAAATGCGTAATTAAAAACAATTATTTCCCAATTTGTAATTGAAAGCATGAAATTAATTACTACGATATTCGATATACCGCAGAGTTACCGGGAAAGTTGGACATTATTATTTAGTAAACAAATTTTTATTTATGCTAAATTTGTTTCGCCTCTTTTTAGAATAATTTGGAGCATAATTTTCAAACAAACTGTTTTTTTAATGATGTGAAATAAGAAATTTGTTTTTCGTTGTTGACTCCACTCGGGAGCATAGGACCTGGAGAAGACTCAGTCTTGCGTTGGTTTCGTTAATCTATTTTTGCTTTCTGGCAAGGCAGGTGATTAGATGAATTAAGAATTACTTAGTGAAAAATCGTAAATTTTAAACTTTATAAAGCTGCCATTTTTAATTGTGATGCTTGGTGAAAATTTTATAGAAGGTTTTTATTAATTGGCGTACACTTTAAAAAAAATATATTTTTTTTTAAATAAAACTTAAAATCGAATAACTCAAAAACTCCTAAATTTTGGATATTCTGACGTGCAAGCCTTTTAATAGCGAAGTTTGAGCAGTCAATTTTAAAAAATGCAGCTATTAACTGACTCATCGAGCATGGATCTTCAGACCTACATAAACGCAGACTTCAGCAAAGAGTAATAAATAGAAATAGCAGCACACTCTTGGGTGGCAATTCATCAGATACAGTAACATAAAAGTAATTACTGAGAGCATTGATATAAAGACACCTCCAAGGTTTTAGCAAACTATTGTGCGTATTGCGTGGATTTAAGTCCCCAAAAGCGCTCCTATGGATACGCCTCTGGGCACACATATATCCTGATGTCTGTTTATATACGTATATATTTGTGCAATGTATATATATATTTATACATACATCCCTTTTCTGTTGGCACTTTACAAAAGCGAAATTTAATTAGGAAATTCTTGCGAATTTACTATAAAGCCGCAGCTACTGCAACGCTTCGCAAACGACGCGCACCAAACACTCATTGGCAGATATTTTGTCTGCCTCACTTTCCCTTTTTACACTTACTCTCTCCCTCTTCCTCCCTCTCTTTCTCTTTTAGGTTTTTTGAAGTCATTGCACGCTGCATCCTTTTTGCTGACTTTTTGCCATCGTCATCCTTGTATTGAGTTTACAAACTTTTACTACTTGGTCAGCATTGCATTCCGAGCGCTTCAAAGAGTGCCTGCTGAGGAGTCTTGTATATGTATGTGTGTATGTATAAGTAGTTGCAGCGGCCATAGTGCGGAGCGGGATGACGGCTGATATAGTGGCTGTTGCCACAACGCATTCTGCGTTTTACTTTTTAGTTGGTGGATCTCCACGTTTGTCTAGTACAAACTATGTGCATTCCAACGAGCTGAGTTTCTTTACATATCTACATAGATATACATATATATAATTTTGTTTTAATGAACTCAATTCGCTGGCATTACAAGTAAAAAAGGAGTTTTCCTTTACGAATAAGAAGCGCAACTGTGCGGCTTGGAAGTGAACGTCGTGAATGCAATAAAATTCAGTAAATATTGACTAAATTTAGGTAGAACGCGTTTACATAACTTTCACTGATAGTCACTTATTAAATTTCGTAACTTTCAGCGGAAGTTCTGCAGTGTTTTTAGCAATTGTGTTTATTTAATTGTTAAAGCTTTTAGGAATATTTTTTCGATGTGCATATATTTTACAACTTTTTTTTATCTCTCTGATAAGACTAACTAGTCTTGAAGACCTATTCGACCTATTCCTTTTAATTTTTATTTATTTGACTTCTTAAATTTTTTAACTTATCCTAGAAATTCTATTATCGCACTTGGTTGACAAAACCAGAAAAAAACAACTACTTCTTCTACTAAAGTTTATTTATTGTATAGTAAATGGAGTAGCGGACCGAAAGGGTTGGCATATGCTGACGACTTGGCTGGCATCATCGCAGGTAAATGTCCTTAAATGATGCGTGAAATACTCACAAGAACGCTTAAGGAGATCTACAAGTGGTTGAAAATGGTCAGACTGGAAGTAAATCAAAACACGACGGACTTTGTACTCTTTACAAGGAAGTACAAGACTCTTAACTGGTCACTCCCGAGGCTGCGAGGAGTTGAGTTGACACCAAAAAACAGCAACTAAATACCTAAGAGTTATTGTAGATAGTAAACTGTTATGGACGCCCATTGCAGAAGCTATGGGGACCTTTCAGAGAAGAAGACTGTTGAGCACTTTCTCTGTAAATATCCGGGCTTGGCAGCTAGTTGACTAAGGTCACTGGGCGCTCCTTTCTTCGACAGCCTGAGGTAGTGCGCCAACCTAAACCCAATTAACCTCCTCCGTTATATTAACAGCGCTAGCTGGCTGTAGATATCTGCCTGTTGGAGGTCTCATAATTGTATCAAAACAGCACATTAGTGCTACTTGAGGAGGGCCACACTGGCACTTCAACCATTTCACCTAACTAAACTGTCATGGAGATTTAATGTGGAGGAAAGAGCAAAGAAAGTGTTTAATGCAGAAAAATTATCGTGCTTACATCCGCGACTCACGCATTGGCCTCTATGGGTCGCTAGTATGGTGGACGGCGTGCGGGAAAGTGACTTCCGTTTAGAGCCTGGAAAGCGTGCAAAGGATTGCAGAAATATATGTAACTGTTGAGATATTGGTGTGGTTAGGTAGTGAAATAAACATATAAATATAAACTATTAATTTATATTTATTTATTTTTATTATATTTATATTTATTTATTAATATTAATAAAGAGGGCGCGCGGGAAATAAGCCAATGCGAAAGTCGTGGCTTAAAAAAAATCAACCGGCGTCGAAACGCGTCTTTATTGATTAAATGGTAAATTTCAAATACAAATTTTTATATGCTTACAGCTAGTATTTATAATATTTCCTATTGCTAATAGTTGATTCACTTACAATACAATATTTGGTGAATCAACGAAATACGAATATTGCTTATTCTAAGTTTCCTAAATTATTTGCATAAGTGTCGTTGCACTCATTTCTTTACAAGCTAATTGTGTCGCTTGCGAAATGCGTTAGTGCAATGGCACTTATTTGGTTGGGTATCGAGTTACGATGACCAGTCCACTTCAATTGTATTTTCTTTTGGAGTAGAATGGTTGAGTGACGTAACTCCCCTTTCCTTTGATTGAAAACACTCCTGGGTTTTTGCATTTACGTTAAGTTCAATGGCTTTGTGCTTGTTTGTGAAATGAATAAAAATTACAGATAAAGCTAATGTGCTTACTGCGATGAATGAAATTGTTAGCCAAATATTAATTTGATATGATTTTTTGTGGAAGGTTAGTTCTTCGATTTTTTGAGCGTTTTCAATTTGGTTGATAATTAATTCGTCAAATGTAGGTTCGAGTTGTGTGTTATTTATATTTGATTCAAGGTGACGTATTACATATTTTTGTGTAAATGATTTATTTATATTTTTATAAGTTTCGTTTTTTACATAAAGTTCACAATCATTGAATAAAATAAGTTGAGTTCCTATGGAATTTAAAGTTCTTTCGTTACATGTACTTTTTATTTCAATTCCTTTTGAATTTTTTACAATTATTAAGCCTTTTTCGATTTCCATAATTTCTTCTTTATAATTTTTGATTTTCTTACAATTTTTCTTTATTACACATGATTTTGAGGCTTTTAGGCTTTTTTGATATAAATTTCTTGAAAAAATGAATCTTGTTTTATTTATTTCCAAAAGATGTTCGCTTTTGAATTGTAATTCTTCCGAGTTCTTGTTTGCACATGGAGTTATGAATATATGTTTTGCTATAGTTGTATTTGTTGGGATTTTTAATGAAAATATAATATTATTTGCGGCGGGTGCTGCTCCTAATTCTATGTTTTCTAGTTTAAATATATCTACATTGTATGTATTTATTTCCTCAGGGGTAAGAATGTTGCTGGACATTAAGTTTAGTCTAGCTGATGCTAAGTTATTTTGGATGTGCTCTATACTATTGCTAAGCGATCTAATTCTCAAAAGAATGTCAAGATGTAGAAGTTCTTTATGTATGTCTTGATTTTGATGTTGTACTGAATTTAATTTTAAAGAGATTTGTCTTCTATCTGATTCTATAGCTTTCTGAATATTTTGGAATATTTTGTTAAAGTTATCATTTATCTTTATATTCTTATTTAAAGTGTCTATGGCAATATGGTTATTCGTGTCAATAACTTTAAAATGTTCTTCTATATTTTGTCTATCGTCATCGTCCATACTTCCATATAGCCATTTCATTGTTGTACCTAATATGTTAATTAGTCCTCTTTTCTGTCTGTGAGGTAGTAATGTATAAAGTTTGCTTCGTAGTATTGCAAATTCCTGTGTTAGAATTTGTCCCTTTTCGGTCAGTTTCGAGTCTTTTGCTAAATTCTCAAGTGCGTCAATAATATTTTCTATTTCCTTTGGTTTGATTATGTGGAGGATGATGTCAAAATCTGTGATCACCTGTATGTTGTCGAGTTTTATTTCAGCTAACCCGTCTTCACTTTTGATGTCTTCAGTTATTATCGTTGCGGTCGATCCTATTATCAGTGTTATTAACATCATTGATGTCAAGAGTACCTGCAAATTTTCCTGGTCTTTTAATGTTACTTGCATGAGTGTTTTGAAGTGGTAGCTTTCGATATCTAGGTTCGTGTTTATGTCTAAGTGCTCTATAATTTTTTACGTGTCCTGTACTTCTTTCGTCGTTAAAAACCTCTCTTTTGTTATTAATCTTGTTAATAACTCTTTCTTTAGCTTCTTTTATTCGGTCATGGATTATCCCTTTGTCAATTTTACCAGATGCTATATCTCAAGGTCTTTCTTTCAGTGTGGAATGGATATTATTGTTGTAGGTTTGAATACATTTGTACATTTTCTCTCTTGTTGATAGAGTTGGTGATCGGAGTTCCATAATTCTAAATTTTTCTCCTATCGTGTTATGAAGTCGTTCAATATCTGAGTTCCCTGTATGACTATTCGGTTTAGTAAAATGGACTTCAACCCCTTCTTCTCTTAAAAAGTCTTTTACATTCACGCAACTGAATTCATTATCAGTTATAAAGAGTTTAGGTTTTCCTCTCATTGCAAAATACATCCGTAGGTTTTCAACAAGTGTAATGCTATTTCTGTCTTCTAAGAGGATAGCTACTGCGAATTTAGAAAATTTGTCGATAAAAGTCATAAAGTTATGCTTCTTAATTGTGTACGTATCAAGGTGTACTATTTCGTTAGTATCCTTTGGTGTTTCGGTCAGATGAAATTTCGGTTTGATAGGTTTTCTATCATATTTTGTTTGACAACATATATCACAGTTATTTATAAATTTTTGAATTAATTGTTTTAAATTTTTGTGATATATGAGTTTTTTCAGTCCTTCGTAATTTTCATTTATGCCTGAATGGCCACTTTCGGTGAAGTGATAATTTTTTATATACCTAAATGTCTCGTCTTCGTTCTGCATGTCTTTAGCATGGTAAGAGCATTTGAAAAATTTTATATTATTTACACATTAAATAATTCTATTAGTTTTTGCTGTACAGTATTGTAATCACTGTCAGAAAGCTCAGAGAAAATTCCAACTTTTCCTGATTTGAGAAATCGTCTGAATATATCTGAAATAAAACCGTTATTTATATCGTCTAGGCAAATATATATCTTTCTTTTATTTCCAATAATTTCAATCTCTCTATATTTGTGCTCAACTAATATTATTTGTGTGTGGAAACGATTGACTACTGTATCTAGAATTGGGAAATGATCATTAAGGTCCTCTTCTTGAGAGTGTATGGTTGCAGAGGTACTCATATTGTCTAAGCTATCCTCGATTTGTGTGTCCTCATTCGTTAGGTAGATGTCACCTGTTTCGCTATTAATTCTACTTAGGAAATCGGCTAGGGTATTTTCTTTACCTTTAATGTAACCGATGTTGATGTCATATTTACCTAATTTCAGTATCCATCTTTGTAGTCTTGGATTTATGTCCTTTCCTCTGTATTTTGTTTGTCGCCACTTTAGTGGTTGATGGTCTGTTAATAAATCAAATTTCCTGCCGTAAACATACTGCCTAAAATAATTGACTGCCCATACTATGGCGAGAAGTTCCTTTTCTGTGGTTGAGTATTTTTTTTCGTGCTCATTCAAAGTTCTACTTGCGTAGCATATGGGATGACCTGCTTGCGTTAATGCGGCACCTATAGCGTAATCGCTTGCGTCTGTAGCAATTTCAAATTTTTTTCCGAAATCCGGGTACTTAAGTATCGGTGGGGATATGAGTAATCTCTTTAATTTATAAAAGGCGTCCATGTACTGTGTATCGTGGACGTTGACTTTTGTATCCTTTTTTAGGTATTTAGTCTTAGCTTGAGCTATTTTAGCGTAATTCTTTATGAATTTGCGGTAGTATCCAGTTGCTCCCAGAAATGATTTAATCTGTTTTGCTGTTTGCGGCAGCTTGAGCTTTTGGATTGCCTCCACTTTGGTGGGGTTTGGTTTTGCACCTTCTGTAGTCAGAATGTGCCCTAAATATTATGTGGTTGTAGCGAAAAAATTACTCTTATCAATTTGAACTCGTAGGTTATGTTTTCGTAGTCTATCGAAAATTTTCTTGATACTGACCATGTGTTCTTGGGCTGTAGTGCTAAATATAAGAATGTCGTCTAAGTAAACAACGCAAATTTTATTGATATAGTCTCTCAAGACTGAATTCATAAGTCTTTGGAAGGCGGCAGGAGCATTTTTTAGTCCAAAGGGCATACGAACAAATTCGTAGTGTCCTAGTGGAGTAGAGAATGCGGTTTTCGCCCTGTCTTCCTCTTTTATAAGGAGCTGGTGGAAACCTTTGGCCAGATCTAAAGTTGTGAAATATTGGATTCTTCCCAATTTTTCTAATTTGTTTTCTATGTTGGGTATAGGAAATTTATCGCTTACAGTGATCTCGTTAAGGGCTCTATAGTCTATAACGATGCACCATTTCTTTTTACCTGATTTGTCCACTTTTTTGGGGACGATCCACAATGGTGAGTTATAAGGAGAACAGCTTTCTTTAATGATGCCGTGCTCTAGCATTTCCTTCATTTGCTTATTTATTTCCTCTTCATGAATTTGAGGGTATCGATATATTTTAGAATATACTGGTCTGTCAATAGTTGTGATGATTTCGTGTCTTATTTCATATGTGTGAGATAGTTTTTGTCCTTCCTGAAAAAATAGGTCGCCATTTTCGTCTACTATTGTTTGTAATAGACTTTTTACCTCTTCGTTCATATCTTCACGTGAAAGCTTTTGTATAATTTTACTGTCCATCTGTGTAGTTTCCAGTGTGTGTATGTCCTCGTAACTGTGTGGGCATGTATCGATGAACTTCGCCCTTGTATTGTGGATTTCCATGTATCCATCTTTTAGGTTAATTATTGCCTCCATTGGCTTTAAAATGTTTTGTCCAAGTATTCCGTCGAATTTTTTGTTCTTCAAGTTTGTCAACTTCCAACTCATTAAATTTTTTTCGTTGAATTCAGTTGGGAGTGGTGTGATAATCTCTGTATCCACTCTTACATTCCGTCCAATGTCTTAAAATTTAGAGACTTCTTAAGTCTTTGTCGTTTGTAATTTTGGAGTTTGTCTTCTCCGAGAAGAGAAGTGTTAGAGCCTGTATCAATAAGGCACGTCATTTCGTCTTTTCCTATTGTCAATTTAACTACCGGTAGGTTGTAGTATGGGCAGGAAACCGAAAATTTTCACTCTCTTCGTTAGTGGTTTCTATGTTATCCACTTCCATGGGTTCGGTCTGGTTCGACTTGTACTGTCCTGAACCCCTACTTGTTGTGTTATTTGGAAATCGCCTACTTTGTTGCGAATTTCTATGAAATTGTCCAGAAGCAGGTTTGTTCTGCTTAAACTGTCCTGATGTGTCGGAACTAGTAGTTGGTCCGTAACTCGTTGTGTTTTGTCCGGATCCTTGTCGAGGATAGTTTTGTGTCGATCTATTTGACCTATTGTTCCTATAGTCATATTTCCTAAGCATGCTAGTTTCTATAGTAAGATTCCCTAAGTGTCTTTTTATTCCTACTATAAACTATACTAGCTAAATTTGGGTCTATCCCATTAAGAAATGTCTTTAAAATTATTGATTCGTTAACCTCAGGTGCAAACTCTACTGGCTTACTTTCGTCCTGTTCATATTTTGTGTTAAGTTTGTCTAAAATGTTTCTTAAATTAGTAAAATAATCACTTACATTATAATTTTTCGTTGTGATCGCCTGGTGGTAGAGACTGTGGTATGTTTCTTTCACGCCGAAATTCCTGATCAGCTCTTTTTTTATATCGTCCCAGTGTTCTGATTGTGTTTAATGCCTGTCCCTGGATCTTCGTCCTGATGTGACGTTGAAATATGAATTCTTGCAGCGGTAGATTTTGATTAAATAGCGGAAGGATGATTTCAACTTCCCGTATAAACGCAGATAAGTCATAAGATCTGTCGCCTCTGAACTCTTTAATGCGGGACGCCTCCTTGATGAGTTCGGTTACCGCTATTGCTGGTTGTGGTTGGTCGTTCATTTTGTAAACTTTTGCTTTTGTTTAAATATGTAGGAGCAATTTAAATCACTTGTACGAGTATACAAACGTCTTTAGTGTCTTTTGATCACTGTTCACTATTATTTTTCGGTCTTAAGGATGCCGATAGTTCTTTGTTTTTTTTTTCACTAATTCTTCACTAGCTCTTTCAATCAATTCTTCGGAATTGATTTCACGGCGGTGTATATCTTAAGTTAAATTTCAATTTTTTATTTTTTTTTATTACGATCCTTAAGGATTCGACTGGATTAGTGATAAATTCTTCGGAATTTATTCACGGCGGTGTACAACTTATAACGGTCTTTCAAGACTCGTCCCGTTCTATAATCAATTCTTCGGAATTGATTCCCTTTCGACTGCGCCAAATAAGCCAATGCGAAAGTCGTGGCTTAAAAAAATCAACCGGCGTCGAAACGCGTCTTTATTGATTAAATGGTAAATTTCAAATACAAATTTTTATATGCTTACAGCTAGTATTTATAATATTTCCTATTGCTAATAGTTGATTCACTTACAATACAATATTTGGTGAATCAACGAAATACGAATATTGCTTATTCTAAGTTTCCTAAATTATTTGCATAAGTGTCGTTGCACTCATTTCTTTACAAGCTAATTGTGTCGCTTGCGAAATGCGTTAGTGCAATGGCACTTATTTGGTTGGGTATCGAGTTACGATGACCAGTCCACTTCAATTGTATTTTCTTTTGGAGTAGAATGGTTGAGTGACGTAACTCGGGCGCTTGCTCTTTACTAGCCGGGTGCTTGATCCAATCTAATCTGTCTCAACGGCAACGACAAGCGGGCAAGCAGAGTGATGCTATCCCCACTTACTCACTTCATACATATATACATATATAGATAGATAAGCGCAGAACGCAACTGCGCAACTTGTATGTATAACATATGATGTATCAATATAATATATAATATATACCGTATAATATAAATGTATATACCTTACACATTCTCAACAGTAACCAGCGCTATATAGTAAGCTTAACAATTCTCAACTGGCATCCAATCAAATTAGTAGTAAGAAACTAATTAGCAAACCAGTAATTTAACCCAGAAGATGTTACGACAATCCTCGCAGAGGAAGATCAGACTACCTAATTACACAAATTAAATTAGGAAAAAAGAAAAGCGTCATTAGAGAGCATAATGTATGGCAGAAAGATCTAGAATCCACATACAATTCATACAATTTCATACAGATTGGTTCAACATGGCGGAAGAAGTAGGAGCTGCTATCCTTAGTCCGCAATTTGGTCTCCAAACGTTTGTCAGACTCCCTAATTACTGTACAATAGATATGACAAACTGAAATCTTGAACAACAGCAGCTGAAGCGTCTAACAAAAACAGCTAAATTGGCTCTGGAATTAACTCCTCTTAATACCTGGACACACATTTATATGATAGCTCCTTGAACTAACTCGAAATGTTTTCAAATAGTGCAGATCTGAAATTGATGAAAGCTGCGGAAATAGGCAGATCAAACCAGATTTACTGGATACGAGGACACTAGGAGTGGACGGAAATGAGAGAACCGATGAGCTCGCTAAAGCAGGAATTCGCTTACCGAGATTGAGAACGCCGGACATATACCCATCAATCTCCTTTCTGAAAGAGGAACTAGCTCTGGGAACGTAGTCGAGATAGAAACATTCAACCTCGTACAAAACTGGCAAAATTATGCCGAAAACAAAAACTATATTTTATCACTTTCTAGAAAAGACTGCAATATATTAGTTGGAGTACTGACGAGACACTGTCTCACCCCACATCACATGCACAAAATGGCATTAGTCCAGAGGGATGCAAGGTGCACTTTGGATCACTTACTTTTCCACTGCCCTGCTTTGTAGTAGGACTCGCATGTTCCTAGACTCGAAATGTGCCTAGAATCAACATATTTTTCATGGTGCATCTTTCTGACAAAAGGCTGGCTAGATTTTCCAGTTTATGCAAAAAACAGGCGACCACTTGCTTTGAGGTGCTTCTTCCGCGAACAACTTCCTTGGAACAAACTCTTCTTGGAACACCCATGCTGTCGGTTGCAATCTTGTTTCCAACACATATGCAAAGATTCAAGATTTGTCACTTGCTACGATGTCATTAATATGCCGTGAAGCACCACGGCTGAATTTCTTCAACATTTCTACACACCAATCGGCACGAGTCTTTTCTTAGGCAGTTGTCAAGTTATCCAACGAAAACAAATTTTCTAGATAATCAAATTTTCATGCATGACCAAGGATGTCTGTATCTCGCAGTATGTCACGTGAGCATCTTCCGTTATCATTTGGTGCACTGCAACGATTCTTTTTAGCACAACAACCGTTTTAGGAGGACCTACACGAAACTCGTCCTGCAGGAGTTGACGGCCTTGTTGGAACTCGTGGAACCTGAGATTCACAGTGACTAAGTGTGGTACTTCAACGCTAAAAATCTTTTGGGCGTGAAAAATTCTTCCACTCAATGAAAAAAATCACAAATAAAGCTCGTAAGAGAAAACGTTATATGTAAGTTTACACTAGAAAATACCCAACTTTTCGGCAAAAATATCGAATTATGGTTTATGAAAAAGGGTAACAAATTCCGCAGTTAAGAAAGAACTTAATTTTGGTGGTTTTTAATGTAGCACATTCATTCTTTATACTCATGTACTTCTGGATTCGGCCACAACAACGTCTAAGCCCTTGAAACAAAGAAAGAACAGCGTTACCACCTTGAATGCAAACCGTAACACTATTTTAATCTTGGTACCGGGACCTCGCAATATAGAAGCAAACAAAAAAGTGACGAACTAGTAAGCGGGGTATCTGCCACGAATAAAATTCTTGCAGAATTTCTGGGTGCTACCAAGAATGCCAACTCCTCAAAATACTTACGAATCGCGGTTTCTAGATGGAAAGGTTAGACGGCCTGCAAAGTTAGCAAAACGTCATAGCCCACCCACAACCATAAACAAACATCAACATTGACAAATATGAATTGAAGGGATGATTGCAGGCTCACCAAGCAGATAAAATGAGTATCCCTTACAATGGGGTATCCAGGATGTTGAGGGTCCGTCGCCCAGTGCGCCAACTGCGGCAGCGTTGTTAGCGTCGTTGGTCTTTTTCATCGGTAGCGATGACGGCTTACAGCGAGTTGAACATGGATCATCTCTAAGTTGCCCTCGTTCACGCAAAATCCAATAGCGGAAGGGAGGTGCTGCCGCTATGGGGAGCTATTGAGCGACGACTATCAGGCATGGTCGTCAGACAACTAATAGCCAACAAAGTACCATCATCTGCCTTTGACTCAGGTGAAATCTGGAGAGGTCATAAATATGCTGTCGAAGGAGTTTCCGAAGAAAAGCCTTATTACGGCTAGCAACGCCTGTGAGGGATTTAGCTAAAACTCACTCCTGCTTCAAAGATTCCAATGCGACTACAAGCCCGAGTTCCGTTGCCAAAAATGGAGCTGCACAATTCGAAAACTAACCATTTCCTTAAATTGCAAAACCCTGAAATGCCGATGTATGACTGGTCTGTCATCGAGATAGAGGAACTTCAGAACGCAGCTCTTTTGTTCTGCTGTTGATTAGTAACGAGTCGCTGGATGTTTTAAGTCCGCTGCAGCCTCAGCTTAGCCAAAGTGAAGATCTTCTCTGCCCAAATAGAAAAATAAAATCAAAGGCGACGATGTAAACTCTTGGCAAACCGCTTTTTGAAAACTTCGAAGAGCTGGCCGGTATAGACGAAAATAACCTTATAAAGTTTCTCAAACGCACAAACTGGATATAGTCGTAAGGACTAACCCGTAAAACTTATGGGTAGCCAGGATGTGGCAACAAAATGGTACGGAAGCGCTAATTGGATCTTGGAGAATCACCACTTCAGCCAACCAACCGAACAACTAACTTTTTACGTATGGTAAGCTTTCAAATAGCAGAGAATCCTTCCCCCTTCTTTTCTATGAGAATTCAAATGGCCTAATATAGAAATGCATACCTACAAAAACTGCCCGTTTAAAGTAATAAGATAAGATTCTTACGTACGTAGTTGCTTTGCTAATCCTTTCCTTATTTATAATTCGTCTTGTACACACCCGAACATTTACAAATTGTAATCAGCATAATTCAACTACAAACAAACGACTGATTGAACAACTTCCCATCAGAATTTATCCTTTACTTCACCTTAATTTCCACATCAATCAAAGAAACGGCACGCATACGCCAATTCAATCGACCGCAAGCAATACAATCAACTAATTCCAATGCACGCTTCCGAGCAAACAACCCAAAGGAAAGTCACATGCTGAGATGAAAGAGGAAATTGTTGATGGAAAAAAAATGTAAGAAAATAAATATTATAAATTGACTGAACCCTTAATCGACTTACGCATTTAGAGCAAACACATTCGCACACTCACACACACGCACATACACCGATAATGGCTGATAATGTCACAAGCAAGTGTGACAGGACTTTACACATACACACATACATGCAAACGCATGCAAATTAAGTAACAAGAACCCTTGGGCTGATAAGTGAATTTGCACACTGCACACTTTCGTGGCGTGCCCATGTGCTTTATTATGTCAATGACAGCGGGTCAACATCACACAGTGACGACCACTGTCCGCATTCACACACTCTTGTATATGTACTTGTATGTAGCTCTTACTCAGCTCAACCACTCGCTGCTATTACTCAACAACAGGCATCAAACACAGCTACATAATCGCCAATGGCAACATGAGGACATTTAAATCAAACTCAAATAGTAACACGTGCACGGGCGTTCAATCAATGGCTCGCCTTGGCACACATACGCACATTTGTGTAGATGGACAGAAAAGCGGAATTGTACATATATAATCGTACATGTAATAATTTACGAAGGTCCTTGGTGGACAATTGTTGCTTTTCCCTGCTATGCTTTTGTACCTAAAACTAGCAAGAAAAAATTCTTTGTTGGCGCGCATTGTTGGCGTTGTTGGCCTTTTTCTGATGGATTTTCACATTTTTCAATTTCACTGCAAAGGTAGGACAATTCGCCTCTCACCATTTCTATTGTCAAAGACAAAAATCTCTATTGTTGGGTGTACGAATCGATGCATTACATGCCGTAGGCAAATTAAATTTTTGGTCGAGGCGAGATAGCAGGCAAACACAACCAAAACCTGACCCCAAATATTGGGTCATGGCAGAGTCAAGCGGCAGTTTTCACCTCCGCAACTCAAGAAAACAAGTAACATAAAAAACTATCAACACATCGTACAAGGCATTGCGGCGATCAAAGAAAGATAAGTTGGTCAGGTGAGGCCAGTGGTGAGGGCTGGAATGAAAACGTTGAGGCCAAGAAAAATATACGGAAGCTGTAACTCAAACAAAATAATGACAAATGAGGGTCAGCAGCGTATACCTACCACTGTAGCGCATACTTACTAACACATGCACACATGCACACAGTAACGTTCTGCACAAGTCAGTGAGGAGTGGACGAATGCAGGAAGAGGAAGTGTATGAAGTTGAACAAGCGGACAGGTAAAATATTATATTTTGGCACTGTATTAAGCGTAGATGTGTCTGTATTTGTATGTCAGTACTTCGCATAAGTATTAGTGAGCGTGTGTGTGTATTTGTGTTAAGAAGCAGTGGCAGATTTACTAGTGTCCTTCAGAGCTTGCCAAAGGCGTTAAGGCACAGTGTTTAGTGTCTGTGTTTCAATTTTAGGTTTTTTCGTTTTTTAAAAAATAGCAAGAATCCTTCAAAATACTGGTACCGTGAATGTGTGTAATTTGAATCTGAATTGAAAATCGCCGTCTGTTCGGCGTACCTTTATCACCTCGGCTAGGGAAAAGTATTACAGGGCATCGCAAGTTAAGATCAGATTACTTCGAGTTTTACACTTCTTCTTCACGGTGTTTTAGGCCCTCCATTCAACATAGTGCCATCAGATCCAGTACTCAACCAGTCACAGTTTCCTTTTTAAACTCAACCTAGAACTGTGTTAGATTGAATTTATGTATAGTTTGGTAGCAGCTAAACTCCCTTAGCCTTAGCTCTTACCTTTAAGCTTATCTTTGATGGTGTGTTCTTCCATAATAAAGCAAGGTTCAAGTCTTGTTAATGGCGAGGCCGCAGTCTCTCTTGCCAATGCATCCGCTACTTCGTTTCTAGTCATACCACTGTGTCCTGGGTCTGAAATTAGCCGGATTCGATTGTGTGTTCCTAGCAGATTCAGTTTCGCGATATACTCAAGAACCAGTGAGGACTTAATTTCACAGAATGGCAGAGCTTTGAGTGCCGGCTGACTGTCGCTCGTAATGGCAATTCGCTCATTCCGGAAATTTCCGTCTAATTTTATCTCTGCACACACGCAGATGGCATACCATACATCCCCGCTTGGAAGATGCTTGGGAAGCTACCCATCGGCACAGAACTCTTGTTTCGGGGGTCATATATTCCTGCACCTATGCCTTCTGTTGGGCATCTCAGACAGTGTGCTCTGCCCAACTTTTGAAGAGGAGGATGAGACGGCGGACCACTTTCTGTGTATCTGCCCCGCCTTCGCTCGAATCAGGTTTGAGGTCTTTGGCACTGATGTGTTAAGAAACAACCATCTTGGCTCCTTGGCACCACAAGATCTACTCAGATTTCTTCGGAGATCGGGCAAATTTAAAGAAAATTAAAAGGGAATCCAAGTGTAGTACAATGGACTTAATTAATGTCTGAGTGCTGCACTTGCTAGTTGTCACGACAAAACAAAAAAAAAAAAAAATGCCTTCTGGTGTCTTCGAGCCATCGAGGGTATAACACTGGAGTTTCCTTTCAAATGCAAGTCTTCTCCAGTTTATCTTGTCGTCCAGTTCAATCTGAACTTATATTCGAATGTGACGACTTTAGTGATATCAGACACAGCCATACCATGTTTTAGACGTAGCTGTAGGGCAGTTCCGCAACGCCCCCGTGATGCACACGTATGCTAATCGCTGAAGCTCAAATAGTGCTGCACGTATTGGCGAGAGAATAGCTCTCGATGCTTAAGCGACCGCTCCATAAGTTGTTGCTAACCTTATTATTATGATGTACTTCCATCTCAGGATTCTTGGACTACAGCCCTAGGATTTTTCTACTAAACATTTGCAGATCATGAGAGCCTTTGTTGCTTCGGACAAAGTTGCGTCAGCATTCCTCTTCCAAGATACTCAACTTCGCTGGCCGAACCAATAGCAACCTCGTTCATATTCATCTTCCTCATTCCTGGTAAAACTCTTTTCCTGGTTAAAGGAATGATGGCTGTTTTGGATGGGTTCGCAAGTTAAACGCTGGGCTCTGTGTGCAGAACTCCAGTACTACTGAAATTGAGTAAATTCGCTGTGAGAAAATTTTAAGTGAAGCAAAGCTTCGTTCATACTTGAAGTCTTGTATGACGCAGAAAATTGTTCTTCCCGAAGAGATTAGGTTGCAATTTGTTATCTTCTTATATGTCTTTCAAAGCAAAATTTGTAGATTATAGGAATAGAGCAAGCTTATTAGCTTTGAACTTATAAGTCACAAACTCGATTTCAACTGATGCGACGATCGTTTGAGTCCAGTCCAAGCAAAGGCAGAGAGATGGCACTACAGTCGCGCACGGAGGTCATGTTTAGTAAGTAGCATCTCTTGCAAGAGCACACACCAAGTTTCAACCAGATCGGTATATTTCTTTGTGCCAGGCATTCGTTTGAATCGAGGAAATCGGGTGATTTTCTTTTCCATCACGACAACGCACGAGCTAAGCCCTCAGCCGTTGTGGTCGCAAAATTAATGGAAATAGCGTTGCAAGTCGTTTCGTCAGACTTGGCTACGTCGATTTATTTGTTCCTTATTTGAGGATATGGCTGGCGGTGAAAAAATTGTATTCAAAGGAGGAGGTAATTGCAGAAACGAATAGCAATTTTTCATACTTGGATAAATCCTATTATTCGAAAGCGATCACTTAACTGGAATAGTGGACGTGGGTCGAAATGTATAAGCTTGAGGAGACTTTGTCGGAAAATAAAAAAGGTTTACCCAAAACAACCAAAGGTTATTATTTTTGCTCGTACTTTTCAAACTACCCCCGTACTTATATAAAATGACCTCCTGAATCCAAGTAAGACCCATAGTTTCCAACAGTAAATGATATTTAAGATGAGCAACGATTGATGGGTATGTTAAGCTCCTTCATTTGGTGATTGAATTCCTTCTGCATATTAACTCAATATGAGTTAAATTTTTTCCGAAACTAGTTTCGAATTCTGCAAAGATAAGAAATGTAGATGAAGATGTAGGAACTATTCTTTTATGAGATAGTTATAAATGATAGCCATGTGCGCTGATAACAGTTCTGCTGACTTTTTTATTGGAATAAAAGCAAAGTTCATATTTTTTTCTTAGTTGCACATAATAAGAATTGAATCAAGTTTTATAGTATTTTTGGGGCCTCCCAAAATCCCTTCTCCTCAGCCTTAAACTTCTCTTTTCACTAGCTTTATCCCATTTCGGGTCGATTCTCCTTGTGTCATCTCCAGGTCACACGTTTCTGAGTCGTCTCCTCACTCTCTTTAACTTCTCCATCTGCAACACTTGCCTTACTGCGTGGTCCTCTGGTCCTCTTGGCCGTACCACCGAAGGAAATAAAGTTCCTCATACAAGCATTCACCACTTTTGGATTAGGAAAAAGGAGTACCGCAGACAAGAAACGTTGTCTCGACATATAGTTTGCAAGTAGTCAGAATATCTATTGATTATTAAGTTATAAAAGCTCAGTGGACCAATTCCTATCATTTAAATGCCTCAAATATTTCAGTATTTAAAACAGTAAACGTTTTTAGCGATAGATGTTTTTGAAAACTTCAATGGAAAGTTCAATACTCGCTTTCAATTCCATTAGATGCTTTCAAGAGGCAAACGTAGAATCTGTTTTTTAGTTATAAGAATTTGATGTCGATTTACTTTTATTGTGCCCACAGTGCACTACTTCCTACAATTGTCGCCAGTTTTGCTAAGCTACAGTATAACAAATTTATTATTTGTGTTAACGTGCTAAGAACTACACACAATCTGGCTGAGTTCTATACAAAAACATTCACAATTATGTATTTTCTCAACACATGCATATGTGTGTGTAACACGTGTGAACATGAACGGATGGAAGATTATGCCCGGTAGTAATTCGCACTGTCTTAAACCTATCGTCAGTTGTGCACATTACGAGAACCATAATTTCCTTGGTGAGGCCTTGATGAGGATGATCAGAATTGTAGTCTAAGGTTGCGAACATATTCCCTGTTTCAATTCAAATTAAACGGATGAACTAAATAAAGAAATAAAAAAAATCAAATTAACATTAAAAAAAAATTGAAGAACTGTAAAAAAGGAAATTAATATAACGAAATATATTAAATTAAAAATATTCAAAGAAACACTCAGAAAATAATTACTAACAATTATCAAAAACTGAATTAATAAAAATGGAGCAATAACAAATTGAAAGTCATGAATATTAATTAAACTAAAAAAAAAAACCTGAAACTGGGTCATTGAAAAAATTTGCAAAATTAATAAAAAGTTAAAAATAATTAATTGAAAAGTAAAAAGTTAAGAAATAAATAATTTTTACAAATAAAAATTCATTAATAAAATTTTCAAATTAATAAATTTTAAATATAATAAGACGAGAAACGAATATAATAAACAAATATGAAATTTATGTAGAAACATTATTAAAAATTTAAAAATTACAATATGAAAAAAAAAATTCAAAATTAAACATACAAATATGGAATTGAATTCGTAAAAAATTATAAAAAAGAAATGAATAAAAATTTAGAACTTCTAAAATCTAAATAAAATATTATGAGAAATAAATTTAAAACAAATAATAAAAAATTATAAAAATTTATAAAAATATGAAAATTACCAACTGAAACTTAAAAAACACTAAAAAATACATAAATAAAACATGAAAACTATGTAGTGGAATTAATAAATAACACAGTGCAACACATAAAATGTGCACTCCATTTTGACTTCAGTTTCTGAAAGTACTTATCGAAACTAGCAAAATCTCATTTGGGTTTTTCTAGATTAGCTCGGATTCTAATTTTATTGCGTCATGAATATTTCCTCTGAAACTTGATTTTGAGCAGTCTTTCTTTTAAAGAAAACGTAATTCTTCTCACATCTATATATCGTTAAATGATTGGAAGTTATTTTTTTGTCATTTTTAGATAAGAAGGATTTGATTCAAACTATTTTTGGAAAATCAAAAATTGACACCATCACAATGTTTTCTCTTTGAGGAGGCAAAGAGTCGAACAAGTTGTTTGCTGAAGCTGTATCTAATGCTTTAAAATTGAACAAATATCGAGAAATTAACAATTTTCGAACCTTTTGTCATTAATGTTTCCCGTGCTTTTGTTACCAAGCAGTTGAGTTCGTTATTATAAGTAGTTGCTACATAAAGTATAGTACGTACAGTGTTCATCACGTACGAAAAGAGCTTTTCGGAACGGTTTGTTTACCGCTCTAGTGAAAGGAGAGAAAAAATTTGCAACTCATCGACTAAGATATTTTTTTCGTCTTTTTTTTTAACATCTTTTTTCTGTACTTAGTGCACTTGTATTAGTACTTAGTATTATTAAGAAATTCTATTGTGAAAATGGAAAATAACAAGCGCCCGAAAATAAATGAATTCTGTTATGTGTGTGGTCATATAGTGCCTAAAATTGAAGGAAAAGAACGAACAAATTTGTTTTCTCAAGAATTTAAGTTGGCCTATACGAAATATTTCGATGAATTTGATACAAGTGGTGAAGATTTTATGCCAAATACAGTATGTAATGTTTGCTATAGCAATCTTTTACATTGGTTACATGGACGAAGAGCAAAGTTGCAGTTTTCCAAGCCCGTAATCTGGGTAAAAGACTCAAACGGGCATGAAGAATCCAGATGCTATGCGTGTATCAATTTCTCTGCTGGGAATAATAAAAAAGTTAAGAAACAAAAAATATATTGCTGCTCTCACTGCTTCCCTTCCAGTGTCACTGTCTGCTGATTTCGAACCCCCTAAAGCTCCAAGTCTGGATACTTTGTCTGCTTGGATGACAACAAATGCATCAAATTTTCAAGACCCCGATTGCTTACCAAATTTAGAAGATGATCAACCAAAACCTTTATCGCAAGACGAAATGGATTATATTGTGGCAAAGCTTGATTTATCACAACGGAATTCTGAAATGTTGACCTCATTTTTGAAAAGTAGGAAACTCACAAAGCAGGATGTTAGTGCCACGGCTTATCGGCAACGTCAAGTTGAATTTCAGGATTTGTATACCATTGATGACAAAAATACATTTACTTACTGCAATGATATTGTAGGTCTAGTGAATAAACTGGGAATGCAGTATGTCGCTGGCGACTGGCGATTATTCATAGACGGCTCAGTTTCAAGTTTAAAGGTTGTGTTGTTGCACAAAACTAACAAAAAACCGTCCATTCCATTAGCATTGGGTACAAATATGCACGAAACGTATGAAACGCTAAAAGATATATTAGAGAAAATTAAATATAATGAACACAAATGGAAAATATGCTGTGACTTAAAAGTAGTAAACATTTTGCAAGGTGTTATTTCTAAGGGTGGTTTTCCAAAATATTTTTGCTTCCTTTGTAATTGGGATTCGCGAAGCAAAATCGATCAATATCAATGTAAACACTGGATAAAAAGAACTTCTGAAAACGAAAAACGGGAGGTCGAGAAGGTCCACTTCGCTTTCAATGGACGCTGACTAACATTGTGTTTTTCACAAAGTAACATCTTAAATTTTAAATATAAAATAGTAGTAAAATAAATGGAAACTTTTTATTATAAGATGAAATAATAAACTTTAAAATTAAAGAGTAAATATTTGTTGATGATTAAAGAGCGTTGAGTAGTATATTAATAGTAATAGTAATAGTAAAACCGAATGAAAAATTTGATAACATCTATCGTCAAAAATGTTTAATTTGACTAAATTCCTTAAATATTGTTTTTAATTCGAAATTCTTTAAAAGTATTCACACTAAAATAGTAGTCTGGATACACATTAACACTGTTTAAATACACTAATTTTTGTTGATACAAATCATTTTTACAATATTTAAAAGAAAAAAGAAAATTTTGATTGCTTAGACTATTATATAGACATTAACTTCTCTCTACTTTTTCATTTTTAAGGCATTTGATGTAGTTTTTTTAACAGATTTTTTTGTAGTCTCTACCTACATTTATGTTGAAGAAAGGAAAATAAAATTGCAATCGGTTTAAGCGATATAGAAGTGAGAAAAATTACATTTTCATTGAAGAAAGTGCTCAAAATAAAGTTTTAGATAAAATATATTCAAAACACTATAAAATTGGAATCCGAGCTAATACAAAAAAACCCAAGTGCAATTTTGTTAGTTGTGACAAGTACTCTCAGAAACTGAAGTCAAAACGGAGTGCACATTCGATGACTTCAAAAATGTTGTACAGTGTAATTATAAAAAAAAAAATTTCACGAATAAAAAATTAAATTAAATGTAAATTAATGAATTTTACAACACAAATTATAATACGTAAAGTATAAAGTATATGAAATGGAATTAATAACAATCTAATAAATTGATATTAAAAAATATGAAGACAAAATAAAATGATAGAAAACTGAATTAACCACAATTAAGAAATAATAAACTGAAAATACAAAAATGTATAAAATAAATCAGATAAAAAATATAAATTTCAATTAGTAAATTATTAAGATTTATAAAATATAATATAGAGGGCTTTCCAATAAGCGGTGTTAAGAAAAATGCTATTTTTTAATATAAATGATCGGCTGTTTATTTCATTATAAAGAGGAAGGTATGCCGTTAATAGTGGAAAAAACGTTAGGCAAATAACCACCACGAACACGTTTACGGGGCAATATCCTTTCCATGAAATTTTCCATAACGAATTGCAAAGTGGCTGCCCTATGTTCCAATCTTTGAGGTCTTGAATCGACCCTGGGCTGTTGGCGTAGACATTCTCTTTCACGCGGACCCAAAGAAAAAAGTTACAGATCAATACCATCCAAATCCGGCCATTAAAAATCATTAATCATCTCTCGATAGCGCAATTCCATTCAAAATAACACCTGTTGGTGGAAAACCCTTTATAATTGCCACTTACACCATTTTTGGGTGTTTGACCGAACTCGCCCTCCTATTTGTGGCATGCGTCGTCTTGATCTTGTTCCACAAGTGGAGGAACCTACAGTGTTGAGCCGACTTCAAATGGCAAATTTTATTTATTAGGAGCTTTTTCATGGTTGAGGTTTGACATTGCCTGCAAAGGGGATATTGCTATTAGAAAAAACTTTTTCTTCATTTTGGTGTTTCATGCACGGAGATTCGAATATTCGATTATTAATAAATATTGAAAAATAATAAATTGACAACAAAAATTGTATATTCTTTTTGAGTATTAAACAAAGAAATTATAATTTAAAAAAAATTTAAAAAAAATTATAATTATAAATAGTAATTAAATAATATAAATAAAATAAAATTAAATAATTATTAATAATAATTTTTTTAAATAGTAATTATAATTTTCTTTTAATTAATCTTTTTTTTAATTAAATTAGAAGAATTAAAGAAAACTTTAAAAACTTAAAAATAATGAACTGAAAACTTAAAAACACTAAACTTAAATAAAACATAAAAAAATATGAAATCGAACTAGTAAGTAATTATAAAGAAACAATTGAAATAAAAAATTGTACGAGATGTGTTCAAAAAGTATCGCGAGTTTTGTGTTTTTTTTTCAAAAACTATTTATTTATTCATTAATAGCTATTTTATCCCCTTCAAAGTAGTCCCCATGAGATATTATGCACTTGTGCCAACGTTTTTTTCAATCTTCGAAGCACTTCAAAAAAATTTTTTTTTTTAACTTTTACATTCGACCGAACTTGGCGCGCTTTTTTCGGTCTTGGTTCGTGAGGCAGCTTCCATTAAGATGATTGAGCTTTGGTTTCCACGTCATAACCATAAATCCAGTTTTGGTACGAATTTTGCTGCGACCCGTCTCATGCCCAAATCATTGAAAAAAATCGAATGGCACGAGCCAATCGATATTTCTAGGTCCTCAGCAACTTCTCTAACGGTGATTCGACGATTGGCCAATACCATTTTCTTCACTTCATCAATTTTTTCGTCCGTTGTTGAAGTACTTGGGCGTCCGGCACGCTTTTCGTCGTTCACATCTTCTCGGCCTTCTGAGAACATTTTGTACCACCGATAAACGTTGCTTTGGTCGTATGACACAGCCAACATTCGGAATGCATCCGCGCACTTAATTTCGTTTTTTACACAAAATTTGATACAGGTTCTTTAATCCATCTTTTTGATTAGGTAAAAATCGAAGACGAGCCGAAACACGTGCAAGCAAAGCAGCTGTCAACAATTAACTCAAAATGGCCGAACTCGTCGGCATGAGTGAGCGACATGAGTACCAACATATCGCCACAAAAAAATCGAAATTCGAATATACGTAACCTGCGAAAATTTAAAATTCGTGATACTTTTTTAACACACCTCGTAAATATATTATTATAGTAAAACTTATTATAAATTAATAAGAATTGAAAGTGAATAAGTTGAAAATGAAAAACTAAAAAAAAAAAATTATTGACAAAAATTAAATATTTGAAATTAAATTACATTATAAAAAATTAAAGAGCAAACACATACAATTTACACAAGCTAATAGTTATCAATTGAAAAATGTGAATAAGAGAAGTATTTAATAATGTCATTAAAAGAGATTAAAATAAATAAAAGAATAAAACATATAAAATTGAATTAAAATAAAAAATTTAATTTACAAAATTTATAAAAACTAATAATAATTTATTTAGAAACATATAAAGGATAAATAAAACTAAATATGAAACAAGTCTTAAAGTGAATTTAAAAAATATAAAAAATAAATCAAATAAAACTTAAAAACTCGGATGGCTAAAATGTCTACCACAAAATGAAAGATTAAAGATGGCTATCGTCTATCGTCTAGGTGAAGTTAGGTTAGGAAAAATGTCTGTCTTACGACGCACCTAGGCCAAATAGAGGCCTCTTATGACACCATCAGTTCTCTTACTCCACTTCGCCCTCTTTGAACAATCCTTTGGACTTTAAAGAATTAGTTAGTCTGGCTAATTTTATATAGGCAACATCCACGTGGCGGCCGCCGTAGCCGAATGGGTAGGTGCGTGATTACCATTCGGAATTCACAGAGAGGTCGTTGGTTCGAATCTCGGTGAAAGCAAAATTAATAAAAAACATTTTTCTAATAGCGGTCGCCCCTCGGCAGGCAATGGCAAACCTCCGAGTGTATTTCTGCCATGAAAAGGCTCCTCATAAAAATATCTGCCGTTCGGAGTCGGCTTGAAACTGTAGGTCCCTCCATTTGTGGAACAACATCAACACGCACACCACAAATAGGAGGAGGAGCTCGGCCAAACACCTAACAGAAGTGTACGCGCCAATTATTTATTTTTTTTTTTTAACATCCACGATGCCGTTGAGAAAAGCGATTCCGAGCAAATTCGAACTTCTTCTACACAGGGCCATGCAGCCGCATTGAAGATTTCAGTAGACTTCTAGCGCGCCCCATATTCCATTCAGGCCATGTCTGTCTACAGGTATGTAACTGTCTCCAGCGATTCTTGGCGATACTTAAGGTGTATCTATCTATTTGCAGCTTCCATGTTGCCAAGGGTATAGGTCTATCAACTTTGTCTTAAGCAATTTGGAGCGTAGAGTCCAGTCTAGCTAACTCATCCGCTTTACAGTTACCATCAACACTGCAACGCAAAAACACTTCTATGAAACTGAACTCCTGCAACTTACTTAAAGCATATAAAACTGGTTTATTATTGAAAATGTTTTATTTCGTTAAACCCCCTAATTATTTTAAACAATTAGTTAGGGTTTTTTCGTTGAAGATATTTTCTTAACTCTCTAACAAAACATATTAGAGTACTAGTTTTTCTAGTTCACTAAAGAACGCTTCTCAACCCCTTGCCCTGCTTTAACGAGTCTGACTCGTGATGAAAATTTCGGTACAAATAAAATATAAAATAAATTAAATGATTGCCAAAGAAAAATTACCAACAATAGAAAGTGTTCCATGCCTCAACTACCCTAACCCCAGAAATAGGGATAACCAGCACCCCAATCGCCTCGGTTTTTTGCTAATTTTGACCACTGTCCTATAGTGGTTAGTATAAAACCACTTCTCACTTAAAAAACATCTCATTTCGGCTGCAGGGTTTTCATGATTTCGTACAACATTTGTTGGTCAGCACGTTGACAGGTACACATTTAGGTTAAACTGTTACGCACTGATTGTCGTCGATATAAATGCATATGAGTGTATGTGTAAGTGTGCTAGTATATGTATGTATGCCTGCTATACTCAAAGATTTGTAGGTGAGCCCACACAGACTATGAGATGCAAAGCCAACTTTGCCTATAAACAAACCGAAACATGTCAAAGATAACCCAAAGAGAGCAATGAAATGAGGGAAAAGGAAGTAGTAAATCTATAATGATTCTTACATACAACACCATCTTTATTTCTGTGTCACATGCCCGGCTGGTAAAAGTAGAGTTGAGCAGCCAAACCATAACTTGATGTAAGAAATGTTCAAATCAGATAAGAAATTTGAGAAAAGAGGACTTTGAGGAAAGAAGATCAACTGACGACTGTGCAAATCTTTTTGCACCATTTCCAATCGAACTTTAAAAGACGTCGCATATAACATTTTTTACATAAATTTGGCTATTCTGAAGCTTCATTGGAAGAATACTCGTATAGTTGGCTGTACCACTGCAACAAGCTACTGATGAACCAGATGCCTAAATATTTGCCAGACGAGAACAGGGCAGCTGAGAAGAAGGTGTTGAGATGATTCCACCTCATCCTCCCGACAGCTTCTGCAGAACGGAATCCCAAGTCTCACGGCATGAACACCTAACGGACAATGTCCGGTAAGGATACCCACCAAATTCGAGAGCTGGGGCTTTGTTAGCCTTAGGAGTTCCCTCGAGCGTCCCCGATCTACCCGTGGCCAGAAGGATCTCCCGACCTTGCACGTTTGCGCATTAGCCCAGCGCTCGCTGAGTTGACTCGAGGCCTATCTTTCCAGGAGCAGACCACAGGTTCTTTAGGGAACCCCAATTCTCTCATTTCGCGACAAAACCGTCTCCAAAGTTCCCTGTCTAGCCAGCTCATCACCCCAGCAGTTTCCCTCAATGTCGCTGTGACCGGGAAATAATTGAAAAATATTTAAATGTCTAATCTCATGCGATTCTCCCTCTTAAGGTTCCTTGTTTGGTGTCACTTAAACGAAAACTAGCCCAGGTTGAATGGTTAACTACAAGTCCAAGAGAGCTCGCTTGAGTTAGAGCTTTAAATTCGCTCATTGTTGCAACTCAACTCAATTTAAATATATTTGGATATAATTTCCCGCTGGGCTTGCACAAACGAAATGGTCTCGCATCACTAGGTGTAGTGTGCAAAGCTAAGATGAAAAGCGACAAAGTTGCGCTTGAGAAAACATTGTCAAGACAAATTATTACAATAACCCAAATACTGAAGAGCCAAGGCGATGATTGTAGGAGCGAGTAAAAGAAAATACTTGTAAAAAGAGCAAACGAGAAATGTGGGAAAAACTGGCAGAAATTGTTATAGCAAAACTATACAGTAACTGTCCAACAAATTAAGAATGGTTAAAGCTTCTTATAAAGTTGAGTAATATAAGTAGATCCTTAGCTTTTAGAAAATAAAGTAAAGGCGTGAATACAAAATTTTATATGACAAAGGCGCTCTTTGTAATTAACTGCGACAATGAATTTGAAGTTGCGGGAATCGAAGGACTGCCAGCTGAGCTATTCGCACACGCCGGCAAGGAGCTAGAAAGATGTATGAATCAGTTTCTAAGCAAAATATGGTCGGATGAAAGCATGCCTGAGGATTACAATTTAAGTCTGATTTGCCCAATCCAAGATTTGGAAAATACTCATGAAAAGAGAATCAACATCTTTTTGTCGATTTTAAAGCTGCATGTGACAGCATGGAAATGAATTGCCTTTATTTCCCAATGTCTGAGTTTAGCATCCCCACAAAACTAATATGTCTATGCAAGATGACGTTGCTCAACCCCAGCAGCGCCGTCAGAATTGTGAAGAACCTTTCCGAGCCGTCTAATACCAAACGAGGTTTCGGACAGGGGGACCTGCTGTCGTGTGACTTCATTAACCTGATGTTGGAGAGGATCGTGCAAGCCGAAGAACTTAATCGCTCAGACACAAATTTCTATAAGGATTTAAAATTATTGGCGTGTGCCGATGATAATGACATCATCGAAAGGCCGAATCCCGAAAGGCCTGTAACTTACATAAATTAAACTCATCCCTCTTTCTCTCAGCTCGATTACGGCACACGCATCGGAAATGTCCACAAGAACAAAGTTTAGCCTTGAATTAAGTATTATGATAGGAGTCGTCCGAAGTGCACAACTCATTCGAATGAGGGCAGGACTGTTTTGACTGTTTACAGCTACTTAACTAGTGTCGTCTTCTTCAGAGAGTTGTGAGTTCCACCAAACGAAGCCTCTATCGTCATCATATGGCAGCTTTCCAGCTCGGGGTGAGCTGTAACTTCGTTCACGATTCGTTTCCATACTTCGAGATTCGTTTCCAGGCATCTCGATCTTTGGTAACGATATAATATTGCAGTCGTAGCAACCCCCTTCTCAGCACTTATCGCTCGACATTGTTAGCATTTATTATTGGCTGGCATAGGTGTAGTTATCAATCTCACGCAAGAAGTTTAGATTTTAGTAGTTTGGTATAAGGGAGATATGCTTTAATTCCCGCCGCAATCCTGTTTTGTGTTGTGTCGTGTGAGCTATTGTCGCTTTGTATCATGGCGCCCAGATAATTAAACGATTGTACGTCCTCGAAGCGGAAAGTACCAATTACCGTGTCTTCTGGCTGTCTTCTCGTTACCTTGCGTGAAATCTTCAGATACTTAGTTTTGGCTGCTTTTTCTTGGTGCGATGTTATCGGCTTACGCAATGGTTAGCCCTGAACGGTTAGAGAGATTGCCAGATTTTACCTCATCTGCAATTGCATAATACAGTAGGAAGTTGAAAACGGTTGTAGAGAGAGAGAGAGTCACCTTGTTAAACTCCTTAGGAAATGTCAAAGGGAAGCGAGACGGGCCATTACTTTCCGGTAGTATTTGTCAGGGTGGGCATAACCTAATTAGTTAAATTGCTGCAGATGCCCAGTTTTGTAAAAATTTAGAGGATTTTATGTCAGAGAAATCTACGAAGCATAGTACATGCATATCTGTGCTGCGATTAAAACATTTTTCAATGTTTAACCTAGAAAACTTGATCTGTTGACTGACCTGGCTGGAAGCAACGTTAATGCTCGACTAAAATATCTTCTGATCCAACAATAAGTCTCGATGCAAGAATGCTAGGAAAGATTTTATGTGATGTTTTGGGTAACGTGATTCTGCGAAAATTTTCACAGGAAGTTTTGTTGTCTTTTTTATAGATAGTGGTTATCAGCCAGACACGCCAATCTTAGAGAATGTATTCTAAATGCCATAGTCGCAGGATAAAACGATGCTTAATTTGAAGCGCTTCTTGGTCTAGGAATATAATTATTTCGTACAGGACTATAAGCCTTGTTGGCTTTAGCGCGTGATATCGCTCTTTCCAGCTCATCCAAGGTCGATTCAGGCTCATTGTTGTCTCATCCCGCGGGGACTCTGAGACAGTTAAGAGTTCTTCTTGTCCTCTATACAATAGTCAATAATCAACTGATCTCAATAGGTGAGACGCCATATCTTTTCTGTAATGATCTGCTGCAGCCATACAAGGCGACTATGATGCCATATTGATTCCCTAAGTAATAATGGACTTCCATGTAAACTTTATCTCAAGGATTAGACGCAAGTATTTCTCTCTGTAAGAATGCACTCGTGCCGCACTCCGTGTTGGCTGCTCGTGGGTTATGGTCGAGCATAAGACAATCTTGTCGAAAGTAAGACAAGGGCAAATCAGCTTCGCATTTGAAAACTGAGTTCAAATATTCGTGCAACTTTCCGCTCGTAAAATCGTTAGCCTTAGTTCGTTCGCTGTGGTCTCATCAGTGTAAGCAATTCTCATTCGAGGCTGTGTTTTCGTTTGACTCTGGTGGTGAACAAAGTACCTCCTGTTATCAAACGAATAGTAGGCGCACGAGTTATGATTTCGAGGTTGTAAAAGACTTCGTTTATCTAGAAATAAGCATTAACACCGATAACAAATGCCAGCCTTGAAATCCAACGGGGAATAACTCTTGACAACAAGTGCTACTTTGGACTAAGTAGAGAAATATATGTAATCTTAAAATCCTCCCTCGACGAACAAAGCTCCCATCTTGCCCTTCCTGGCGCAGAATCGTGGACGCTGACATATCCGATGAGACGTCCCTTAGAGTGTTTGAGAGAAAGATTCTTCGGAAGATGTTTGAACCTTTGTACGTTCGAGACAGCGAGTATCGCAAGCGATGGAACGATGATCCGAACGGATACAAACGCTTCGGCTCTGAAAGTATTCGATGCGATACCAGCTGGTGGTAGCAGAGGAAGAGAAAGGCCTCTTCTGCGATGAAAATATCAGGTATAGAGGGAATTGGCTTCAATTAGTGTGTCCAACTGGCGCAGGTTAGCACGAGAAAGAAACGACCGGCGCGCTTTGCTAAACTCGGCCAAAATCGCGTAAGCGGCTATCCCACTGATTAAGAAGAACAAAATTAATAATTATTAGCCACCGTACCTAATCCAGTGAACAGATACTGCACTTAATATATGCATGTTTGTGGGCGTGTGTGTGAGTATCACGTGTTGAATTTTGAATGTAAAAGATTTAGCAAAGCAGATTGCAAGTACGTGTCATGACCCACATAGGTACAAACATTCTGTTGATTCTCCTGTCATTTTAAATGTTCTTTGTGTGAGAACTAAGAAATCTCATCAGAGCAAAAAAGAAAAACATCGACAGCAAAAGTTTGCTCTATTATTTTGACAAGTTCACGTCCAACCACCGTCCCATTCGCATGCTTGCGTGTATAAAAGCGACAAACTTTGAGTGAAACGGTTGAACCTGCCGGCACATTCGTTACAGAATGATGCCAGCAGGGGTGGCAAAAGTTGTCAACTTATATTATGATGTATACCCGAAGGTCTAATAATTTCATTGTCATAACAAATTGCCACTGGTATGGTCACCGATTGGCTGCAAAGGCCAATCAACGCAATGCACACTCGTACATACAAAAAGCGATGCCTCATCTCCAACAACTCAAAATTTCTTCTTCGCTGGGCTCGTGCAAAGGTGTAAGTTTACGTTTTTAATCTATGAGCATACAATAACACAGTTATCAGCATATATTCAAAATTTCTTTTATAGGCTTTTGCCGCCGCTTCTTGCCTCCCTCTTGCTTATCGTGCATATGGAAACTTATTTTTATGCTTCCGTTTACATTTCACGCCATTATGGGATTCACGTTTGATGAATATTTGCAACATTTTCTTCGTTCGTACTGTGATAAAGAGTACCGTTAAAAAAGTTACACAAACACAATAAGAACAATCATTTACGGAATTATTTCTCTACCGTACCTTTGTACGCATTGTCACATTTCGTTTCTTGGTTGATTTGTAACACTTTTCGGCTTGTTTCCGTGCATTTGGCTATGCTAGGGTGATGTGCGTGAATGTGTGCGCAGATGGGCCAAGCAAGTTTGTAGTTGATAAAGTTATAATGTTGTGTCTTTCATGGTTTAAATGTTTCTCTCGACATTTTCATCGAATGTGATAGGAATAGCTTTTGACAAATTGTAGAAGCAAATAAAGCACGTTCCGTGAATTACAATGCGCATATGTATGTGTGTATGTCTGCATGTGTGTATGTGTGTTGGTGCTACGAGTATTCACAAGTTAGGCAATTGAGTATGTGCGATTGTCCTCTGTTCGGGTTGGATAAGATTTAATGTCGCTCATTTATTTTTAAGTTTCCTATTCAAATTTCTATTTATTTCTTTAGAAAGTGTTTCCGTTCTTTCATCATTTCTTTGGCTGGCTTCTTATAAGAGGTATAAAGAATAAATGCGTAAATTTGGGAATAGTGTAAATTGCCTATAATGAAAAGCCCAAGCACTTAGGAAACATTTTAGAGCATGAACTTTCATTTGAAGGAAAAAGGCATTCTACTTCCAGAGTGGCCCGAATTGTCCCAGTTGCGAATTCACCAATTCAGGATGTGTGCCAAAAATGTATTACAAAAAAAAAAGAAAACAAAAACAATATTATAATAAAAACTAGTGTGGGTTTACTTATAAAAATCCGCAAATCCACAATTTGGTCCACAAAAGCCTTCCAGACCCCCTAATTACTGTAGTACATTTCCAGCTGTAATCTACGCCGCAACAAAAGCAGCTGAATTGGCTATGGAATTAACCTCTTAACATTCGAACAAACATTTTCATTGATAGCAAAGCGGCTACTAAAGCAATTATGGCTCCTTGGACTAACTCGGAATATGTTGAACAATGCAGATCCAAAAATATATAAACTCTGCGGAAATGGGCAGGTCATTATTTACTGGATAACAGAACACAAAGGAATGGAAGGAAATGAGAGAGTCGGTGAGCTCGCAAAGGCAGGTATTCGCTTGTCGATATTGAGCACGTCAGACATATACCCATATTTTCTCCTTACTGGAAACGGAACTGACAGCAGCACTCAACCTCGTGCAAAACTGGCAAAATTATGCAAAGAACTTGGAATCGCAAACTACAAACTACAAACTATCTTTTATCACTCCCTAGAAAAGATTGTAAAAACTTGGTTGGAGTACTGATGGGTGCCAAAATGGCGTTAGTCCAGAGCGATGCGTATAGCTCAAGCAGCGAAGCGAATGCAGGGGTAAGCAAAACGAATTAAGTATATTAATTAAATTTAAAGCATTTTTAGAAGACTAAATAGTAGGAAGTGTAGCTCCTAATTGGCGTAGTCTCGCGCTAGTTTTCACATAGTCTGAAGTACTGTAGAACACAAAAATGTTGTATATAGTCATTTGCGGAACAACATCAAGACGTAACATCAAATAGGAGGACGAGCTCGGTCACACACCCAAAAAAAGGGTGTACGCGCCAATTATATATACAATATATGTATATGTGTGTACAAGCAGTTGTATGTGTTAGTACTTGTTTACTAGCTACAAAGTTACTGGAAGTTTCTATGTGGCATTTCAATGCGTCAGCCTCATAATGAATTTCTTAAACATACAGCCAGCTGTATTCCCAACCAGCTCGAATTTGAGTTGTGAACTTTTTGAATTTGCTTCGTATTTTGTTTGTCACATATTTTGACATTAAAAACTTCAAATGTTTTGTTTGTGAAAGAAAAAGAAAAAAAAAGAAAATAAAAGAAATGAAAAAAGTCTAAACAGAGAGAAAAGTTTTTACAGCAACAACGCTCACAGCAATGACACGATCAACGACGGAAATGCGCGCAATGAAGACATGAGAAATATTGTACTGTATCGGAAACTTTTCCTTTTAACAAATTTGTTTCGTGATTTCCGCGAATTCTATTTTGAGTTCATTTTCAGAGTCCAATTGTTTTTTTAATGCTGATTAGGTTGTTACGAAGCATAACAGGCGGTTGAACTTGTTTTTAAATGTTCATTTAGTCGAAGTGTACGCATGCGACAATTGGGAAAATGGATCAGTTTCTACTTTCAAAGTTATAAAACGTTTTTCATGAAAAATTTTGAAATGTGTTTTTTAAAGAGGCAAGCATTTGCTATTAAATTATTAAAATTTCTGTTAGCGTAAAAATGCGAACGTATTAAAAGTGATTCAAGTAGTAAATGTAAAAAAGGAAAAAAAAAAGAAAAAAAAATTGAATATTCGACATTCACGAGTTTTGGAGGATACCAAATGCTTTTTAAAACTATTTTAGGTCTATCTATTCATGAAACAACTTTTTGGAGAAGGAGCTTTGCCAAATATCTAACAAAGGATGTACCCGCCAATTATATAAATATGGGGTCCTGATTCAAAATGTGGGGTCTGATTTCGAATTGAAATCGAGAAACAAAATAAAAGGCGTCCATCCTTCATCTGCCCACTGCATGCTATTTTTGCACATGAAAGAAACTGTCTTACACAAATTTGGATGCCTAATTTATTTATGAAGGTCAGGAAGGTTGACATGGCTGACTGAAAGCCATCACATAGATCTATTGGTTCTTAGTGTTACCTTACATAGACCTTTACTTTTTTTTGTAGTAAACCTCTACACTACAGTCTATACAGATGGCAATAAAATGGATTGTGGTGTTGGAGCTGGTATATATTCTCATAAACTTAAAATTAAAAGATCTGTGCTTGCAGTGTCTTTCAGGTGGAAGTACTGGCAATTGGGGAAGTTTGTAGGCTACTAATCGCAGATTCCCCTTTTAAGTGCAATATCGCTATTCTTTCGGATAGCCAAGCTACAATCGAGGCACTGGATTCGGCGACAACAACCTCTAAACTGGTGGAACAAAGCAGGACTAGCCTTACCACCTTGAGCGAAAACCATAAAGTTGCCTTAATCTGGGTCCCGGGACATCGGAGCATTGAAGGTAATGAAAAAGTAGATGAGCTGGCATGAAGGGGATCTGCTATGAATAGCGCTCTTGCAGTACCAGTATTCACTCCACTAGGTGCGGTCAAGAGTGCAATTTCCCTAATATACCTCTGAATCGCGGATTGTAGATGGAGAGACCAGACGAAATGCAAAATTAGCATAACGTTATGGCCCACCTACAACCTCAAACAATCGTCAACATTACTAAGCATGAAACGACGGGACGCTTGGAGACTAACGGCAGACATAACTGGCTTTTGGTCTGTGGAAGAACCCAAAGAACCCAGTTAAAATGAGCAGCCTTCACAACACACACTGCCATAGTCGTGAACAACCGGAGAAAAAGGGAACAATCTTCCATTTTCTCTGCGAATGCGCTGCCTTATGGAAGGACAGAATGTTAACCCTGGGTAAACTGCTGTTCGAGAGTCTAGAACAGCTATCTGGCTTAGATGTCAACAACCTGATAAGGTTTCTGAACCGCACAGACTGAATATAGTCATGCTGTAAATAACTGGTAAACAAGTTGGTAACGAGGATGTGGCAACAAAATGGTGCGGAAGCGCTAGTTGGACTCTGGAAGAACCACCACTTAAGCCAACCAACCAACCAAACCTCCTGTAATACATCTGCGTCTTTTGCAAATCTAAGTAAACTCTAAAACTCTAACCCCGAGAGCCAATCTAAGTTCCCATATTGTAGAGCTCCTAAGCATTTTAATGTGGTTCTAGCTAACGCAGGGCAAGAACATAGAAGGTGTTGTAGCGTTTTCCTCTTTTTATTTATATACCATGGTATATAAAATTTTTTACATGTGAAACAGTAAATATGCGAAATTGTCTCTCGAACATAAAACTTGTGCGAAAATCTGCTCAAAAGGTGTTAGCCTTACGGCAGCGCTGAGCAGGTAAAGTTTCCTGATGAAGAGCGTGGGTAACTACTATACAAATCGGAGAAGGAGTAGTGGTCGGAATTGGTTCAAACTTTACTCCTAAAAAGATTTTTTATTTCTTGTTCACTCCTCTCGGGAGCATAGGACCTCCACAAGACACAGTCTTGCGTTGGTTTCGTTAATGTGTTTGCTTTCTGGTAGGGTAGGTGATTAGCCTGCCGCTACCAGTCCTAAGTAGTGAGAATGCCCACCTATTGTTGCTTAATAATAACGCCTTCTTAATGCTTGAAGCGCCATCTGTGTGTCACATTTTTCTGGCAGAAGGATCACACAGATGGTTGAGGGGTTCGCTAAATTTGGTGTGTCTGCGCTATTACCGCGATTACCCGATTCCTCTTGCTGGCGCCACTGATGCAATATGTAACTGTGTCCTTTTCTTTATTATTTTGCTTGTTTAACAGCCACGATGCAAATAATGCGCTGACTATTGTGCGAGAATAAGGATGTAAAGGATGGAAAGGATAAGTTTTAAGTTTGAGGAATGAGATTTTTGTTAGAAACAGGGAAAGTAGGTAAATTTGGGAAAGTGCGAGGACCGCACGTGCGACTCGAACCCACAAGCTCTGGGATGGCAGGCTAGTGCACTTACGTTGGACTACCGAGGATGCCTAAAAAGATTACATCACGCAAATTTCAAGAATGAAATCGGGTTTTCCGTACCGTTTATTAAATTTTGAAAAAGCCAAGTATTTTCACTTTTTGATGTGATGGTAAAATAAGACGTATATATTGTGTAAATTTATAATTATACTGAAAGACATGAATAAAAGCGTCTGCAGAAAACAACAAAATTTTCATAAAATAAAGAAAATAAAACGAAGATATGAATAGATTATATAATAGGTTGTACGATAGGATTTGCGACTCGATAAATTTTATGGCTTAAACCCTGTCTGTACTGTTAGTACAGTCTCCCTGAACATCAATATATGTATTTGTTCCAACAAGATTCCAATCCATGAATTCCATCCCTGAAGTGAGAATATGGAGAGCTTGCAAAATACGCTTCCACAGCTATTATGACCTAATCATTTGATGAAAAACGCACGCATTAATATTTTTAAGTCTGAAAAGACTTCCATCTCTTTCTCTCGCTAGGAGCCTAATCTGCTCCAACAATTCGGACTTTAATTCATGGATTATAGCCATTGTCAAAATGCTCTTGTGACGCGGTGCATTGGCCTAATGAAAACGCATTTTTTTCTTTTGCAAACTGGGTATTTTTCACAAATTTTTTCCTTCAGCTGGCTTGAAAGCTTACAATAATATTCAGAATTTATTGTTTTACCAGTTTGCAAGTAATCCACAAACAAAATTCCTTTCACATACCGAAAAACTGATGCTCATAACTACTTGGCCGATTTCCGAACCTGCCAAAAATAAAAATATAATCACTGCTCGATACTTGATTCACACGAAAATGCACATGCATGTCTATGAAGAGTTCATTAATATAACAAAAAAAAAATGTAGCCTAGTAACAACGCCCTCTCTTAACGAAATGCAAAACTTTTTGAACAATCTAACAGATATAAAGCGACTACTCCATAAATCTGCACGGAAGTCGAAACTAAAAAGATTCCTGAGTTTTGTATAAAGTTTAAATTAAAGCCAAGTCCAAGAAAAAGTAGAGAAATGTATTTTTTATTATTTTAGTTTTTATTTTGTTTCACTTCTTATTTGTTATTATAAATGAGTTGTCAGCGCTAATTCAACCTGAATTTGCCTTTAATCTTCTATATCCAAATTTTTAGTGCTTCTTACTTTGTTTCCGCTTTGATTGTTAGCAGAAAAAGGCAAATTGTTTTCATGCAAATTAAATTCCTCCAATTGTTTTTTTTTTTTCCCATGTAATTTTCAATATATTTCCGAAACCCGAGGAGGCATGTGAATGCTTTTTACTTTTACGTTTTATTTTATGGAAAAACATACCAAAGCATACTCTAATCACTTCCCGCCCAATTTTCTTTTTATTTGTTTCCTTTGTATTAATTATGTCAAAGCAAATGGAACATACGTACGTACATTCCGAAATTTTCCGATTTTCTTTTCCATTCTTGCGCTATAAAGTTGTTTCCTTGTTTCTTTGTTGTTTTTATTACTTTTGCAAACATGTTATGCTCTGCTAATTATGCATAAAAATTTAAACTTTGCACGTAAAAATGCACACACAACCACATCGCCCGTACATAAATACATCGAGGATATGTCCATATGTTTGAATGTAAGCGAGTTAGGGGTGGCCTACACTGACTTGTATTCATTTTCATTAGCAGACTGCGTTACTTAACCGCAATTATTAGTATTTATTGTATATTTTTTAAGTGATCAAATTTATTGGGAAAGATACCCTCCATCTAAATCTATTTTTGGCTAATTTTAACCTGGCTTCACGATACTTGGATTCCTACCAATTCTCTTTTGGTACAGCGAATTCTTGTATTTCATGGCCGTCCCCGTCTGCGCTGCGATGGCGTTATTTGCTCAGTCTTGACCATACTCGGTGTAGAGTATGGTCAAGTTCATTTTCTACTCTGAATTCCTATTTCGACTGGGCTGGTGCTTGTGCCCAACAAAAGCTCTTCATTTGAAATACGGTTTGGCAAGAAAATTCGCAGTATTCGTCGTAAGTATTGGCGGCCGCCGTCGCCGAATGGGTTGGTGCGTAACTACCATTCGTATTTCGGAGTACGTAGGTTCGATTCTCCGTGAAACATCCAAATGAACAAACCGTTTCTATCTAAAAACGGTCGCCCCTAGGCAGGCAATGGCAAACCTCCGAGTCTATTTCTGCCATGAAAAAGCTCCTCATAAAAAAGTATCTGCCGTTCGGAGTCTACTGAAAACTGTAGGTCCCTCCATTTGTGGAGCAACATCAAGACGCACGCCACAAATAGGAGGAGGAGCTCGGCAAAACACCTAAATTGGGCGGTTGATAAAAGCTTGGCCTTTGCGATTTGATGCCTGAGTCAAGCTCCAAGTTGTGCAACCATATAACAGCACGGCTTTGACACTGCAGTTAAAGATTCTTTTTTTTGTACTCTGTGAGATGTTGCTGCATCTCCAAACTTTATGGAGTGTAAGAAAAGCCCTTTCGGATTTATTAAGTGGTCGTTGATATCTTCTTCGGATCCGCGTAGAATGCCACCTTTAGTAATTTTGCTGCCAAGGTAACAAAAACTGACAACGTCTTCAATGACCTCAACATCAGTTTAGAGCAGGTTTAGATTTGATGTGCCGAAACACACAAGTTTGGATTTTAAGGCCGACTTTTGCGGCAATCTCTGAGAGGCATTTCAGCTTGGTCGCTATATGCTTGAAGCAATGCAAGAGAAAGAATATATCACCAGCGTAATCAATGTCTCCGAAGAACTCATTAATACTCCAGCGGATGTCGAAGGGCGCTTGATTGATGCGTCAGGAGCTGAGGCTAAGAGTAGTAAGAAAAGAGTGGGTGACAAAATACTTCCCGGTTTAACTACTCTGGATATGCCAATTGGTGCACTTTCTCTTACGTTGAAGCGAATTGCAATTTTGGATCAGGGCAACTATTTTCTCTGGAACTCCTTTGTCTCTTAAAGAAGTCCACATTGTTTTGCATTAGATAGTGTCAAAGGCTCACTCAAAGTCCACAAAAGGCAGAAACAAATGCGTGTTAGGTTCAGCTGACTGTACAATGATTATGCGCCCCGACCGAAAACCAGTTTGTACCTTGCGTAGAATGGAACCGAGGACGGAAGAAATACGTTGAAGTAGTAAGCTTAACATCACTTAACTTACAGCATTCAACAACGTAATCCAACGCCAATTTTTCACCGCCGTAGCCGAATAAGTTGCTGCGAGACTACCATTCGGAATTCAGAGAGAGAAGGAAGGTTCGAATCTCGGTGATAACACCAAAATTAAGAAAAACATTTTTCTAATAGCGGTCGCCTCTCGGCAGGCAATGGCAAAACTCCGAGTGTATTTCTGCCATGAAAAAGATCCTCATAAAAATATCTGCCGTTCGGAGTCGGCTTGAAACTGTAGGTCCCTTCATTTGTAAAACAACATCAAGGCGCACACAACAAATAGGAGCTCGGCCAAACACCCAAAAAGGGATCTTAACTATATCTCATTTGACCATATGTCTCTTGTGAACGGCATGATAACTTGAGCAATAGCGTTTGACCCATGTTGGAGCAGCTCAGCAGGAATTTTGTCTGAGCTGCTTTGGCATTTTGAGAGTAGAGACTAGCAAGTACAGCACTCAGACAACATTAAGTCCATTGTACTGCACTTGGGTTCTTTTTTCAATTTTCTTAAAATCTACCCGATCTCCGAAGAAATCTCAATAGATCTTGTGGTGCCAAAGAGTCAAAGGTGATCGCTTCTTAACACATCAGTGCCAACGACCTCAAGCTTGATTCGAGCAAAGGCTGGGCAGACGCACAGAAAGTGGTCTGGCATCTCATCCTCCTCTCCACATGCTGCGCAAAGTGCACTGTCTGAGATGCCTACCTTTTTTCATATATTTTGCCCATAGAAACTAGCCCGTCATCAGTCCAACCAACAGTCCTACCTATAGTCCTACCTTGTCCCTTCTGCTTAGTGACAGGAATAACTGCGACAGTCGATTGGACAGGACAGGTAACATCAGTTTTGTCCATCTGCAGGCCCTCTCAGCCTGCCAGGCCTGCTTATGGGTTGAAGTAACCCGTTTACTAACCGTGGCTTTGATGGCTTCAGAAGGGAGGGAGCCTATTTTAGCTAAAGAGTCAGAGATCTCGTTTTCCGCGATACCCAAGTGTCTCGGGACCCATGTTAGCATCAGGCTATTATGTCTACTGACATAAGTTAACCTGGACTTACAGTACTGAACTACCCTTGAAGTGGTTGAAGGGCTGTCTGAGGCCATTAGCGCTGATTTGCTGTCGCTGCAATCATATACAGATCTGCCTCCCCATCAGTTTTCCACAACAAAGATCATCGCTTCTTGAACAGCATACACCTCTGCTTGGAAAACAGATGCGTGCATTCCAAGAGCGAAGTCTAGTTTTGCCCCGCTTAATTCCACGTAGACACCAAAGCCGAAACCGTGCTTGGTCCTGGAGCCATCCGGAAAAATGCGAAAAAAGTCGTTGCCGGGCTCATTTTCTGAGTTTGACCACAACTGAGCCTATGGCAGCACGACACTGTATCTCTTGTTAAGTACGACTTTTGATGGCATGGAATCAAGGGGCATGACGAGGATCGTTGGATCGAGTGACATGCCTACTCTGTTGTCCAATGCCTGTGAGGGACCGTACGAATTCCCATTATGTTTCAGCATGCAGATGTCCTTCAAGGTCTCTCCATGGATGAAAATATCAAGCGGTGTTAGACTACCCAGAGCATCTAATACTGGGCCTGAAGAGGTCGGAAAAGTTCCAGTACAACAGATGCCCACATTGCGCTTTAGTCTGAATAAGGTCCTGCTGACTCTCACGAGCGAGATTCCACTCATCCACAGCACTAATGAATAGGTGATAATAGGTCATATCATAGCAGTGTAGCCTGCAAAGCTAGTTCCACTTCTTCAAAGGTTGACAAAGTTGTAAAAATGTCCTTTTTAGAATTGTGCTGGACTGTAGGGATTACGTTTATGATGTACCATCACTGAAAATTTGACGACGTCATTCTAGTTATAACACGTGATTTTGTATTATAGTGTGGCCCAATTTGCATCTTTAATTCCAGCAACAGCTCTGATATTATTTCCCCACATTTGTTGTTTATACTATCCATATAGAAGGAGAGTATCTTTTGAAGACGATAATAAAAGTAATTTTAAAGATCGCAGTTTATAATTTACTTAAATATCTTAAAAAATAATTTATCAATGAAAAAGCGAATGGTAAGTGTAATAATTTTCATCTAAATTAAATAGCAAATTATTAGTTCAATTATTATGCTATGTTAGAAAGAGTTTACTCGCCGGCCAGAGAGGCTCACTGTGATGCTCAACATTGCTTATATTTACCTCAGTTCGGAATATTCGCATAATCTTAAGGGAAAAAAAAAATTCAATACTTAAATGCAAGAAAAATTATCTGCTTTAATAACATGCAAAAATCTACACATAAAACTGCTCACCCTTATGCACATAATTTTTAATTTGAATAATTTACAAAGTTTTGCAGGCTTGCTGTTGTTGACTCGCGTTGATTTCATTCGCCTCTTTCGGTTTGAAACTAAGCAAAAGATCCGAGATTAGCAACTTTGAAAGTCACAGAACAGCGGTAAGCATAGGCGATAAGGCGATAAGCGTTTAAATAATGTCAAATACAAAATGCTAATGACAACACTGGGGAGTTAAGTTTTCTTGTGCGTCATATGTTGGTGAGAGCAAATTTTAAAACGCAAATAATATGTGCGCAGCCTCACTTTTTGTATGAGTGGCAAACTATATGCCCTCAAGATAATGGGAAGTAGCTGGCTGGATATCCTAGCTACGCTTGTAATAATAAAAAACCATAACAATAAGAAAATTAGGAAAAACTGATTCTACATTACAGCTTTTTGTTTACAAATAAAACTAAAAATAAATAGGGAAACAATGATGCCTGCCATGATACACAGATATTTATAGATTAGGTGAAGAAAATAGTCCTAAGCGATTCCAGCTAAATATACGTAGTGAACCATATCACATTACGTAAACATCGCCTTAGGTCATACCAAACAAATATTTTAAGTTAAATTAAGCTTAGAAACAGTTGCTGGGCGATTTTGTGTTTGAAGAAGGCAGTGGTGTGGTGCAGTGCTCGAAAATAGGGGCGGTAAGAGAGTAAATACGATAAGCTATTTAGTAGTAAAAAATAAGAGTTGTTAGCTAGAAAAAAATGTATGCTGCTTAAAAGGGGTCGGCAAAAGTGAAACGGTGACCAACACAAGAGTTACGTTAGTTGAGTAGTTAGTTAGAAGTATTCAACAAGGCCCTGAATCCCTTCTAGGCGCCAATTCTGCATCGATTCAACTATGGATTGACGACTTTATGAGGTCTACCCATAGAAGGCATTGGTTTGAGTTGAACTCATGCAAAGTAGCCAAGAGCTTTGTGAAAGAACCAATCTGGAAAACAGCGACCTTCCTCCTAAAACTCAGCAAAAAGGACTTGAGAGTAGGTACTTGTGGATGTAATCACAGGGCACAATGCGTGTGATCAGGATTTAGCTGCCATGGGGGTCATCGGCACCTCGATATGCCTATCCTGTCCTGAGGATGACGATACTGCAGAGCATTTTCTCTGTAGCTGTCCGGCGTTTTCCAGAATCAGACTTAGGATATTACTGAGTATGGATAAAGTTTACTGAGTATGGATAAAGTTCATACTCCTCCTCTTCCGGATCTCTCAAAATTCATCAATGAAACCAAGAGAATTGTGGAAGAGTGACCTCAAACTAACTTTTCCGCCTTACCACCCACTTTTCGTCTTCTTGCCTCTCTATTCTTTCTACTGCAATATATCTGGGTGTAGTACAATGGTTGCCGGTCATAGGAACTTACGGGGTAATGAGATAGCGGATGAGCTAGCAAGGAAAGGTTCGACACTAGACTTAGTAGAGGCGGTGGCAGTCTCCATTCCCACACATTAAAAGCATCCATGCTTCACACTATCATGCTGTAGCCGAAAGAAAACACATGGCCGTCATGGACGAATAACCTGTCAGGATGTTCTCGCGCCAAACATCTCACACATCACTGCAACCCTTACAGGTCATTGGAAAGTAGGGGGCGTGCAGCCAGACTCAACCTCCCCTTCAGTCCCATCTGCAGAAGCTGTCAAGCGGAAGGGGTGAAGGAGAAGAGTATTTTCCACTATTTACGTGAATGTCCGGCGCTAGCTAGGACACGACTACGCTCCTTCGGTACGCCTTTTCTACAGCAAATTAAGGAGATCTCAGACATTAAGATAAAGGATTTGCTGTTATACATGGACCTCACTGAGCGGATCTGCCTTAAAAAAAAAAAAAATAAGACTCCATCACACGACACAGTGGTAGTAAAACGGCGCTGGTCACTAATAAGGATTATTTCAGTGGAAATATTCAACCACTTCAACAACAACAACAATGGTCTCCTTACTGAGTGGTTGTGGACTTGTCCATCACCCCTTAAATCTAGTCTAATCTACGTTAGTTGTTTTAAAATCTGTTATTTAGAGAAATACCACCTTGATCAAAAAGTTCCCGGACCAACTGCAAGGTGATGCTCTACGTCAATTGATTTCAATTCTGTTTTTTTTTTGTTATCTGAATTATTTGGATTATCGCCCAATCGATACTGAAAATAGTAAGTCTCTGCTCTTGTACAAAAAGCTCATATGCGTGCTTTGAACTAAGAAAAGGTACCAGTCATTTTAAGGGTAATTGCCAAATTATGCGGTAGCCAACGAGAATAAATCTGCTGGACGACAAAATGGACTACTAATTTTACACGACAGAACAACGCGTTAAAACTGTTCAAACTTATTATGAAAATGGTCGATCTTTAAGAAAAATATATTACACAATTCATGGTTTTTTTTGTTTTTTTTTTTTTGTTTTTGGAAATAATCGTCCAAATGAGTCGCGAATTTAAAGGTTGGTGAAAAAATTTGAATACACTGATTCTGTCGAGACGCTCCGCAAACTGGACGTTCTGTTGAGAATATTGTTGCTTGAGCGCAAAGTGTTACTGAACAATATGCAACATCGATATCTCGACGTTATCAATAATTAAACATTCATGAATCGACTGTTTGGCGCATTTGACCTGTAGACACACTTATGATGAGCATTCAAGTGATGACATTTTTCACCTACCATATAATTGATAAGAACCGTATTTTGAATAAAAATAATGAAACGTATAGGCACTTTAGACTTTAGGACCCTTTATTTAAGACCCTTATTCAGTCCCTTAATTTCATCATCATCATCTTTTGATACTGCAGCTCTTTGTGAGCTTTGGCCTGCAACACGTGGAACCTCCGCCCATCTCAATCGCTTCTGACTTTTTTCAAATTCCTTATCCCAAGTTTATTGATGTCCTTTCCTAGTTCATCGGTCCATCTTGTTCTCGGTATTCCTCTTACTCCAGTGTTGAACGCTCTGGCCTCCACAATTTTCTTCTGTGCTCTCGTACCGTCCATTCTTGTTATATGACGCAGTCATCTTAACCGGTGAGCTTTGATGAAACATATAACATTTTTGCCATTAATTAGCTGGTCTTGCTCGTGATTCCACCTTATATGTCGCCCGCCGTGATGTTTGATTGCTCCAAAAATTGTTCTGATTTTTTTTCATTCGAAGGTTTGCAGTTTTCGAATTCGATTCAACTCTATAGCATAAAACTGGTATAATTTACAATGCCTGTTTAGTAGTTTCGATCTGTTAGCTGCTTGAATTCTCTTAGTGGGGTTCGCCAAGGTTGTGTTTTATCACCAATGTTCTTTAATTTATACTTGGAATACATATTTGAAGAAGCTTTGGCATCACTCAACTTAGGAATAAAAATCAACGACGAAATAATAAATAACATACGCTTTGCCGATGGCACCACAGTATTGGCTGACATATTAATGACCAGCAATATCCCCTTAAAGAAGTCCGCGGAAAGAGTCTGCAATACGGCCTAAATTCTAACACCCCAAAAACAAAATTCATGGGTGTTTCAAAAAACAACAAATCTCCAAATCAAACATTTATGTATATATATGACAATCCGATCCAAAGAGTATACCTATTAAAGTACCTGGGATGTTGGCTTAGCGAAATATGGACAAATGACAGAGAAAATTGCTGTCAGCTTGAAGCAGCGAGGGAAGCTTTTTTCAATTAGAGGAGAGTTCTTTCCAATAGAAGCTTGAACATAAAATTACGTCTTCGGTACCTTAAATGTTACGTTTGGTATGTTTTGTTGTACGGTGTGGAGGCATGGACACTAAAGGTTTCGAGTATCAATGAATTAGAGGCGTTTGAGATGTGGTGCTATCGGCGGATGATGAAAATATCGTGGGCAGGCAAAGTTAGTAACAAAGAAGTCTTAACGAAACTTAGAAAGGGTAGAGAGCTGTTATTAACGATAAAGCGCCGCAAAACCGCTTATTTTTTTGTCCTTTTATGCGTGGTTCTAAATATGAGTTGCAACACTGATTGTGCGAGGTAAAATCGAAGGCAAACGAGGAATTGGAACGAAGCAAATGTCTTGGCTACGTTACACAAGAGAGTGGACAGGATTAAGGACTATTGGGCAGTTGGTTGAAGCAGCCCGAAGCAGAGACAATTACCATAATACAATATCTAATATTATATAGTTTTGTTAACCCTTTCGACCCGAATGGTACACATGTGTACCACTTAAAGATTAAATGTCACAATAATGAGTCAGTGAATTTCTGTTGGATTATGCTATTCACCTGATCATCTCTAAAAAATATAGTTTTGCACTTATTTTAGCGTATGGTACTTATGTGTACCATTCGTCCGGTATAGAGGTACTTATGTGTACCACTAGTCTTATAAATACTACATAATGTGACTCTTCGTTTTGATCAAAATTTATATTATCCTTAGAAAAGGGACCCTGGAGATATCCGAAAAGTTCTGGAAGACGAAGCTGATAGTACCAGCGACTCAGAAGACTTCTTTAGGGGAAGTTCCGACAATATTCTTCCAAGTAATTGCACTACTTCCAGTGATAGCAAAGATTCAGTAGATGAGGAGAATGAGGATGCTGACGAGAGATTCTTACCTAGTGGTGTCTTGAGCTCTAACAGCGGTGACGATGATACTGAAATCGGCATTGATGGCGTCGCTTCGAAATCAAATATTATTTGGAATACTCCGGATAAAATTTTTTTATTAAAACAAACTGTTTATGGACTTCGGAGCTGCACAATATCAAACCACATACCAAGACATTCAAGTATAGATCAGACATGACACGAAAGAAGTATTGGTATTGAGTAATTGTTACGAACCTTCTGTGACTAATGCTACAAAAACTTTGAAAACAGGAGAAAAAATTCTAGTGCAATATCCAAGTCAAAAAAAATTGTATAGGGCGATCAAGGGAGGAGTCGACTTAGTTGATCAGATGTCTGGGCTTTATGAATACGATAGGAAATCAGATAAGTGGTGGAAGAAAGTGTTTCACCGTCTGATGATGATGACAGCAGCGAACGCTTGGATTATTTATAACGACCTCAACAGGAAAAAGATACCATTCAAATCATTTTTAGTTGCTTTAGCTGAGACACTAATCCAGGACGGCTTACAAACTACAGCCGTTCGTCGGTCAAAACCTGGACGAACACCACAAATTGCCAAACGCAAGGAAATACACCTTCCTGTTGAAGGTACTACGCGACGTCGTTGTACCAATTGTAGTTCTCAAAAAATTCAGACTCGCACTAAGACGATATGTAAAGAGTGCCATTGTTTATTTTGAAAATTGAATATTGTCATTTATGAATAAAAAATAATGTCGTTCAAATGACTGCCACGACTGGCTTTACAGTAGGCCATTCGATCAACCCGATTTTTAAGCACATTTTCGATTGTTTGGGCTCCAATTTCATGAATGGCAACTTCGATTTCGTGTTTTAAAGTATCAATCGTCTATGGATGGTTCGCATAGCATTTGTCCTTAACGGCTCCCCACAAAAAGTAGTCCAACGGGCTTAAATCACAGCTCCGAGGCGGCCAACTGATACCGGAATTTCGGCTGATTATTCGGTTTAAAGATTTTCTGCCCATTGAGCGAACCGAAAACCCATTGGATGGTCATTAGGCTTCAGTTCTTGCACCAGTTGAACTTTGTAAGCCTTCATACCGAGGTCTTTATGCAAAATTCTCCCCAAAGAAGTGCGTGAAATGTTCAATTCTTGAGAACGATGACGAGTTGAGGTTGGTGGATGTTCATGCACATTTTCGGCTACAGCAGCAATGTTTTTGGGTGTACCCACTATAGGAGCACGTGCACGTGTTGTTTTATCCATTAACGATCCACAAACTGTCTTGTTGTTGACGGTAACGCTCGCCATTTACTGTAACCGCGGAAGAAGAAAAAGGCTCACCACTTTGGAAATAAGTTTTCAATATTTCCCAATTTTGCTCAAGCGTATAGCGTCCCATTTCGTAAGTGTCAAACCTTAAATAAATTATGAACACATTTGACACATCATTTGTGTTACCATTCTCAAAAAAATAGGAGGTTCAAAAAGCAAACGCTATATGGCCCACCCTGTATAAAGATATTTTTTCAGTAAAATTTTCTTCAATAATATAACAATTAAAAAATATAAAAAAAAATAAATAAATAAATAATATATAAATTTTTGTATATATTATTTCTTATTTCTAAAGTGTGTTTTACAGGACGGCTGGTACTTATTTGTACCACATAAGATCTCGAGTAGTGCACTTTTTAAATTATTCATCTCCTAATTAACCAACTTCGATAAACAATTATATACCAGGATTCCTGTGGGAATGTCGGGTCGAAAGGGTTAAATCTAAAAAAGAAGAATGAATTATTTATTACATTTGGATCAAAACTAATGAACAATTTATTACTGTGATCGCTTACATTCTGTATTAAGCATTTGCAAATAAAGAACACTCAGAGCTATCAAAGTCAATACTCGGCGTTATATCTTGTAACACAAAAAACTTGAGGAAACTTAAGAAAAATGTATTTCAATCTATTATTTTATTAAAAAATATTATATTAAGTTATTATAATACTTTATTATTACTCTTTTTTTATATAATCCTCGCTTGACAACAGAAAGAAAAGAACTTATTGTAAACTTTGAAAATGATTTTAAACCAACCAATAACGCTTAAACTACACACAAAGCACTTTAATCGCTTTACTTAGTATCCCTCATCATTTCCAAATATTTCAGATTAAACACAAAGTACTTGAAATCAATAAAACAACACACAACTCTAATAGTGGCATTAATGGCACATTGAACTAGTGGCGCATGCGGCGATGTTGCAAAACCAGTGAGCTAATATGCTTAGTGCGAGTGTGTGTGGCATGCATATGCATAAGTATATGCATATATGAGTGTGAGTATATGAGCATGAGTATACGTTTTGTTTTGCACAAACAATGGAATATAAAAGCAATTTCGTGTTTCACCAAATGTTTAGCAGCTTCACCCCATCACAGCTAGACTTAATTTTCCACAACTAAGTGGGACTGCATATATATGCATACATATGTATGTATGTATGACACGTGCATGCCAGCGTACATGAACTTGGAACTATGACTAGTTCGTATTCCTACTCTGTTTCATATGGGCAACTTGTGGCGCAAAATTAATCATCCAATTTGATTTTTTTTTTATAATAAAAAATAATTATATTGGAGCATTGAAAATCTTTACTTTGGCCTTCTTTATTTTGAAATCGCTATATACAAGGTGGCGGAAAATTCTCATCGAATTTTGCTTTTGAATAACTTTTTTACTAAATAAAAAAAATAATTTTGAGTAACGGAAATCTTTATTTTGGCCTTCTTTACTTTGAAATCGATATACAAGGTGGCGTAAAATTGATCATCCAATTTTGCTTTTGAATAACTTTTTTACTAAATAAAAAAAATGATTTTGAGTAACAGAAATCCTTATTTTGGCTTTCTATATTTTGAAATCGATACACAAGGTGGCGCAAATTATCATCCTACTTTGTTTTTGAATAACTCTTTTGCGAATTAAAAAAATGATTGTGAGTAACGGAAATCTTTATTTTGGCCTTCTTTATTTTGAAATCGATATACAAGATGGCGTAAAATTTATCATCCAATTTTGCTTTTGAATAACTTTTTTACTAAATAAAAAAATGATTTTGAGTAACGAAAATATTTATTTTGCCCTTCTTTATTTTTAAATCGATATACAAGGTGGCGGAAAATTAATCATCCAATTTTGCTTTTGAATAACTTTTTTACTAAATAAAAAAATGCTTTGAGTAACGGAAATATTTATTTTGGCCTTCTTTACTTTGAAATCGATATACAAGGTGGCGCAAATTATCATCCTACTTTGTTTTTGAATAACTCTTTTGCGAATTAAAAAAATGATTGTGAGTAACGGAAATCTTTATTTTGGCCTTCTTTATTTTGAAATCGATATACAAGGTGGCGTAAAATTTATCATCCAATTTTGCTTTTGAATAACTTTTTTACTAAATAAAAAAAATGATTTTGAGTAACGAAAATATTTATTTTGCTCTTCTTTATTTTTAAATCGATATACAGGGTGGCGGAAAATTAATCATCGAATTTTGTTTTTGAATAACTTTTTAATAAACTAAGAAAAAATATTTTGAGTCATGGAAATCTTTATTTAACGCACTCCATTTCTTCACTGTTCGTATACTGCAGCTGTCTAGTTCACCATTGTAAAATATGATTGGTTGCAAAAATTATAGCATAAATCTTCCGATCGGGTGATTAATTTTGCGTCATCTTGTACTAGAAAGTGGCATCCCTATTTCGGTGGTAACAATTAAAAAATGTCTGGTAATTAGTAGCATACGTCCTTCGAGCCTCCAAATTGTTGAAATCGTATTTGCTCTGAATTAGACATTTTTCCCACTACTTCCACTTTTCTCCACTGGGTTTGTGTTCTCTATATGAAGGTGTGTGTGCGCCTACACTTTGTTTAATGCACTATGCAATAACAAGCTACATACAATGGTGATCAGACCAAAAACTTTAATTGACAATCAATGCGCCATATGGTGAGTAGCGTCTGCTGTGGTTGCAGTGTTAGCGACAATGCCGTCTGCAACATATACACAATAAAGGGATAATTACCAAAAGTTTGCGTTTAGATCAATAGCGCAAGTACTTTTTGTTTGAAATGGATGTGAGTGTGTGAAATCAGTGTCAAAGTTACGATTGTGATTGCGCGAGTACCAAATGGTTTCAAGGATAGTAATGAGCTTTTAATACACAATAATTGGTTGATTACTTGCTGATCACATGAAGACTTCGAGAAATTGACTAAACGCGTGCTAAGCCAAATGGAACCCATTTATTTGTGGAGAATATTAAGAAAACTGGGTGCATGCATTTTACAGTAGGCTCGCCTTAATTTGGACACTCAATAGCTTAGTTGAACCGGAGAGTTGAGAGAGACCCCAATTAGTGTGATGCTACTCAGCTCTCAGTAAATTTAACAGTATCAGCCGTTCTTCATTTCCATTTTCATATTATCCTGGTTTGACCCAAATTTTCAACTTTCTTTAGAAAATTTAGTATTTTGACACTTTCTTCTCGTTGCTCTATCTATCAAAGCTCAATTGAAATTTGGTAGCTTACTGATATAGTGACCGACTTTAGATAGGGGACTATAATCCTACGGACCATATACGAAGGACCGTCTTTTTATTTGTGAAGCCCTTATAACTATGTACACCTACAATTGCATTGAGGTAGCAATCTGGTCAAATACTCATTTTATAGGTTTTTTTAGGAACTTTTTTTTTAAGAAAATAAAATGCGATCGTTTTGATTGATTTTATAATATGTTATCATTTTTTTTTATTTGTTTTTGTAGTAGTGTGGCACCACAGTAAGCGTCTTAAAAAAGATAGGTGGCTTGTCAACAGGATTTTTACTCTTCCGGACATCTGAAACGAAAAAGTGAAACTGATTGTTATTATGTAGGCTTGTCTTTCTGGCAGGTGCTAAATTTATTAAATTTTATGATCTTTTATTTTAAAACATTTTTTCAAAAAAAGTTAAATAAATATGTATGAAATTTTTGTTGAACATTTTTTTTTATTTTTTTTCTTTTTTTTTGCTTAAATTTCATATAAGTGAAAAACACGCCTCTCAAACTTGTTCGTTATTTCTTCATTGAAAGCTGTAAACAATATTTGTCCAAGTTTTTTTTTCGGAAAAAACATTTTTTTTTATTTGTTTGTTTTTTTTTATGTTGTTTTTGGGAAAAATGTTTTTGTTTGTTCTTTATTTCAAAATTTTACTTTCTCGATTTTTTTTGCTCAATTTTTTTGTGAAATATATTTTCCTATCCCTAGTGAAAAACACACCCCTAAGACTTATTCCATATAACTTCATTAATAGCTGCGACTATGATCAGTAGTCTCTGTAATTTTCCTAGCGGAATACCCATAACTTTTATATTAAAATATATACAGCAAATGAGCGAAAAATCAATGCAAAATACTTATATGCCGAAGCGTTGGCAAGTCAGTGGGTTACTGTATGTAGATGCAGTATCTTCACTGATTCGATATACTCCTGCGTATGTGAATGTATCTCGAGAAGTTATGCGAATGTCACCCTAAAACTTGTAGTGACTACTGAGCCCAGTCCCAGCTATTAATAAAAAATAAGAAAAAACTGTGAAATCTCTGAAAAATTCAAAAATTGCATAAACAAATTTTTTTCTGAAACATTTTGAACAAAAAACTAAAATCTTTTTCCAACAAAAATGTTAAACAAAAGAATTAAATTTTTTCCCTGAAAAAATTTTTATTTAGGATAAAAAAAATTTAAAAAAATATTGCAAAACAAATAGTTTTGAACCAATCGTATAATTTTGAAGTGGTCAATGTTGAAAATAAAATAAACTTTAAAAATATGCATACAATATAATTACATTTTTTCTGACAAATTAAAAAAAAAGTTTTAACAAAAAAATTAAATTTTGTGACCAACATTTTTTTTTACAAAATAATTAATTTTATCTCCCAAAAAATGTTTAACAATATAAATAAATTTGTTTTCCTAAAAAAAATTTACAAAATAATTAGATTTTTTTCCCAAAAAAATTTTACAAAATTATAAATTTTACAAAATGATAAAATTTTTTTCCCCAAAAAAAATTAGATTTTTTTCCCAAAAAAATTTTACAAAATGATAAAATTTTTTTCCCCAAAAAAAATTTTTCAAGTGTAATTTTGAACAAAAAACTAGAATTAAAAAAAAAATGGTAAAAAAAGAATTTAATTTTTTAATCCAAAAAAAGATTTACAAAAAATTCCAAAAAAAATAGTTTTTAAAAGTTGTATAAAAAAAAAGTTGTATTAAAATTAAAAATACAAAGATTTACTCTATGTTGAAGATGAAATATACTTAAAAAATATGCATACAAATTACAAAAATACAAAAATTTTCTCACAAATTAAAAAAAAACAAATATTTTAACAAAAAATATAAATTTTTTGAACACCCTTTTTTTTTAAGTAATTAATTTTTTGTCCCAACAAATTTTTATCAAATAAAATAAATTTTTTTTCCTAAAAAAATTTTACAAAATAATTCAATTTCTTTCCCCAAAAAATTTTTTTTTCAAAATTATTAAATTTTTCCCCCAAAAATATTTTTTAAGTGTATATTTTATCCTAAAAAATAAAAAATTGTAAAAATGTTTAAAAAACAGAGAATATTTTCTCTTGAGAAACTTTTCACAAAATTTTCAACACTAAATAAAACGAAAAATTATGAAATGTTGTTTTAAATGCTTCAGTTACACTCAGCCTACAAAAAAAAAAACAATTTTTGAAATAATTAGCAAAAATGGAATCACTTTACATGAAACCACTAATAGAATAGACCCATAGTCTACCATTCAATTTTTATTTTAATTTTTCCCCCCAACAAAAAATATACAATAAAATTCCAAAAAAATAATTAAAAAAATTTTTTAATTTTGAAAAAAAAATAAAAATACAGAAATTTGCTCAATGTTGAAATTAAAATATACATACAAAAGAATTATTTTTTTTATTTTCACAAATTAAGAACATTTTTATTTTCACAAATTAAAAACAAAAAAAATGTTTAACAAAAATATTTAATTTTTTGGTCAAACATTTTTTTTGTCAAATAATTAATTTTGTTTTCCTAATAAAGTTTTTCAAATAATTTAAGTTTTTTTCGCACAAAAATTTTACAAAATCATTAAATTTTTTTCCCCAAAAAAATTTTTTAAGTGTGTATTTTACCTTAAAAATTAAAAAAAAAAAAAACATTTGTGAACATTTTGCAAAAATTTTCAACACTAAATAAATAAAGAAAATTATTAAATGTTGTTCAAAATACTCCAGTTATACTCAGCCTACAAAAAAACCAATTTGTAATTTAATAATTAACGAGACATTTAATTTAATTTAATAATCATTTGACATGAAACCACTAATAGAATAAACCGATAGTCTACCATTCAACGGTTAGTTTCTCCTTCAATACCATAATTTATTTAAATGTAATTTGTAAAACTCACTTAAAGCCAATTATTAAAATAAAATACCACTTCAATGGCAATACTCCAGTGTTAAAAACCAAATTTGAGTCATCCAGAAAGGCAAGCAAATTGTCTGACAGCTTAAAAAGCACTCTTTAAAAATGCGTGTCTACACAAAAACTGAATGAAATATTTCCCAGTAAATTATATAATATTTTTTTTTGGCATACATTTTCATACCTAACGCACGAACTCAAGCCGCTGCCATTATGCGAGAGATGTAAGTACGCATTCATATTTACGATTCCTTTCTATTTAGTAGCGAATTTTTTCCGCTGGCTCATTGTGCCAACTAATTAGTTTCCTTTTGTGTAAAAAGTCATGGCCATGAAAACCACAACCAAAAAAGTAACAAGAAAATAATAAAATCAAATGAAAGTGAAATGCAAAATGCAAAAATTCCATTGCATTCTCAATGTTATGCTACAGGATATATAGTATAAAAATGTTATATTTTCAGGATTACTTGCCAAGTACATGCATAAGTGGAAAAAGCGAATTCTATGCGTTTATGCAAGGCCAGCAGTTTCTGCGATTTTTTCCCATAAGTTTGCTTTTCATTTTGTTATTTAAAACCTTTACTACTCCTAAGGCTTCATTAAATATTTGGCCGCCATCCATGGCCACACCATAGATGTTTTATTGCAAATTTCAATTGCATAGATTTCATAATACTTTAATACGCTCGCTTTTTTATTAATACGCAAAGTAGATTAAAGGCTACTTGTACGCCCTGTTGAACTGTTTTTAGTGCCCGAGCAAGTGCCAAAAGTATACGCTTGTTAGATTTAATTTTCCAATTTCAGTGCAGGCATATTTGGCCAAGGTTAATGGTAGTTGTACTGCCATTGTGAATAGGTCAAAAGTGTGCCAAAAATCCGTAGGGCATTTGACATTTAATATATTTCCGATTTTTATTGTATTTTAAACTTTCCAACTGACTTGGGGAGAGAGAATATTCCACTAAAATGAAAAAAAAACAAACACACATGCATAGCAAGCATTCACATTTTGAATTCAATATTTCATATACATATATGGATTGGCACTCATACAGACTTTGTCAAAAAAGTAACTGGGAACGGTCAATAAGACACAAAATATTTATTATTCAATTAAATTTAATTTATTATCTTCCTGAGTATGTAATTAGAACGCTAGTAATAACGAATAATCCGATCCATCAATCACTCCATTCAGCAAAGCATTTCTTAAGGCCCCTCGTTGCAATCGATTGCTGGCCCTCGCCACGATATCTCTTTCACCGCTGCTATCGACTGAAAATGGGTGCCTTGAAATAGAAGTTTGAGTGTTAGGTTAGGTTAGGTTATGGTGCTAGTCGGTCCCTACGACCAACTCACTTAGACCTTACAGGTCCCTTGTGATACAGCTGTGCGACACGGAAACCTTATTTATTTATCTTCATGAAACCACTTTGTAGCTCTTATGAAGCACAGGATTGGTCTCATCCCACGCCAGACAGCTCTGTAAGAGAATTGAGAAAGTGTTTACCTAAGCAACCTGCTCTGATTTTAGCTAAGGCTGGAAAATTGTGAAGGAAGTGCTCAACTGTTTCTTACACTTCCTCATACCTACAACTTCTACAATACTCATGGAACAAAACTCCTAGTATCAAGGAATGCCTGCGTAATAGCCAATGACCGGTTATACAACCCACGACTTTTGAGATATCATCTCTTGAGCAGCTAAGAATGTCCTTTTTTTTGTTTATTTGCGGACGTAGTAGCCCTGCTGTTACGCATGCATCTTCGTCTCTCCATGACCTATTGGCCTCTTGGGTAATGTTGTTCTTGATTATTAGTTTACTCGTGGCCTTAGGTATCCCAATGGTACTTTTATCACTGAACAGTTGAAGAGCAGTACCTTTCCTGATTAGCTCATCGGCTTTGCAGTTTCTCTCAATATCTCTGTGCCCCAGAACCCAAATAAGGCTGACCTTGAATACGACGCTAATATCGTTGAGAGCTACCCAGCATTCCTATGCCACCTTTGATCTTGGTATAGCCGCATTCATTGATTTAGTGGCCGCCTAGCAGTCCGAGAGTATATTTATTATCGTTTATTTAGCCATTTCTTTTATAGCTAGACCTTTTGTCTGATAGACGCTGCAATAGTGTGGTAGTCGAACGGATAGTTCCAGTCCTAATTCCTTCGAAAATAATCCATAGCCAACCTTATCGTCTAGCTTGGAACCATCTGTATAAAAATTTAATTCTCCCTTCTCCATGGCTTTGGCAGACACTTCCTTCAAGACGGTATACACGTCTTGAAGAGCTTGACGAAGGTGAGTCTAGGAATAGAATAGTCTATTTCTTGTTTGTGACTATTCAGAGTGTGCAAAATAGAGGCGTGGCCAAAAAACGGTCTTTCAATAGCGCCATACTTTTGAGTCTAAGCGCAGTGCCACGTGCTTTCCTACGAGATTTAGTTCAGGCAAGTTGATTAGAACTTCCATCGCTTTGTTTGAAGTAGCCCGCGAGGCACCAGAGATGCATAAAAAATCTGTTATTTGAGCCTTATTCATTATTTTAGCGTAACTCTGCTTTTAAGCAGATGGCCAGCATACAAGTATTCCACATATTAACATTGACCCAACTACAGAAATATAGAGCCAATGTGTAACACGAGGTGTTAACCCCCATTTTTAAGTTTCCACGCGGGTTTCCTATCTAATATGAGTCCTAAGTACTTGACATTATCTTTCAAAGGAATCTCCAAACCTTTAAAAGCCAACGGGGAGATTATAGGACGTCTATGTTTCCTTGTAAAGAGGATTATTTCAGTATCTGCGGGACTTATAGCGAGTCCCGCGGCGGCCGCCGTAGCTGAATGGGTTGGTGCGTGACTACCATTTGCAATTCAGAGAGAAGTAGGTCCCTCCATTTGTGGAACAACAGCTAGACGTACGTCACAAATAGGAGGAGGAGCTTGGCCAAATACCCAAAAAGAGTGTACGCGCTAGTTACCTACATATCCACAGCGAGTCCCCTACTCTCAGTCCAGCTGGCAACCCTGTATCTTTTGACAGAGACGTCAGATCACTTAATGACATACCGCGTTGGAAACGGCAGCCAAAGCAGATTTTTACCATGAAACAATACACGCCACGCGAGCGCTCCCAAATGGTTGAAATTTACATTCAACAAAAGAAGTAAATTGTGAAAAGAAGAAGAAGAAGAAGAAGAAGAAAAGAAGAAAATTGTGATGCCAATTATTCGTCGAAAGCGTATGAGGCAGTTCTGGTTTCAACAAGACCGCGCTCCACCACACACAGCTCGCACAATCGATTTTTTAAGAAATTGTTTCCTCGTCGTTTGATGTCGAAAAATGGCGATTTTGACTGGCCACCGCGTTCGCCCGTTTTAACGCCACCTGACTTGTTCTTGTAGGGATATTTAAAATCAAAGGTTTATATTAATAAGCCAAAGACCATAGATGAGCTCAAGAACAATATCCGTGAGGAAATAGCCGCTATTCCAGCCGAAATGTTAGCTAAAACTATGGAAAATGCTGCAAAACGGGCACAATACGCCGTATAGGCTCAAGGCGGCCATTTGAGAGATATCATATTTAAAACGTGATGTCAACAAATCTACTTGAACCAAGTGAAATGATTACTATCGTCAACATCAAAAAAATTTTGTTTTTCTTTGATTTAAAAAAAAAACACATAGGTCCGTCGAATATGGGCAACCCAGTAGATATGGATTAGGATATTTGCCTTTAACAGCAATTGCTCCATCATCTGTGTATGCAGTGACGTGGCAACCCCCTTTCTCCAGGGTCAGCAATAGGGAGTTTATCGCCAAAATCCAGAGAAGAGCGGAGAGGAAACCACTTTGAGATGTGCCTCTGCAGACCTGTCTATTTACTTAGAGTAGTGCTACCTAATTTAGCCGTTACCTTAAATTTGAGTGTTGGGAAGAAAAAAGTTTGGTGGAGGCTTACCACATAAATACGATTGCTTTTGCATTTGTTATTTTCTAAATTCGGCTTACCACATAAATACGATTGCTTTTGCATTTGTTATTTTCTAAATTCACTCACGAAATCCGCAGATTGAACAGATGGGTTCCTACTCTTGATTGAGGCGATTGTTAATCTCAATGATGCAAATATCTTGTAATGTAGCTCATGCCATTCGAAAGCATCTGAGGCGTTAGCCTAGGGCAAGATAGATGAAATCCAAAAAGTCTAGCCTTTTTCGACAAATGGAATCGCTCAAATGCTACAAGCCCTCAGATATTTAATATTATTTTTTGTTTTCGTCTGACTTTTACCTTATTTGGGCACTCTCCTCAACCGAGCCTTTTAAAACATCAATTGCCTGAACTTTTTAGACAGAATACTTGAATGTATGCCTACATAGGTGTAAATATGTGCGTGGTGCAGTAGAAAAACTATATATGTACATGCGTGTATGTAGTTATTGTCCGGGAAACTCTATTAGAAATCGCCTTCAGCCACACACAGCGGGAGGCTGGCATGCTGGCGTTGACTTTTATGAGCATGTAAATGTGCGTAGTCTTTTTATTGTGCCTTTCGATGTATGTGTCGTGTAAAGTGGTGAATAAATTTCAACAAAATTAAATTTGAAAATATTTTTGTATACCTAAATTCTTATTAAATATACTTTTAAGCAATAAACGTATATCAGGGACATAAATATATACGGCTGGTGTATTATCTAAATTAGTTTCTATAAATTTTATTAGGCTTTTTATCTTTTTGGCACAATTACCTTAATGGCTGATAAATTTAAGTTTATTAATATTTATTAAATATTTGCCTTCGCTATCTTCGATCAGGTATTTAGCGCACACAAAAATAAGTTAGGGCTACACTGGTGGTCACGCAATTAGTAACCGCATCGATGTGCATATGAAATATTATAATCTGGCTTCATAGTTCAGCTTAAAAATGTCATACATGAAAATACGAGGCTAGGCTACTAAAAATATTAAATATTAAAAAGAAAGCAAAGCATCGCCTGGCTTCACGCAAACTGGACCCAAGATAGATATCTTCACTTTGCTAGTATGGATGCCAGATTAACGGAATAACGAGTGTAGCAATAAGGCGGATGAGCTTGCTACGACCGAGCCAATATTTCAAAACAATATATGCCAGAATTGTAGAGCAGTTCGGTATCTGTTGAATATTTTTGTAATTACAGGGTGACAAAAAATAAGTGTGTACAACATTTTTTAATGAAAAGAATTTATCATTGATAGTAGCTCAAAACAAATTGTGAAATTTTAATAGACAATGTTTGAGTAACATTATAATCAGCCAGTTTCGAAGGGGCCATCTTTAGCGCGAGTACACAAGCTCAAACGTTTCAAAAAGTTTTGGGCTATAGGCCGTAGTTCGTGTACCGCTACGCAATCCCACTCTCGACGCAACGCTTACTTCAGGGACTCCTAAGTTTTGTGGCGTTTTGCACAGATTCAGATCCGCTTGGGAACTAATGAAAGAGGGGAAACTGGCTATGCACCACTCTTGGGTTGTTTTTGCTCTGTGGCCACAGATCGCGGATTTTGAAGATGTTCAATAATGGACGAAGGTCCAGGGGCTTCTGTAGACCAATTTCTGTCGTTTTGATGTTTGTGAGCTTGTTCAACGGTAAACAGCTTCTCATCCGTAAAGACGATTTTTTCCCAGCCCGTACCTGCGGCCCGACGTTGGAGCGAGCGACATCTTTCGAGTCTTACTTTCTTGTTTTCATCGGTGAGCAGCTGGCATTTTTGTAGTTTATAAGGCTTAAGTCCAAGTTCTTTTTTTTTGCTGTAAGGCGAACTGACTCACGACTGATGCCTGTCTTACGAGCAATTTTCCTCATCGAAACCATAGAATTTCGTTTAACTCTTTTTTTTAATGATTTTTTATGACTGTTCGTTTTCTTCCTCTTCCAGAACGGTCACCTTCATTACCAAGCTGCTTAAATCGTTTGACTGCACGAGAATCTAGTGAACGTGCAATTCCAAGCTTTCTTGCTATCTCGCAGTTGCGTGCTCCTAGCTGATGCAGGGCTATAATAGCTGAGCGACTACTTGACATCGTTACACAAAGTATTTTAAAATAGCTGAAACAGAAACGAATACTTTTTTTTGTACTTCAGAATACAAACAACAATCACAAAATAAGAGCATTCGCTAAAAAAATTTTGCATTCATCTAATTGCACAGAGAAATTTGTATATAATTATTTTTGGTCACCCTGTATTCGGGCTTATCGGATTTAAATCCGGCCAAGGACTGTCACTTCAGCAGCATTCCTCGTATATGCACGGGGAATGTTTATGCTGCTACAACAACAGCAACAACAACAACAACAGCATTGATGAAATGTCAAGCTCGGAATTTAGTATATTTTTCTCTTTCTTCCCCAACAACAAAGGATTGTGGTGCAAAACGCCAATCTTTAGGCTCTGCTATCTTTATCATGAAGGGAAAATTTCATTTGTTACAGTTAATTAATCTTAAGCTATTAGAAAGAAGAAGATCGATTTTGTCGCTATCTTTTCTGTTTAATATTATCAAGGGGAAAATTGACTGTTCCTCAGCCATACCTACCTTTCTCTATTTGAATCAGATCAGAACCAATTATGCCTGCTATACTACATTTGCTCGCTCTCTTCATGAAACCATATAGGATCTCGAAGTTTATTGTTTTAGATTTTACATTACCTTAACCATATTTTTTGGCTCAATTAAATTGTGTGTTGTAATTTTACTTTGTGATAACGATATTTGTGTAGTATGTAGTCAGTATGAAAAATTGTAATTTACCTTAACTTTTTTCTTCCTTTTTTTTTTTTGATTTACTCTTCTGTAGTAAGTGGCCAGTAAAAACAATTAATTACTGATTTCTGAAAATAAATAAAATAAACTATTTTGTCAAAGAAATACAAGTACACTCTGATTCTTACTAACGCACTGCCGAAAGGAAAGTTTTCAGAACATTTTTTTCTGATGTGACACCATGGAAATCACACACCGGATTAGGCAGTTGTAATTTACTGTAATAAGAATGAAAAAAAGCCATATAATAAATGATTGTTCCCAATTATATGTCCACCACTGTAGAAACTATTTCTCTTTTTTTTTCTTTTTTTTTTTTTTGCTGGCTACAATAATTTTTTGCATACATCTAAATTTTCGTACCAGAACACTAACCAAGCTGTAAAAAGTTTCATTTGCAATGAATAATTTTTACATTTCAATGCAATTTTTAACTGCAGCATAAATTGAGATTACATACCAAAACGTTTTTGCCATTTATTTTTTTTTTTTTTATTTATCATTATTCATTATTTTTTATATACCATATCATTTATTATTTATCATACAAAATTTGCAGTTCGTACTTAATATGTCGATATGTGTGTGAATAAATGATGTAAACAGGTGCGGATTTGAAGAAACGACGCACTAAAGATAGCAATGGGACCTATGATGCCAACAGCATCGTAGGTGAGAAGGTAGATAGAAGTGGCAGTCAGTCTGTCATTTGAGAAACCAGCGTAGAAATATTCCTGCCAGTATTCCTCGTTAAACCATTTTGTTTCACGTGCAAGTCCATTGTTCTGTCTGGCAGTTTTATTCCTAAGGTCATCAGTAACATTCAAAAACGATGAACCAAAGTATCTTAGCCTAGTAGCATACCACGTAGGACAGTAACGGAGCAGATATATGACAGCCTCTTCCTTCTGCTCATTCTTGTAGTTAGTTTCTGCAATGGTCGAAATTAGTTGCGTTCAATCTCTGAGCATGTCGACCTAGGCGACAGCGGCCTGTGATAAGTAATTAACATAGAGACGTTTTTTCTTGACAAAGCAGCACCGAAGTAGTGCTTTTGAACGCTTCACGTCCCATTTTGTACTAATTAGTTCTGTAGCCTTACGAGGGAACACCACTGTGAAGATGTGAAAATTTTTTTTTTATAAGTAGGGGTGATTATTTGAGGATTGGACAAATTATAATTTCGTTAACATATATTCAACTACACTGACACAAATTAAAAAATATTAAAAATTACAATTTTTATTAATATGACGTCATAAAAAACTGATGCACCCTGGTGGCCACGATACAGCGTTTAAAAATCATCTGTAAGCAAAAAACTAAAACAAATTTTACTCTGTACATCAATGGTTATCGTTGTCCGTGGCGGTTTTTTTTATTTTATTTTTTTTTTTTTTGAGAAAATGGTGCAGGTTTGAAAAATGAGTTTGTGTTTTTACCCTTTTTTTGTTTTATAAAGGCTTGAAAAAATAGTAATTTTTGGAATTTTTAGAAACGGCTATGTGCGACTGTAGCCAATACATGTACAAAAATTAAAAAAAAAATTTAAATCGGTTCATAACTCTTTGAGAAATCGAGACCACCGTTTTAGAAAAGTCATTTTGAGAAAAACGCGTTTAAGGTTTTCATTGGCGGCGCTCAGTGAGCGAGCTCAGTATTAAGTAGCAATAATTGAAATGATATGTAAAGTATAACTTCGTCAATTTTCAAGATTTTAAGTTAAAATTTTTTTACATATTTTTGAATATATCTACTTTAAGAAAATCAAAAAACAAAAATCGATTTTTTTGAAAAATTACAATGGTGTTGCCCCTTACGTGTCAGACTATCTACCCATACGGTTTGTAGGTTGAGAGGGGTAAACTTACAAACTCCATATCATGAAGGAGGCGAGTGGTTGTGCCCTCTCTCGCTTATTTGTCAGTCTTACAATTCCCAGGTATGTCATTATGACGCTCGTTAAGAGATGTGTGCAACTAGTGACAACCCTACCAAGAGACTTATTGACCGCTTGGCTATGAGAATAAATATAGACTTCTCTAAAGGTAGTCGCTCACAACTAGACAGCTGTTTCATTAAGACTAGACTTTCAGCCTAAAATACGCTGCATTGATTAGGAAGATAAATCGAAACGCATCGCATGAGCCATCAGTAAAGAATCATAACCGGTTTTTCCGACAGGTGTACTGTCAACCCGCCGCCGTAGCCGAATGGGCTGATGCTGTCTACCATTCGGAATTCAAAGATAACGTAGGTTCGAATCTCGGTGAAATACCAAATTAAAGAAAAAGTTGTTTCTAATAGCGGTCGCTCTTTAACAGTCAATGGCAAACCTCCGAGTGTATTTCTGCCATGAGAAAGCTCTCCATAAAAATATCTTCCGTTCGGAGACGCTTGAAACAGAAGATCCCTCCATTTGTTGAACAATCTCAAGACGTACAAATAGGAGGGGGAGCCAAGTATCCAAGTACCCAAAAAGCTGGAGTTTGGTACTAAATAACCTATTTCAATATGGTTCATTCAAACAATAGACAACAGAATTAATTGGACCCAGGAAGAGAATCCCATACCTAAATCGCGCTAATGAGTATTTGCGGTAAGCCGAGCAGCAGTGTTACCTGCATTCTGTTTACCACCCAAGAGGTAAAAAGAAAAGAGTATTCTGAACATCAGAGGGTACATTAAATAAGCCCCGCTGATAAATTGAAATTGAAAATTGAAAGGTGAACCAAGAAGCAGCGAGAGATTTGGTAACTCCTAAAACACTCAGTCTAAAAAGCCCACTACATTTAAAGCTCTGATAGTGAAAGGGTAAATACTTAAGGAGGATAAGAGAGAAGTAACAGAAGGAAAAAGATAGGATAGAATAAAGGAATAGAGGTAGTTAAACCTGTAAGGATTTTGCAGATTTTTTAACAAATCTGAAAATATCCTCCAGTTTGAGAGAATGAATATTACATAGGCTGTGTTCGTAAATGCAACATGACGCGCAAACTGCAATTGCATAACAAACAGAACGTTCAGAAATGCCAATATGGCAGCACTGCAATAATCAAGCGTTCAAAAATACAACAATTCTATCAGTTGTCACTCATAATTTCTATCAAAAAATTGTTTACTGCATTTACTGCATTTAACTACGATGTCTGATGAAAAGTAAGTGCAAAATTGTTTTATTTTAATTTTTGTATTGAAATTTAGTTAAATTATGTTAATAATAATTCTATAAATTATTATTTTTAAATTTTTAGTGAAAATCTCAGTAATGCGGAGACACAGTTATTGCTGAGAGTACGGTTGAATATGGAGGACGAGTTTAAATCGGGTAGAAGGAAAAAAAATGTATTGTGGAAGAAAGTTGTGACCGAAGTAAAAAATGTAAATCCCAATATAAGACTGGACAGCACCACAGCGCAGAGAAAATTCTTAAATCTCTTGGTAACATACAAGCGCATTAAGAAAAGAAATAATTCTTCCGGTAGAGAAGCTACATCCTGGAGGTATTTTGAGGACTTCGACGAAGTTTATGGTACAAGGCACTCAATGACTCCTCCAACAGAAAATTTGCAAGCCTCTTTGGATTTGGTACTGTCAAGGTCGTCCACATCTTCAAGGGAAATAAATAATGAGTCGCCAAATTCTCCACCGACTACCACTGAAACGACCGCCAGTACTCGAACGACTTCGAATAACGAGCCACAACAACAGCAGCAGCCACCAGATTCTCCACCGACTAGCAGTCAGAGAGCCACTCGTCCTCGAGCGACGTCTAACAAAGACATTTTAAAGTTTTTGGAAGCAGACGCGGTTAAAGAAGAAGCTCGACATAACGAGGTCATGGCTTTGGAGAGGGAAAAGCTGTCGCTAGAAAAAGAAAGAATAAAAGCTCTACTAGACATGAAATCAGTGTTGGCAGATTATTTAAAAAAATAGTGTTAATATAAATAGATAAGTAGTTGGCCTGTGGTAGAGAAATGAAATGTACCTTTTTATTTTTTATATGTGTAAGAAGCTCGCCATATTTTTTTTATTGAAACTAGGTTAAGTTAAATAAATGTTTTTTCTTTTAAATGAAAAGAATAAAAATTAAAATGAAGTTCATCAGAAAAAGTAATCAAAAAATAATTCAAATAAATGAAGATGAGCTAAAGTAACTTTTTTATGATGAAAACAGAGTGGTAAAATAGTTTCTTCTATCAATTCCATTGATATCATCTGGATCAACACGGCGAATGGGGGCATCTTGAATTCCTCCGATTTCATTGTTGGTTTCCATATCGGCATGTGTTATTGTATCGTTAATATGTTCAAAATAACCTCCCCTATTTATGATAAAATTGTGCAAGATAGCGCAAGCGAATATCACATTAGATGTGGCTTTAATGCTCGAAGCTTCAATATAATTTAAAATTTTAAACTTTTTTTTAAAAATCCCGAAAGCTTGTTCTATAAATACTCGCGTTGAGCTTAAACGGGCATTGAAAGTCTTCTGTTCCCTACTGAGATGCCCATTGTCTCTGTGAGGTATCATTAGAAATTGCGATATGGGGTACGCAGAGTCCCCCAATATAACAGCACTTGGTGCCAGCTGTAACTCGCCAGATGTTATTGCTTGAAATATTGGGCTATTTGTCCAAACATTGGCATCGTGGCAGCTCCCTGGATATCCAATAAACACATCTAGGAAACGATATTGGCTGTCGCATATAGCCTGGAAGATAATAAATTAAAGTGATAAAAATAATGAGGTGGAAGCATGTAAATCAAACCTGCATGGATACTGAGTGGTTTCCTTTGCGATCATAATAACTAATCGCATCTACACCTGGGGTAGGTATGTTAAAATGCGTTCCATCTAAACATCCTATAACAAAAGGAAAGGGGCTTTCTCTGCTATTTTCAAAATTTGTCATGACCTCTTGCTGACGGTCAACAGATGGCCATTCTATTTCGCTTTTAAGATTACAAATGGCTTGGATTGTTTTGTTAAATACACGGTGTGATGTTCCTTTTGCAATGTTGAAGCGATCCGAAAGCTGTCGGAACGTCACCCTGCTATTGCATAGCTTCCATAATGTCATGTACAGACAGTTCTCTAACGAATGACCATCACGGCCAAGCCTTGCAGTTACCCAGTGTGGAGTCAAAGCCTTTTCCAAAGCCTAATTAAAGTGAAACTATAAATTATTAATTTTCATAAAGCTTATAAAACCTTACTTTAAAAGTGGCCCAATTCATTCGGAAATGGGAATAGAAAATGTACTCGGGAAACGACTTTATTGTTTTAATAAACGATTCGTTTTTAGGTATTTTTCTTTTTAAAGACAAACATTTGTACATAAACATTTTTCTCTTTGACTTCAATAGCCTTCTTTTTCTTAAATTTAAAGAAAATATATCTTTTCTTTGCTCACAAATTTCGTCTAGTGTTAGATTCAGCAAAATTTCCATTTTAGTATTATACGCGTTCAAAAATGCAAACAAACGTATTTGCAAATTTACAAAAATTGTATAAGAAGTATCAAATGTCAAACTTGCAGTGTTGCCACTGATGCTTATGCTGCAAGTCATGTTGCATTTACGAACACAGCCATATTGTCATTACATCAGAACCCAAAATTCATAATCTCGCTCTAGCAAATGCGGTACACTCATAGAGAAAATGCTCAGTGTCATCCGCCTCCTCCAAGCAAGGTGGGCAAATCGGGTCCTCAATGATTCCAATGTGGGTCATATGTTGACACCATGGATTGTGTCCTGTAATAATACCGACCATTAACCGAACGTTTTTGCTACCAAGTTTTAGAAGAGAGTTCGAGAGTTTTCTGTTCGGAGTTGTCACAAAAGACTTTGCAGTTCTGCAGCATTCTAGGTCGGACCATCGCTCGTTATGTAAATTGCGTACATAATCGCTGATCCACTTCATGATTCCTGCAGAACTGATTCGGACTATTGCCTCTGTTCAATGTGGAAGAACCGCTGATCCACAGTTAGCCAATTCATCGGCAGTTTTATTCCACCAGAATGGGACGTCTTCGTTGAATTTCATTTGTGCGGCCATATTTTGCATAACAGCTGATGCATACGCTTCACCAGCCATTCGCAGCCATTTTTTAATAGCTCAACGGTCAGTCTGTCGACTCCTGCGGCTTTTATGTTTTTTAGAAGCGTTATCGCTATTCGGCCCTTCGTCATGATCGGGTAGCAGAACGACAGTCCCGTCGTTCATTACCTTAACATTCTCTGTGGCTTGCACTGTTGGCGCTATTCACTTTTAATAAACTATATCTATTCACCTTGAAAGATAATCAGAATTTTATTCTAACTCACCTCTAGCCGCTGCTTCTTTAATTGCCAAAGCTTGAAGTGTATGGGCTCTTGAAAGTTTTGTTTAGAGTAGAATTTCAATGAGCTCACAGTTCAAATAACAGTTTGACTATCCCTAAAAATGCAGTGATCCTTGAGGCTCGGTTCTGAACTGAAGGCTGAGACTTAAGCTTGAAGGAGATATTCTGCTAATATGAAATAAAGGGGAAAAGAAAACAAAGGTTCAGAGGTGAGTTATAAGTCAGAACCTGATATCATTCTGTCAAGCTGAGGGTCATTTCTATAACTGGCTATACCACCAGAAATTGTGTGGTAGTTGTCGTGCTTTATTCCCTATGGATAAAAATATCTAACATAGAATTTGTCTTAAATTTTGTGTTTTGAACGGGATTTCATGTGCCAAATCGTTGGAAATGTTTCAGAAAGCATATGGCGAGTGTGCTTTATCAAAAACACGGGTCTACGAGTGGCATAAGGCTTTTGCAGAGGGCCGAGAAGTCGTGGAAGATTTGCCTCGATCTGCTCGCCCATCAACGTCTTCAACGGATGAAAACGTCAAACGTCGAGAAAGTCGAGGAAATAGTGCTGGAAAACCAGCATTTAAGTTTGAGAGAGGTAGCTCGTGACCTTAGCGTGTCTCACGAATCAATTCGTAACAGTTTAAAGAAGAATTCGTTGAAGGAGCTGAAGAGCTTAAAAGGTGCTTTGATGTCTGCACTAATCGTTGGCTTATGTGTACTGCTTCGAATGGCGCCTATTTTGAAGGCGACAAAATAAATTTTGATGATTAAACAACTATTTTGCGTTTTATTGAGCAATTCCCGCTGTTTTTTAGACAGAATGTATGCAAGTATTTATATTTTTCCAATTTGTGTCCTAGTATGCAGCTTTTTTTTCAGACAACAATTCCGTTTTTCATATTCAATAAAATGAATGCATTTTGCATGCAAATCACAATCGTTTTACGCTTTTATATATATTTAAACAAATTTAAAATATAAAATCAATTTATGCAAAATGATTTTTTTGCTTAAAGTCAAGGGCTGTTTTGCTTATATGGAGCAGCGTAAGTGTACAGCGTAAATTGTTCGAGTTGTAATTGAAAATTGCCGCAAGCCGCTTATTGGCTACTTATTTATGTATTTATGTATAATTTCATGTCGTGGCATAAAAGCATCGATTGACAATAAAATCAAATGTCCAACACATTTGACCGCATTTGTAATAATCGGTTTACGAATTGTTGTGAAACAGAGAGTTCCAAATACTTTGACGAAATGTATAAAAAAATGATTTCGATTACTTCCAACCTACAAATTTCCGTTGGCAAAGTTGGCTTACATTATTGACTTGAAATAAATTTGAAAATTGTTTGAAAAATGTGTCAGTCTCGGCTTTTATACTCACGCACTCTTTCCCAAAGGTATTATAATTGGTTCCCATAGTGGTCGTAAAAAGTCGATATAGATATAAGCATATACACAAGAAAATGCTTAGTGTGGTGAGATAAGTCAATATAGATATATCCCCCGTCCGTCCGTCCGTGCTCATGATAACGGGAGAAAAAATATATTAGGTGCGTAACTAAGTTCTCGCTGGTTTTTATATGAAAATACAAATTTATTCTGAAAAAATGGTTACAAGTGAATCATTGAAAGTATTGCCCATCGCTGGCTATTACTTTTCCCCATCTTTCTAGTAGATCTCGTAAACCGTCGCCGTAAAACTGTTCATCTTTTGAGGCTATCCACGGATCAAGCCATTTTTTGATGTCTTCATACGAATGGAACTGCTGGTCAGCTAGACGATGTGCCATCGATCGGAGCAAGTGATAATCGGACGGCGCAATATCTGGAGAATATGGCGGGAGGGGTAGGATTTCCCATTTCACTGTGTCCAGGTAGGCTTTAACGGGTTTGGCAACGTGAGGCCGAGCGTTGTCATGCTGTAGAATCACTTTTTCATGCCTCTCTGCGTATTGCGGCCGCTTCTCGCACAGTGCTCGGCTCAATTGCATCAATTCAAGTCGACACCGATCCGCTGTGATGACTTCGCTTGGTTTCAACAGTTCATAATAAATAACACCAACGTGGTCCCACCAAATACATAGCATAACCTTTGCAGCGTGAATATTCGGCCGAAGCGACGACGTTGAAGCATGACCGGACAGTCCCCATGCCTTTCTTTTCTTTGGATTGCTGTAATAAATCAATTTTTCATCACCTGTCACCATGCGATGAAGAAAACCCTTCCTTTTTTGCCGCGGGAGCAGTTGTTCACATGCGAAAGAACGACGCTCACCATCCCTTGGTTTTAACTCATAAGGAACCCAAGTCCCCTGTTTCTGAATCATTCTCAAAGCATGCAATCGCTTGAAAATGGATTGGCGGGTAACTCCTAATACTGAAGCAAGCTCATCTTGCATTTGACATTAATCCTCAGCCAGGAATGCCTCCAACTCAGCGTCTTCGAAGGGTTTTGGCCTTCCTTCAGGCGGACGGTCGTTAACCTTAAAATCACCGTCTTTGAAGCGATGGAACCAATCTCGGCACGTTGTTTCACTTAACACGTTCCCTGTCCCAATACAAAAATGCAAAATTGAACGACAAGTCCAATATTTCACAACGTAAACATGTCATATAATCGATTCTCGTCAATATTACGTTGCTGGCACATTGTTGATAATGAAGCTCCGAGGGATCAAAACGAACGTCTATACAAAAAAAACCACTTTTGGACCTTGTTATCAATAACTGGAAGAGCTTACTAACACCTGGTGAATGTATCGTCATTGACGAGTCGATGATGCCGTTTAGAGGCAGGATATCCTTCCGTCAATACAACCCATCAAAAGCTCATAAATACGTCTAGAAAATCTATAAATTGTGCACAGAAGGAGGGTTTGTCTGGAATTATGATATTTACATAGGGCGTGACCCCGAGATTGCTGATTTGGATAAGCCTGGGAGTGTCGTAATAAGAAATAATTAAAAATAATTTGTGATTTCTGCGTAAAATAAAAATATTTTTTCGTATGTCCCGGCGTTTTCTTTACTTTATTATCGTACCAGCACGTCCAGTGCAGAAACTGTACAGTTCCGTTACGGCCAGTCGAATAATTTGCTTTAGAAGTTTCATATACCCCCTGGCACACATATGGCTCAAAAACGTATCAGTGCTTATCAGGCGCACGTTTCCTAAACCATATGTGGTTCAGCGGACAGGGAACGTGTTAAAGCAGCATCTCCGTGAACTTTTTGTAGCTCTCGATGCGTTTCAGCCCCCATTTTTGTTTCGAATCAAAGAGGAGAATCAACACTTCCGGCAAATGACGATTATGCGGCACAAAATCAGACATTTTCACAAAACCAAAAGTATATGATACCAAAACAAAATCACTAATTTGTCGAAGCAGTTTGTTTGCCATATGTCTGAGCTTGGTTTATGACGTTCAGGTATGTTAGAATCGACTAGCACACACTGCTGGCGGCATCTATTGGCAAACAGCGGAAACTTAGTTGCCCACCTAATACCTTTCCAGTTTATCCCCTAACTTACGCCCCTTTTCTTCTTACTTACAATGTGAAACTTTACACAGCCTTTTTTAATTGAATCGTACATTCATATAATTTTTGTAGTAGCATGAACTATGCTTTCGTAAAAAAATAAAGAATATCTATATAGTAAGAAACAAATAAATTTACAATAAAAAAATGTGCCAATAGGTCCCTGCGCCATAGTAATTTAGCGTCCTGTATTTTGAACAGAAATGACAACAATCATTAATTACTTGGCAATTGTAATTTCTACACTCCTTAAAGAACACCCCGTACCTAAATTTACTTACTTGTAACAACAATAACCTTCCACACACACACGCACACACTCATAGTCTCACATCCAACGAGAGCGCGCAACCTCAAAGTGCATACTAATATTCTAATGCATATTATAATTGTCAGTTTTGTTTGTCAGCTTGTAATTGTGTTGATACATCTAAGTGACTGCAAACAAAGCTCACAATATGTTAACTGTACAAGTGAAAATCCTATGTAGATTGTCATTGAGTAAACAGGAACTAAACATGGAAGTCTCCGTTACTAAAAACGCCTTAAAGTTTATTTAGTTATGTGTGTTTAGAGGAGTTGAATGCACACACACATACATATTTGTAATATAAAATTACTCAGTAAGAAATTGAAAAACAATACTAGGTACTTACATGCATTTAAATAGCACTGGGTGTTTTTTTAGCTACCGATATCGTTAACTGCGGTTTGATAGCTGAGAATGGCAAACTGTGTTGGCATTTTTGCTCAGTAAGCTTTGGCAAGTCATCAGGAGTTGTTTAAGGCCAGAACAACCCTTGCAAGTTGTGAAAGGGTTTCCGATTACTTATCCGAAGCTGTGAACTTGACGATTCGTTAGCAAGTAAGATTCGAAGAAGTCGGTTGCTAGCCCGCCTATCCTAGCTTGGCGATAGTTAAACAAACTAGCTACACCTCCATGCAGGTATTGCCTGTTTTGATCCGCGGGTGGTACTTTATTTTCCACCTACCCTGCCGAGCGTTACCCTATTCTCCACCTGGGGATGTGACCGATGGGAGACAGGCAATTCCACAGGGCATCACATGGCCAGATTTATTGGAAAAAGTAGTCAAAATTTGAACCTACCGAATGGACAATATAACTCGTAGCCTAGCCGTACCATATGCCGATTATTTAAAAAATAAATGCTGTGAAATTATGTATCTGACCCCTGACCATTTTGTGCAAACGAGAAATGGAATGTTTTCTCCTATTTTCATTATCCTTTCGACGCCCGCTCCTTGAAAGAAAGAAAAAAAACGTCAAAATGTTTTCTCATGAAAATACCATAAAAAAAGGGTATGAAACGAGATCTTCTAACTTCTTCATTTCGCACTCCATTCTTGTTGCGTGTTAAAGTGAAAACACCGGTCGAAATATTTTTATATGGAAATTTTATTTTCACTGACAATTTGTATGTGAAAAAATTGAGAAGGAGGTCCTTGGCAAGCGTGCTAGTGCAACTATATGTAGTTGGGTGGTTACAAAACTATGTACCCGACAAGTTTCTAAAAATCTTTATAAAATAATTGAAGAATTTAGTGAATATTTCAGATATCTTCTAACTTGCACAATGCTTCCAACTGGGATTTATTGGGTTGGGGAATAAGGTTATAGAGTTTTTATATTTTCTTTTATTTTAGAACGATTTGTTTGCTGTTTGGCAAAGGGTAAGTATTCATGCGATAAAACTTTTTCTGCTCTTCAAAACTAAAGGGTGGTTAAGTTTCAAGGGCCGGTGTTGATTTTGAACAAAATACAATTTTTTTTTTAAATTATTGGAAATATGGAACAAAATATCGGCCAAATGCCCGCCGCGGCCTCAGCGGCACACCTCCATCCGATGGTCCAAATTTTCGATGACGCTGAGGCATAATTCAGGTTCTATGCCGTTAATGTGCCAAATTATCTCATCCTTTACCCCTTGAATTGTTGCTGGCTTATCGACATACACCTTTTTTTCAAATAACCCCAAAGAAAGAAGTCCAACGGTGTCAAATCACATGATCTTGGCGGCCAATTGACATCGCCGCGACGTGAGGTTATTCGGCCATGCAATTTTTCGCGCAAAAGATCCACTGTTTCGTTAGCTGTGTGACAAGTGGCACCGTCCTGTTGAAACCTCATATCGTTCACATTCATATCTTCCAATTCGGGCCATAAAAAGTTCGCTATCATCCCATTTTGAGTTCTCAAGCTTAAAAACACACCCGATATTGTAAGTATTAAAATTTATAAATATATGTATGTTCATATTTGCAAAATTTGCTCCCATTTCGCTAAGCTCTGCTAAGGAAAACAATGCGATATTATCGTATTTGTAAGTCTCGTACGGCTGTTATTATGCTGCTACACATTTCCTCATGCGCATTAGTGGAAGCAAACTGTGTATTTGTATACATTTACGACTCATAATGACATTCATGCCTTATCCCTATTTGGCAGTGGCAGCACAAAATGTTCTGGGCTAAAAGGTTCAAATGCGAATCAAAGAAGTGGTTTCTCTAAAATGTATTTAAATATACACAAATAAATGGGGAATGGTGCTGCAAATGCATTAAATTCTAGGGATAAGTAGTTTTGCTATTCTCACTGCAGTGTTGTGATGGGGTGACGCTTACCTCAGAACTTGCAATTTTGAAAATAAATAGAAAAGAGGTAAATTCTGCTAAAAGGCATTCCTTGGAAAAATTCACAGCAAATATAAACCCTTCTTCAAGCCCTAAACAAATATGGTCAGATATTAGAATGCTGACAGGCAGCTCGCGTCGTTCTAACATTGCACTTATTTATAATGAACAAGGGCCAATCTACGCTCCACCAGATAACGCTGAAGAATTTGCCAAATCCTGGTCGACCTACTCCCACGACACCAACTTTCATTCTGCCTTTAACTCGCAAATAAATCTAACCCTACTTGAAAATTATTCCAACCCATACTCTTCAATTGAGCTCTGCATGAACTCGATTCCACGATCTTAAATATCCTTGGATAAAATATCCTATGAAATACTAAAAAACTTACCCTGCATCCTCATAATCCGACTCGTGAATCTTTACAATGAAATTTTCGATGCTAGAGTCTTTCCTCAAGAATGGAAAACTGCTTTAATTATCCCTATTCCTAAACCTAATAAACCCTTTACCCTCATTACGAGCTTTAGACCTATCGCCTTACTCCCTTGCATGTCCAAAATCCTTGAGAAGATCATTTCCGTCCGAATTCTGTGGTTCGTTAAAGCAAAGGGACTTCTTAGTCCCCACCAATTTGGCTTCCAAAAAGGCATAGGAGTGACCGAGTCGCTTTTATACTTTGAACATTTCGCGGTGTCACAATCTCAGTCGGTGCTTTCACTTCCTACTGTTCAGTACGAGTATTCACAGCGGAAGCAGCTGCATTGCTTGAAGAGGTACTTTATGCTTCCGACAAAGGCGGCAAATTCATTATTTGCAGCGATAATAAATCTTTATTGGACGCCCTATTGAACCATTCTAACGAAACTCCAATAATCCCCGAAATCCGAAATAATATCGTATCAAATAAAAATTCCATAAGGATCATGTGGGTTCCGGGTCATGCCGGAATTCAAGGAAACGAGTGCGCTCATATCAGAGCCAAAGAAGCCGCTCAAGAACACCTTCACTTCAGTGCACAATTTAAAAATTATACTAAAAACTCTTCAGGATACGTACAAATAGTCAATGGATTAATTACCAACACCACTACAAAAACTACAATCCTCCCGCCATCAAACCCATATATCCTACAAACATGTCTTCTCAAAGCCTCCATGTCTTCGAATCGGTCACACTTTGGTCACCCATGTTCACATCCTAAACGGCACTGTCAAACGACACTGCCCTTTCGGCAACTCAAACGACTACTTGACAACGCACCCTCGATATCTGCCCAGGATTGGAGTGTACTAGAAATGCAATTTACTCTGACCTACAACTTTCGAATCTACTCAACGACACAGATGACAATAGCATTAAATTAATTTGGAAAATTAAAACTTTAACTATTTGCGAAAACTATGCATAAGTTATATTCCACTCAAACTCACACTATCCACTAGTCTTCTAATACAGTGGAAAAAAATCTGCGGAAGAAAAAGCGGGACCTGGACGCAGGCACACAAGCATAGACCTCTGAAATGAGGAAGATGGAACGCCAATCTAAAGTAATGCAAAAGCGGCTTCAGGGTAGGCGACGGTTCCCAACGAGGGGGAATTTGTTAGTCCCCCGGCATACCCGGCAGCGACGGCTGCTTTGACGATGCATTAGGCATTTAAACCCCCTCATCCGCGAAAAAAAGTACTATTATTAAGTGCCGCAGCTAAGTTCCCGCTGTTTGTCTATAGATGCCGCCAGCAGTGTGTGCTAGTCGATTCTAACATAACCTAAAAGTCGTAAACCAAGCTTAGACATATGGTAAACAAACTGCTTCGAGACATTAGTGGTTTTGTTTTGGTATCATATACTTTTGGTTTTGTGAAAATGTCTGATTTTGTGCCGAATAATCGTCATTTGCGGGAAGTGTTGATTTTCCTCTTTGATTCGAAACAAAAACGGGGGCTGAAGCGCATCGAGAGCTACAAAAAGTTTATAGATATGATGCTTTAAGTGAAACAACGTGCCGAGATTGGTTTCGTCGCTTCAAAGACGGTGATTATAAGGTTGACGACCGTCCGCGTGAATGATGGCCAAAAACCTTCTAACGCTGAATTGGAGGCAGTGTTCAATGAGAATCCATGTCAAACGCAAGAAGAGCTTGCTTCAGTATTAGGAGTTACCCGCGAATCCATTTCCAAGCGACTGCATGCTTTGAGAATGATTCAGAAACAGGGGACTTGGGTTGCTTATGTTAAACCAAGGGATGTTGAACGTCGTTTTTTCGCCTGTGAACAACTGCTCCAGCGGCAAAAAAGGAAGAGTTTTCTTCACTGCATCGTGACGGGTGATGAAACATGGATGCTGTAGTGCAATCCAAAGAAAAAAGTCATGGGGACTGCCCGGTCATGCTTCTACGTCGTCGCCTCGGTTGAATATTCACGCTGCAAAGGTTATGCTATGTATTTGGTGGGACCAAATTGGTGTTACTTATTATGAACTGTTAAAACCAAGCGAGGACTTTTTTGTCGAGTATACTCGTCATCGTCTAAAAAGAATTAAGCAAATCCAAGACATTTTCAAAATAAAGCATAAAACAAAGGGTAAACGGAAGATGAGGTAGTTTTCGACGCATTAAACGAGGTCCTCGACTTTGATAGCCTACGCCTCATAAGAGTCCAACTATTAGCTTGTGTAGGAATACTAGGTGTAAAAAACGAATACCCGACAGAAAGGGTTGGCAAACCAGAGCCATGACAGACGATAGTGGTCACCATATTTATACTGACGACTCAAAGATGGTCGATGGCACTGGATCGGGAGTGTACTCGAAACAATTATGCTTGAATTGCTCCTTTAGACTCCCAGACCGGTGAGGTGTATTCAAGCTGGCATTTACGCTGTAGACAAAGCAGCAAAAACAACAAGACTACTGGACTTACCTCCCGCAAATCTTACCATATTTTTTAATAGTCAGGCAGCGATCAAAGCACTCGCTTCAGCGGGCAACAGTTTAAGATGTGCCAAAGAATACACAAGGGCGCTCTCGCTTATCCAAAAACAAAACACCACACTTTTCTCGATCCCAAGCCACTCTGGAGTGGAAGAAAATGAGAGAGCGGACGAGTGTGCGAGGAAAGGCTCTGAATTGGACCTTCAGCGAGTGGTAGACAACATAAATACTCGTCAGAACGAACTGTAAACTGCGATTGATTTGAGCGTAATCGCGGAAACCAATAGGAGGTATTCTCTAACTACTAACTGTAGGGTCTCCAAAGCGCTCTGGCCAAAACTGAATCTAAGAACAACAAAAAATTCAACTACCAACGTCATCACTATTGTTATAGGAGGCCACTGCGCTATTGGCACCCTAGCCAGTAGAACGGATGTACCTGGCAATGGCTTCTGCAGGAGTTGTAGAGATGAATAAGAAATAGAATCGCTACAACACCTCCTCTGTCAATATCTTACACTTCAAAGAAGCCGGCGACAAATATCTTGGCGATTATTTCTTTGAAGTCCTGCCAAATTTTCAGGGCTTACGGGGGGGAATTGTTACCTTCTTAAAAAGATCTAAGCGGTGCATACAACAAGTGATTTTAATCGCGGATAGAAGCACGTGTTGTTAAAAAATAAAATGGAATCTTCGAACGCGTATAAGAGGCATATTTTGTATTTTTTTTTTATAAAAGTGGTAAAAATGCAACAACTGCTGCTGCAGAAATAAACACTGTTCACGGAGAGGATACCGTGAGTGTAAGGACTGCGCAAAAGCAGTTTTCAAAATTCCGAAGTGGTAACTGCGACATGGAGGTTGCCCCGCACGGGTTACATATATAAAACCAAGCATTACATATATAAAACCAAGCATAGATGATTTCATTGCAAGTATAACTAAAGACAAAATGTAATATTAAACCAACTTCCGTTTGTTTGCAAAAATTATTATTAAATTCACAAATCAAAATTATTTTTCGGTCGCAATTCCAGGAATTGCAACCGTTCCAAAATTAACTAACTTTACTGTCCACTTACAATGAATATTGTCAAATCAGCATTTCCGTTCCCACACTAAAATGTAATATTAATAAGTATTTTTCATAAGCCAATGTAATTAGCAAATAAGAAAATAAAATTGTAATATACCGAGTAAGCAAATAGATATACATATGTAAGCTTTGACTTTAGCTGAAGTAAAACAATAAGTCAGTCTGATTCCTCCCTTTCATCGGAGTAGTTTGTTGTATTGAATTAAATAAATAAATTTTAATCAAAAAACAGAATTAGTTTTTTTTTACGCAACTTAACGGCAAAACACGTAAATCACGCTGGTCGTCTTGAAGTCTTTAATTTCGACGCCTCGCTCGAACTCGTGGAAGATGAGCCAAATTTGAAAGTCGATCTGATAGCTCAGAGGTTAAATTCATCGCATGGAATAGTTCACAAGCACCTCGTTCAGTTGGGAAAGGTTTCAAAGCTGGGAAAATGGGTTCCGCATAGACTTTCCGTCGCTGCAACAGCTTGAAATGAAAGTTTTTTGAACTGTATCGTTACTGGTGATGAAAAATGGGTCCTTTACAATAATCCTGTTCGCAAACGGCATTGGTTAGATAAAGATGAAATATCAGAACCGACCCCTAGAGATGGCCTGCACCCCAAGAAGATTCTCCTGTCAATTTGGAGAGATATGGCCGGTATTGTTTATTATGAACTTCTGGAACCAAACCAGACGATAACTGCTGATTATTATTCCCATCAGCTATCAAACCTGAATGAGGCACTTAAAAAATCGACCATCTTTAGTAAATAGACGCAAAGTTTTGTCTCACCACGACAACGCAAGACCTCATACCGCAAGGCAAACATTAGGCAAGCTGAACGAGCTCGGATGGGAGCTAATGCCACATCCACCATACTCTCCGGATATTGCACCTTGTGATCATCACCTTTTCCGTGGACTTCAATCTCATACGAGTAACAAGAACTACTCCTCAAAAGAAGCTTTAAAAAGGGATATCGAAGCGTATTTTGGCTGCAAGGGCAAAAAACTTTCTAAGCAGGGAATTAAAAATTTCCCTAAACGTTGGGAAGACATTGTAAATAATGAAGGAAAATATATTATTGATTAATAAATACTTTAAACATATTTTTTATTAATTTTAGAACCACCTTTAAAAAACGCACGAACTTATGGACTGGCCTTATAATTTTTCTTTCTTCAATACAATTTTTAAATCAAAACTAATTTGTATGCCTGATAAAATTAGATTTCATTTTATTTTGAAGCTAAAACTTTTGTTTCAAAGTAAATTTTATGATAAATTTGATACAACATCCGAAATCCGAGTAATGGAAGACAATATTTCAAACAAATCAAATTCAAGTCGTTAGTTTATTATTTTTATATCTATCTTCTGTGAAATTCCTAAATATTTCGCAGACCATAACAGCATTATGCGATTTTCTCTACATACAACAATGCCCATTTAGTTTTAGATTCGACTTTCTAAACTGGAATATTAGATTGCACACAAAGCAGCTGTGACAACTCGAATGTGTACACAAGGCGCACATTTTGCTGGGCTCTGTGAAGGATATCGACATCGCAGCTGATTGGCAGTGAAGTGCACTGAACTGCAACGGAATACAGTTGCGCAGTGAAGCCTTGAACCATTGAAACATTGACGCATTGAGGCATATTTCAATTGACAGCTGTTGCTCGTTGACCGATGAGTGGCAACAAAGCAAAGCTGTGAATGGTGAATAGGCCAAGGTGGCCTTATACAGTGTCGAGGCACTTGTGAAGTACGAATTGTAAAATATAATTGATTTCATGAGCAGCTGCAAGTGGCCAGCAGCAAGGCTGTGACTGTTGTGTGGGTAAGATAATATGAAGAAATGTCTTTAAAAAAACCAAAAAGATTAAATTCTAGCAGCATTTTTTATTACACGCTTACATAGTCGTTTTCTGCAATACCAGATACTGCATAAGTACCTTGACTGCAGTACATCAAACACGATTTATCATCATTTTTTTTTAATAATTAATTCAATTTGTAATTGCATTTGGTGTTTAAAGCCATTATGTCGTAATAAAAATTTCATTACTAAATACAGTTAGGAATTATAATTCTCGCATATCCACACAGACACCATAGAAATGCCTTCAAGAGTGATTTCACACATTTCCGTTTGCTTGAGTTTGTTTTCCTACAAATCCTGCATGCAGACATAAGTATGTACATACACGCACACATACATATGAATATGAAATCTTTACTTGTGTTTAATGAAAATTGATAGTGTAACTTAAGCAGACGCGTCAAAAGTCGAAGAGACAAGCAACAAAAACAAACACAATCATTAACAACAGCCAACAGTGGTAAAACATTGACTGGCTAGTTGACACGCAGAAGTGGCAGACCAGAATCACAGACACAACTAGCATTACGCACACATATACTCGTATTTTAACAAGCAAGAAAGTGTTTGTGACGTGACAGTTAAAAATTGTTTCCCCACAGCCACTTACAATGGCAAATTTCTGCAACAAATTAGCAAAAAAGCAAAACTAGACAATTCACGCAAGGGATATGTATCAACCTACATATAATATATACACATATATATATGAGAAGTCCATTTATTTTGTGTAATGCTTGTTCTCTGACGAAGAAACTGAAACCCCATTGCTTTTTTTCTTTTAATATTTGCCCGTGTTGCCAACGCTTAGCAAATTACCGTTGAATTCTCATGAGAAAAATGCGGTTTTTCGTAAATGTTTACAGATTTACAGTTTAAGAAAATCTATTAATTCACTTGCACAGATGCCCACAAAATGTTACTAAAAATAAAAAAACAGTGCTAGATATTCCTTTTTTTAATTTTGGAATTTTGGGAGTTTTCAATCTCCCTATAAAAATTGTTCAAAATTAGTTTTTAAGCAACGCATGAACGCTACGAGTAAACATTACAGTGAAAAAAAAATAAAAAATAAAAACATGGGTATAATTTGTTACCGTGAAACAGATAGCCACCATAGGGCTGTCATCGCGATAAAAAATGTATAGGCTTTCCTCTGTGTTTTAGTATATGAAGATAGCTAAAATATGGTGCAAGATCAAGTGAATAAGGTGCATTTTATAACTATTGGGTTGGAGAATAAGTTAGTGGCGTGTTTACCGAGTACTTTTATTTAAACAATACATAATAATTATATCAATAAGTTAATCAATTATGTATTTGCGGTTGCCGTTTAAAATCTCCTCCCACCTCTCGACCAATTTGTTAATGCTGTTCCCACAAAAATCGCCTTGTCTGGTGTCAAAAAAGTTATTGAGGCAGTTTTTAGGGAGCTCTTTATTACCAAAGGTAACGCCCTTCATATGGTTTGATAGAGAGCGGAAAAGATAGTAATCGGTCAGTGCGAGGTACGGAGTATATGGCGGATGCTGACGGTCCTCCCATTCGAGCTCTTGGAGTGCGGCTTTGACGACTTGTGCAACATGGAGTCTGGCGTTGTCGGGAAGGAGTATGGTTTGACCATGTCGATCAGGTCTTCTCAGTCAAATAGCCTCATTTACGCGGTGTAGCTGGGCAATGTAGAGCTCCTTGTTGACCGTGACATTCTTTTCGAGCATTTCCCTATGCACAATGGCATCCCAGTCTCACCAAACACATAGCATGATCTTCTTTGGATGAAGATCCGGCTTGACTCTCGGCTTTGGCGTATCTCTTGGAGCCACCCACTTTCCTTGCTTCATATTGAAATATGGCCACCAATTTTCATCTCCCGTGACGATTCGATACAAAAGGCGCTATTTATGACCGCGTGTTGCTCGATGGCGGGCGAGATGCTGAGATGCTGAGAAGCAATTTGAAGGTGACTTTCTTTGTTTTTTTTCATTGAGCTCGTAAGGAAAATAGACTCCCAATTTTTCGGTAAGTCCCTTGAATGAAGATGATTGAGAATCGTTTTATGACCGCAGTTCATTTCTTCCGCCAATTCACTACTGGTTTGGCGACCGTCCCCAACCGTTCAAAAGTGATTTGAGACGTTCTTCATCGAATGCAGAAGGCCTTCCGCTGCGAGACATTTGATCGACGTCAAAGTCACCATTTTTTAACCACCACCACTTTGTAAGCCTTTTCTGTGCTATAAACTGAATGAGTATGCCCAATCTGGCATTGTCATCGCAAAGATTTATACATACATATATTTAATGATACGCGAACTCAAGCCATATTGTCATTGTTATTTGCATTGTATAGAAACCTGGATTCACAATAATAGCAGCACGATATATTGCAAAGAAAATAATACTTATTACGATGTCCGGTTCTCATAACTGCGGTGCTAATAAGGTAGAGATGCGAATACATAGCCTCTCCTATCCAAATGCCAACCTTACCTACACGCGGGTGCACCCTCTCGATAAACAAAGGGGCTATGACGGCTGAGCAAGGGCGTGATAACCATACAAAATCAGACGGAAGTGAGAGAAATCTGTCTTGCTGACGTTAGACCGACAATCTACTCAGCGAAGAAATCATGTCATAAAAGCTAAACAGAAGCCTCGGAAGGAACGAAACAAATTTTGAAAACTTTGCGAATGGAAACCGGAAAAAAGATTGGAAACTTGAGTCATAGAATATTAGAACAATATTAGAATTGGCAAAACGAAAGAAATTTCTATGGCGATCTTGAAATATGAAATAGATGCTGTGGCTCTACAAGAAATGCGTTAGATGGATTTCGGTGAAATAAGAAAACAAAGAATATGTGCTATTCTACAGCGATAAAGAAGCAAAGCAGGAAGGAACGGCGTTAGTTTTTGAATAAGTATACGACTGAAAAATAAAATTCTAAATTTGAACAAATGAATGATAGGTTGCAGAAACTAAGCATATAAGGCGCATTTAGCAAGTTACAAAGACACTTTTTATTCTACTTTGGAAGACATAGAAACTAAATGAAGTAAGTAAGGCACTATTGTCTTATTGGAAGACTTTAAATAGATGGCGAAAGTTTTACTTTAAGCATAGCTGGCAAATAATCGCTGCAAGAGGAAGCATCCGAATATGACAAACGGCTAAGTAACTTCGCAAGTGCAACCTCTACCTTCAACGCGAGCTCAGTATTTCCTCACTGCTTAGCGAGTGTACCAAACCGTGGCAACAAACACTTCTTGATAAGAGCTAAATTTCATCAAAAACGTCAAGTGTCGCTAAAACCAGAGGTTCCAAAAGAAAGAAATGTAATACTGATAATCTAAATGATATGAATATTAAATTAAAGTTCTGAGGGGAAATTGACAAAATATTTAAAAAAAGTAAGATATCCGACAACATAGATGAAGAGTGGAGGGTCCTGAGGGACTCGATCACATCTGCTGAAACTCGGATTGGTTAGATGAAGAATGCGAAAAAGCCATAGAACTTACGTATGTAGAGCTGAAAATATACAAGATATTGAAAAAAAGAAAAACCTAAAAACTTTTATTGAGGATTTGAAACAAAAGACACTTTCTAATTTAATAGCAAAATAAAAAACGGAAAAGACAGGTTTTCAATCACGGGTCAACAAGAAACAACGGAAACAAGATCGCTAAAATACGTAGTGACTCGCAAGGAGTAATGGAAAGATGGGTGGAGTAGTTAAAGGAACTGGTAACAGGAAAAATAGTAACATCTGAAATTGTTTTGCATGTAGGCAGCAGATGACTGACCTCGACATGATAGCAGAAGGTCAGGGCCCCCGAAATCAGCTGAAGACGCGGTTAACCAAATAAAAAACTTTAAATCTCCTGGAAGCGCGGAAAAATTACAATATCTGATGGCATTGTATAGCAAGATGAAATGATGCCCACTGATTAGAACACGCCACTTATAATATCAGTCAATAAAGGCGACAAAACAAAGTATAAAAACTACCTCGGAATTTCTGTTCTCAATACAACATAAAAAACAAGGTCAAATTAATTGCCGCAATTTGGCAAGTTTATCAGTTATTTTTTATACCTAGATTGTTATCACGTACTAAAATATTGTAATTTTTAAATTTTTTAGCTTTTTATAGGTCTGTTCGAAAAGTATTTTAAAGTATTTTGATATAAAATTCTCAAATTCAAATATCTCGAAATACAGAGCTAAATGGTACTAATGTATATCCCTAGTCATTAATGTTATAAAACGAGCCAAGCACAATGTTATTGCATTTATATTATATATCACCTTGATCAAAAAGTTCCGGAACAACCGAAAAGTGATGCTCTAAGTCACTGATTTGAGTTCTGTTCTATCTGTATTTGTTAGGTTGCCACATCTGTGATTAACATCCCACCATTTACCTATTTCATCGCCATTGTTTTACATTTCTAAAAGTTACGCTGTCTTCAATGAATATATCTCGGCACGTGTTTCCCATGTTTACAGTTTTAAAAATGGTTTTGAATTACAACAACGAGTTGGTATTAAATTGTGCACTAAAAAGGGATTCAATGGTACGAAAACCTTAGAAACGTTAGGAAATTACTTTAGTAACAATCCTCTAAAGAAAACAGTCGTTTACGAGTAGCTTGCACGCTTGAAGAAACCTTGAATCCATCGAGGATGACGAACATAGTGGGCAGATCGATCAATAAAGTGAAATAAAAGTTGATCAATAACCACAAATTAACCGTCAGTGAGTTTGCAGAGGAATTGAACATTGCTTATGGATCCGTTGCATTGTTGGTTAACATTGGATAGTTAACGATTTGGGTATGCCCCGTTGATCCCAAAAGACCTGAATTTCATGCAAAAACGAGGCTGCGTTGATATTGTTAAAGGCATGATTTCCAAGGCTGAATTCGACCCAACAGATTCATCAAACGCATCTTTACTGGACACGAGACGAGGGCTTATGAGGACGACAACCATTCAAAACATCGGGCCAGTGAGTGGAGAGCTCCGAATTAACCAATTCCAGAAAAACCACGTCATTTTTAGTCAAAAAAAGAAAGGGTTTGCGACAAAAGAACTGGTGGATTTTGCACCATGACAACGCACCGTTGCACAGTGGCGTACGAAACGAATACTATCCCACAACCAAAAAATTCACCCGATATGGCAACTTGCATTTTTTTGTTTGTCCGGGACAAAAAACCATTACGGGGACCACGTTTTAACAACCGAAAGGAAGTAACGGAAAAATAGAACACGGCTCTGAAATAAAAGCTGCACCGAAAATAAAGCTCCAGAAATGTTTCGAGATGGATAAAAAGCTGTCATAAGTGGATTTCAGTAGATAGGGAATACTTTCAAGGCGATAATATCACTTTTAAAGAATAAACTTTTAAACTTTTTTTTGATTTTCTGAATTTATTCTGGGAACTTTTCACGCAAGGTGGCATGGACAGTATGAACGTTGGATGTATATCTCAGGGAGAAGATTACAGACACAATGATTTCACCATCTCAACATGCCTACCTCAAAGGAAAATCCACAGAGACAGCTCTTCATGAGGTTTTAAGAGCGATTGGGAGGAGCATGGAATACAAACAATACCCACTAGTTGCTTTTCTCGACATAGAGGGGGCGTTGAACAATGTTAGCACAAGATCCATAATTGAGGCTCTTAACATGTTAGGCATAGACATAGGTCTCAACAAAGGGATAGAGAACATGCTTAAAAGTAGAATAATCATCGGTGAGGTAGGCTGTAGCACGGTACAACGCTCTGTCAACAGGGGAACCCCTAAGGGAGGAGTCTTATCCCCTTTGCTTTGGTTACTACTTACCAAATTCAACCGAAGGGGAATTAAAGTAGTGGCGTACGCGAACGACACAGTGCTCATGGTTTCAGGAATGTTTCCAACCACAATCAGTGAAATTATGGAAGGAGCTCTGGTATTACTCAGCAATCGGGTCACGGACTGTGGTTTAAGTGCAAACCCGGCAAAAACTGAACTGATGCTATTCAGCAGGAAAACCAAGGTACCAAACTTTAATCTCCCAAAACTAAACGTCACAGTCTCACGCTAACCTAACAGGCAAAATACCTAGGTGTTATCCTAGACCCCAAACTCAGCTAGAGTAGAGTGCAGGGTAAAGAAAGCGAATATAGCACTTTACACGTGTAAGAGAATTTTGAGTAAAAAATGGGGTATCCAGCCAAACAAATGCGGCACTAGTTTGGTGGCCTGCAACAGAAAAGAAGTACAACAAAACTAAGCTGAACAAGATACAAAGAACCGCGTGTATCTTAACTACAGGAGCGCTTAGCACCAGTCCTCCGGAAGCGCTCAATGTACTAACTCATCTGCTACCATTAGATTTACACATTAAAACAATAGCTACTTGCAGCGCGGTGAGACTCAGAGATATAGGACGCTGGACAACAAAAAAGATCAGACTACACAGTCCCCGACCTTAACTTCAAGAAAGGCTTTACGGTCTTCGGCTTCCATCGAGAGCCGAATGCAGCAAAAGGAAGGTGATTGGAAGATACGATAACGAAATCTATACCGATGGTTCTAAGATGAACTGTGGTGTGGGAGCCGGCTTCCATTCGGAGCCACTCAACCTATCTCAGTCAATTCGTCTTTCTGACTATGACAGCGGGTTCCAGACAAAACTTTTAGCGAGAAGCATGCAAATCACTAAAACTCTACAAGGAAGTTGGTGCAAGAGTAGCTATGTATCTTCTCAGACAGTCAAGCAGCTATAAAGGCCTTAGACTCCAACTCCATTTCATCCAAACTAGTCTTACAGTGCAGAGAGGAGCTGGAAATGCTTAGTCATTGGCTTGAAATTACTCTTATATGGGTAAACAGTGCTAGTCACTAATTAGGAGTATTTCAGTGGAAATATTCAACCACTTCAACAACAACAACAGTATGAACTGCAAAGACACTTTTGCGGTGGCACAGATTTAAAGCACTGCATAGTTTGTGTGGGGATAATTACAAAAAATGTACTCTACTGACTGGCAGATTGCATTTCTCTTCCATTTTGTATGTGCAAAAACCACTACAGGATAAGCTAGAAAATGCAATATATGTTTAGAAGAATTCTGTAAAGTACTTATATGTATATGGCTGTGTATGGGTTCTCATATACAAGGTGAAATCCAAAATAAACAAGACTGTATATATATATAATTGGCGCGTACACCCTTTTTGGGTGTTTGGCCGAGCTCCTCCTCGTATTTGTGGTGTACGCCTTGATGTTGTTCCACAAATGGAGGCGCCTACAGTTTCAAGCCGACTCCGAACGGCAGATATTGTTTATGAGGAGCTTTTTGATGGCAGAAATACGCTCGGAGGTTTGCCATTTCCTGCCGAGGGGCGACCGCAATTAGAAAAAATATTTTTCTTAATTTTGGTGTTTTTACCGAGATTTGAACCGACGTTTTCTCTGTGAATTTCGAATGGTAGTCGCGCACCAACCCATTCGGCTACGGCGACCGCCGCAAAATAAAATAAACAAGACTGGCGTTATAAAAATGCTTATGACGAAAGTATGTGCACGGTTCATTCCGCACAAGTTAACTGAGAACCAAAAATTGGTCAGAATTCAACATTCGAAGGACCTAATTAAAGAGGCGAGAAAGGACGAGAACTTCCTAAGCGGCAAAGTCTTGAATGGAAAGCCCCAAAAGAGATGCCACACAAAAAATCGTGTTTGGAGAAGTCAAAAATCAAGTTGATGCTTATTTGCTTTTACGATGCCAATGGAATTGTCCACAAGAAGCCAACGGGCCAAACCGCCAATACCGCGAAGAAGAAAGCTGGCGGTTATTGCTTGACAATGCACCAACTCATCGATCCACTCTTGTGACTGACTTTTTGACTAGAAATCGCATTTTAACCATCAAACACTCACCGTATTCGCCTGATATGGCTCGCTGTATCCCTGTGACTTCTACCTATTCGGAAAATTGCAATTGCATGAAAGAAAAACGTTTTGTATCCGTAGAGGCCATCCGAAAGGCTTGTACGGACATCCTGAAGGACATTCCGGAGTCCGGTCAATGACCTGACACACTTTTTCGAAAAGCTTTTAGATCGCTCAAAACAATGTATCGAGGCCAGAGGGGACTGTTTTGAATAAATGAACTCGAAGTTATCAAAACAAAGCCCCTGTCGTTTTTATTTTAGCTCAGTCTTGTTAATTTTGGGCTTCACATTGCATGCATCTCCGTACTAATTTGTTTCTTACAAGTACAAATGATTATCTGTTTTTTTTTTTTTTGTTTTTTTTTTTGTAGAAAATATTTTCTAGTTGATAATTATTAAGGAAAATAGTCCACATAGTCGAAATGAAGTCATTAATAAACATTAGGCTATGCGTAAGGAATGGAAGTAATAATAAATCTTATTATTCTTCTTCTTGCTTGTGTAAAAGCAAACGGTGACCATTTCGAATGAAAATTAAAATTTTTGTTTGAACAAAACGAACTTCATTGAAAAAAGTTGTATAGTTTCATATCTATAACGGACTTAAATTGTAAGTCTAAGTATAAGTTTTTTTTTTTTGATTGTCCTTCATTTTCTACTTGAAATAAAACATTTATAAGTAGAAAAAAGATCCAAATAACTTTTAAAAAACTTTAAACTAACCAAGAATTTTTTTTATAAAAACTTAACATTCTTGAAGTGAAACTTCTTATGCGTCGATGAACGAACGAGAAAGGAGAGTAAAATTTCAAGGCCATGCAACGTTTTGGGCATTTTCGTTCCGCGAGAGAGAAAAAAGATATAACGTAGAGAGGAAAGGAGAGAGAGAGCTATACCTTATATATATCTTAGATACACTTTAGGATATTTTTTCTCAGTTTTTCCTTGTGATTGCTTTGAAAACTTTGACTTTAAAAAATTTAATTAAACAATTTTCCAAATTTTTCTTAGGTCGAATATATAAAATATTTACAATTTAAAAATTTTCTTGGTAAGTTTGGAGGAATTTTATGGCTAGTTAAAATCTTTTCTTATTTAATACTTTGTCTTTTCCACAAATTAAAGTTTTACGATTTTTTAGAATTTTTCTTAGTTCGCATAGAAGAAAATTCCTTGAAATTGAGAGTTTCTTTGAAACACTGATATAAGTTTTAAAGCCAGTTAAAGCCTTTTTCCCCCCAAAAAAAAAACATTACTCTTTTGTTTTTAGCCTTTCCAATATTTCCATATCACGAGTTACTCTCTGTTTTCTAAGTCCAAACAGAAAGTTTGAAATTCAGACTTTTTCTCGAAATTTCTCTTCCACGCAAATACAGGGTGATCGATAAGAAGCGTTGCCAACTTCGCAGCTTCTGTAAAACAGCTGATGACATCAACGTCAAAATTGTTTTAATGACAGTTCAATATATTGTTCATGAGTCATCAAAAGCATTTGCGTCTCAGTTTTGATGAATTTTTTTTTCTGTGATGGAATTCAAACGTAATAGGGTGATTGCGTTATATTTGGCTGGAAAATCACAACCAGCCATTGTTCGTGAGCTCAGTCACCTCAAAGTGAACAAAATGTTTGTGTATCACACTATAAAACGTTTCAATGATACTGGTAGCATTGCAAAACGCTATGGAGGTGGACCAAAGAAAATCACAACACCGCCAGAAATGGTTCGGAAAGTGAAGGCTCAACTTGAACGAAATCCACGTCGAAGTGGAAGAAAAATGGCCAAAGAACTGAAAATATCGCAAGACAGCATTCGACGCATATTGAAAAATGAGCTCAAGGTCAAGGCTTACAAGTTCCAAAAAGCACACGATCTTTCACTCCAGCAAAAAACAGTTCGGTGCGTAGGAGCAAAGGAGTTGTTGCGCTTGCACGAACGTGGCGAATTTCCTAACATTGTGTTTCCTGTTGAAAAACATTTTCCAATTGTTCAGTTCATAAACACTCAAAACGATCGTGTTTACTTGACCGAACGCTCATACGAGAATTTGAGCCTACGTATGACCACTGGAAGCAATTTCCCATCGCAAGTAATGTTTCGGGCCGCAGTGACCGCTGATTAGGGATGTTAAAAAATAATCGATTTTTGCTTTAATCGATTTTTTTTTCTTATTATCGATTTTTTGTAGTCGATTTTATTAAAGGCGAAAATCGATTTTTAATAAATCGATTATATGAATTACACATTTTAAATCGATTTTTGTAAATAGTGCCATCTGTGCGACGGATGATAAAATGGATAAGTAAGCTAACTAATGTGAACAAGTCGATAAAAATCAGTGCCATCTTTACGTACAAATATGTAATGAATTGTGATCCTGCCTTTATTTATTTCTTGGAAGCTTTGAAGTGTCGAAATAAATATTGGTTTAACCATAAAAATGTCTTCCGCTGCTAAAACACCCAGAAGCTGCTGGCGCAAGTATTTTACAATAAGGAAGGAAAATGCAACCGCAAAATGTAAATACTGCCCAAAAGAGTTAAAAACATGCAATAACACTACAAACTTGAAACAGCACATGGAAAGAAAACATTCTGATGTCTTACAAGCTGACGAGGTAAAACTCATTATTTGATGTAATAGTTATTATTTAAAATATTTTAAATTATATTTTGTTTTTATTTTTATCACCGCAGAATTCACATGAAGTTGATGTCCAGGATACTACCAATTTGAGGCATAATGATTCATTGGTGCATTCGCCATTGACAGACACTGAGGCTTTGTCGTTAACTCCAAAACGGGCTAGATCAACTATCGGAGCGGCTTTTTCAAGAATTTCAGCATATGCCTCAGATGGAGAAAAAAATAAACAAATAACAAACAGCATCGCAGAAATGATATGCCGGGACAGTCTTCCTTACAATATGGTGGAAGGAACAGGATTCAAAAAGCTAATGAAAACTATCGTTCCTTTGTACAAGGTTCCATGTCGTAAAACTATCACAGATCTCATTGATACTAAATATGACGAAAAAAAGACCCTTATTAAACAAAAATTACGGTCTGTTAAAAACGTCTATCTTACAATAGATGAATGGAAGGATATGCAGTTAAGAAGTTTTTTAGGCGTGACTGTTCACTTTATAGAAAATTTTGAAATGAAATCGGTGAATATCGCATGTGAACCGCTTCATGACAATCATACAGGCGAATATTTATCGGAGATGGTTCTTAATGTTTGTGAAGATTGGGGTTTGTCGCATGACAAAATTGTGAGTGTTACTACAGACAATGGCGCTAACATGGTTAAAGCTATTGAGATTACTTTCGGCAGAGCAAAACATATTCGATGCCTAGCACATACGTTGAATCTAGTAGTTGAAAATTCTGTGAGTTCCTCTGATGTTAAACTTTTTTTGGATAAAGTACGAAAAATCGTAACTTGGTTCCACCAAAGTGGTGTAGGCGCTGAAGAATTGCGACAGATGCAAATGCAGGAAAGCGTTGTTGAAGGAAAATTGAAGCATTTGGTCGGAGATGTGTCTACAAGATGGAACTCACAATTATTTATGATTGAACGTTTTGTGTTAATGAGCAGCACAATTGGATCTATTTTAATAAACCATCCGAATGCACCCCAAATGCTTCAAGCAAACGAAATCGTTGTGCTCAAAGAAATTGGAAAAGTTTTAAAGCCTTTTCACAATGTTACCGAAGAAATGAGCGCTGAAAAATATGTGACAGCTAGTAAAGCTATACCTATTATCAAGTGCTGAGAGTGAGAACTTTGTTAGACGCTATACCGATAACCAGTGATTTGGCCAATCAATTCAAATATTCATTGCAAACAGAACTAAAAAAAAGATTTGAAAACATACAGAAAGTTCACCTTTTCTCAGTCGCAACGTTTTTGGATCCTAGATTCAAAAAAATTCATTTAGATGAGCCATTATCTTTGTCAAAAACAATTAATTATACCAACCGATGCCTAAGTTTAAATACTAGGAATGATGATACTATACTGGTGACCGATTTTGAATCATCTGTTTCATCACAAGTTGCCAGCGACGATCAAGATGTATGGCAGGTACACCATAACAAAATAATGGCTGCTAATACGTCAATGACAAAAAATACAGAGATAGATTTATATATCGCAGCGCCATTATCAAATCTTAAAGTAGACCCTCTCGATGTATGGAGAAGTTCTGAGGGAACTTTTCCAAAATTAACAGACTTAGCTTTGAAACACCTCTCAGTGATGGCCACTTCTGCACCAGCTGAAAGATTATTTTCGAAGGCTGGGAATATTGTCAGAAAAACTCGAAACCGTATTTTAGGAAAGCGACTACCAAAACTATTATTTTTAAACTCTTTGACTGAAGATTTATGGCAATAATTTTTTAAGTTTCTGATAAATTTTGATTTGAGGTTTGGAGGAAGCTTCCTTTTCTTTTTTAATGTTCATACCCAACAATTCTCGTTATATTTAATACTTAAATTAATCGTTTAATTTTATTTTGATTCTAGTCGAATGGTAATTGATACAAAACATTTGTGGCAATTATTTAATTGAGTTTTTTTATTACTTAAACTAAAAGCTTGAAGATAGCTTTCTTTTATTTTCTTAGTTTTGTTTGTTAGATTGCTATATTTTGTACTCTTATAGTTTTGTATTATTTTTACTGCAATAAAATATTTAAGAGTACTAAAAAATGTATATATGTATCATTAATTTGAATATGTATTTATAATCTTAAAGTCGTCCTTTTAGATATTTTTTCATACTTATATATCAAATATGCATTTTTCGTATTAAAAAATCGAAATATCCACAAAAATCGATTATTCCCTCAAAAATCGATTTTTTATAAATCGATTTATCTTGAAACGAAAAAAATCGATTATTAAATGATCGATTTTTTCGACTCGTCCTACCGCTGATGGACGCTCTCCACTCGTTTTTATCGAGCCTGGTGTCAATGTGAATGCGACCTATTATCGGGCAAATGTTTTAGAAGCTGCTATAGGGCCGTGGACACGCAAAAATTTCGGTCGTACACCATGGACGTTCCAACAGGACTCGGCACCGTCTCATAAAGCTCGAGCGAACCAAGAATGGTTAAAAAATCATGTTCCACACTTTCGTTCACACAAAGGCTTTCGATTTCGCCAGACGCAAATCCGATGGACTATTTCATCTGGTCCATTTTGGAGAGCAAGATGAGGACTAAAAAATATGCCAGTATGGATGCGCTGGAAAAGCGATTATACGAGAATGGGCCACAAACCCACAAGATCACATTCGTGCAGCATGCAACTCATTTTTTTTACCGTTTGAAGACTATAGTCAAGGCAAAAGGTGGTCATATCGAGCTAAAGTGAATATATGATAAAATTGTAATCATTTTTGAACAATTTTGTCTTGGAAATCAATAAAAACTAATTTCATACAAAAAAGTTATGGTGTTTTGAATAGGTAACACTTCATATCGTTCATCTTTTACTATGACTCCCTTTTTGACCAACAAATTCAAGAGCAGCAAAAGTCTACATGCGATTTAATGAAACTCTCTAAAAATGGAGTTGGCAGCACTGAAAATAGTGCTAGCGCTAGCGGCGAATCTCGCTGGATAACTTTGTTGTTGCTTTCATATGCAAATTTTTTGTCAAGTGAGCAGAGCCCAGAAATAGCGCGCAGAGAATTCCCCACTTCTTAGATGGAGTGCCTTAAATTAATTCAAAAGGTGTCCGAGAAAAGTGCCTACAAAAGCTCTAATGAAGATTAGCTAAACTTGGTATTTTTTCGCCTTGAAAACATATTAAAAAATATTCAACTTTTAAGCCTCTCAAATCTGGATACCCCCCTAATGTCAGATCAAATAATTTATTTAAAAACCAAGCATTTCCTTATTGATGGAACGTAGTTGATTTAAATTTTCTCCATAGTTTCTAATATTTTGACTTATTTGAGATTCTATTAACTTTGCCATTACCAAAAATATTGCATTCAAATTTTCATTTCCCCCAGAAATAATTACCATAATTTTTAAACTTCCACTCGTAACCTGAAATAATTACCTCAGGCGAAATGGTGCAACAGAAAAAATGTAGTTAACTACGTTTTGCAAACGAGCTGTTGGAAAAGATCTGCATTCATTTACCAATTCATTTGCCACCCACCTGAGCAACTCTTGCTGGCTAACCGACAAGCACCTCTGCCAATCACCGATGCTACACAAAATCCAAAATAATGCAATTAAATTTGTGGCTGCTTGTGAGTCAAATACTCGTACTAATGGGTGAATGTCGATGAGCGGGAAATACACGTACTAATACGTGTATGTATGTATGTATGTAAGTAGCAGGATATGGAGGAAGGAAAACGCTGTCAGTAAACGTTGCCGCAGTCATTTGCAATTAGATTGAATGCAATAATTTTATCATAATGCCAACTGATTTCTGTCATCGCTCAATGTAAATAAACGTAAGACAAGGGTGTAGAGGTGGGATGTATACAGCAAAAGCAAACTAAAAAAAGAAATAGTGTGCGAGCGTATGAATGAAAAATGTGAGGAAAATATGTTAAGTTGTGGGGATCTGTGATTTAGCTGGTAAATAAAATGCTATTAACTGCGGTATTGTGGGATGTGTCTAAACTTATACAAACTCTTGCAGATGTATGTGTGCATATTTTTATATAAATATGCTTATATGTGAGTGTATATATTGTGCTATCTGTGTGTGTGTTTGTTGTACTCCACGCGTCTCGTATTTGTAAATGCAGATCCGCTGACTTTCTAATTTCTTCTCATTTATCATGGTCTGCACGTGTGCTGGCTGACACATTTTCTTTGCGGACATATACACTTACATATACATATGTACGTTCATACACACACATATACATGTATGTATGTATATGTGTCTCAAAATAAAATAACATTGTCAGAATATAAAAAAGTAATGGCGATGAATTCTTGACAATTCTGCTGGTTAAGCCATACTGCAGTGTGACGGTGTGTGTGTGTGTGCATTTGTGTAGGTCGAGTGTCCTTGGCTGGTAGCCATTTGTTATTAGAAAACATTTCTACTCACAAAGAAAAAAATATGAACAATTTACTGTAGTTAGTGGGATCATTAGAGACTAGAGCAGATCTGGCACACTTCGAGGCTGTACTAGTAATCACCTCATAGCCAGCGTATCCTTTAGCTATCTGCTGGTCAGCGCCACACATTCTGCTTGCAGTGTTGCGTAGTTTTGAGTCATTAGTGGCAATAACAGCCAGTTTAAATTTGGTGCAAAAGCAAAATGCGTTCAAGTGAACTTACAGGAAGAGGCAAGTATGCTCTTTGATACTACATACAAAATAAAGGGTGATCAGATTAGAGGTACTTTTGCAATAGGGTTTTCCTGTAACAGATCACGCGTGACTTCTGTCAAACTAAATACACACTTTTTTCGAGTATTCATTGACATTTCATAATAGAAAGACTAAACGCCTCAACAACGTTTATAAATCTTCCAATTGTACTACGAATATGGACGCTCTTCGAAAAGTGTTCATCACGCGCTGAGGCCCACTTATGGTGTGCATAACCATCTTACCGAACGCACTATTCAGCAACCCATCGCCAAATTTAGAATAATTTTACATTACTGAATGATATTCGACCGATTAGACCACGTACAGCCCGAAGTGAAGATAATATGATAGCTGTAAATGGGAGTTTTGCGAATAAACGGAAAAGGCGACTCGGCGCCGATCTTAACAACTTGGCCTATCTTACGGCACTACTTGGGTGATTTTGCACAAAGATCTTGGTTTGAAAGCATATTAAATACAGCAAGTTCAAAAATGGAAGCCGGCCGATCTTCCAAAGCGTCCTACTTTCAGCCGTTGGGCTCTTGAAAGCTTGCCGCAGATCCGCATTTTGGAACCCGAATTTTATTCTGGAATGATGCCTATTTTTGGCTTAATAACTACGTAAAGCCATACAAAAGAAGCCATAACATCTATTGAAAGCAACCGTTTGGTGCGGCTTATGGCCAGGAGAAATCATCGGTCCATATTGCTTCAAATACGAGGCTGGCAGTATGATAAGCCACTTCTTGATGCCAAAAATTGAAATCCGTGACCTCCACAACAAAACAACGCAACTTGCCATACAGTCCGTGAAACAATGGATTTACTACGACGTCGTTTTGGTGAGGAATTCATCTCTCGCCTCGGATCAAAGGCTTGGCCACCAAGATCGTGTGATATCACACCTTTGGACTTTTATTTGTGAGGGTATGTAAAGTCTACAAAGTACTTTGTAGATAAACCCGCTTCGATTGAGGTATTGGAAGCCAACATTACTTCGGTCCTTCTCTCGTGAATGAACGACCGAAGTCCTCCAGCGAGTCATTCAAAATTGGTGTTTATGGATGGCCGAATTACGACGTAGTTGCGGCCAACATTTGAAAGGGCTTATCTTTAAAAAATAAATATCATGAATAGTTCTGCAGAAAAATAATACAGATTGCCTAATCACTTTGAATTTTCGTTGCTTTATTTTAATTTATAATTGGTCACCTCTGAATTCATCACCTTTTATAACATGTTTTCGTTCTTGTGTAGTCATAGCTTATCTTTGATTTGACATTTACCGCAAACACGCTTGACAAGAACACCAACTTCTTGGTGTTAACAAGTAATTCCATGGATCGGAGGTACTCAAGGAAGGTCAGCAAGGCTGTAAGAAAAAGCTTAACTCAGTCACAAGACAGAATAAGCTTGTATTTATATGGGTTTCCGAACACCGCGCTGTTCAGGCAAAATGAAACTGCCAATGAATATGCAAACCGTGGATCAGCGGATACCCCACAGGCACCAGAGCCAATAACTGGAATCAGTTCTTGTAAGAATCATGAATTGGATCCGCGAGTATGTATGAAATTTACATAACGAGCGATGCTCCGGTCTAGAACGCTGCAGGACTACAAAGAGTTTTGTGACAAGCCCCAACAGAAAACTGTCGAACTTTTTTCTAAAACTTGGAAGAAAAGACATGAACCGTCTTATTAAAGGACACAGCCCATGGGGTCATCATATGACCACCATTGGAATTACCCTATGTTCCGAAAGTACCGGGAATGTTTAAATAAAACAAAACAGACTTAAATTTCAGGCAAATTTATTTTATCTCCTTCAAAGTATGACCCGTCTGAAGCAACACGCGCGTGCCAACATTTAACCCAGTCCTTAATGCACGCCTGGTGGGCCGACAAAGGGATGGTATTCAGCTCCTTCGTTGCATTCTCTTTGACTCAAAGGGACTGAAATCTCTTTCCACGAAGTGGTAACTTCAACTTGGGAAACAAAAAAAGTCGCACGGGGCCATATCAGGTGAATACGGTGCTTGCACGATGGTATTTACTTGGTGTTCGGTCAAATAGTCCAGCACAATTTGGGCTCGGTACGATGGCGCGTTATCATCATGCAAAATCCAAGAATATTTTGCGCACATTTCTGGCCGGTTAGGCAAACACTAGTGATTCGATGGCGCTTAAAAGTAAGAGATGTGTATCTTACAGTCCTACCAACATAAAAAAAAATATAGACTGGTTTTCACATGCGTGGTTCGTTTAAATTAAATATTCCCGGTACTTTTTGATCATAGGGTATTTAAGACCCGATTTGTCTGACTTGCTTACAGCAGGCGGATAGCACTGAGCATTTTCTTTGTGAGTGTCCTGCATTGGCTAGAGCAAGGCTACGAATTTTGTCATGAGAATTTGTAATATTCGTTCTCTGTCAAACTGAAGAATATTTTCAAATTTGCCAAATAGTCTAAAAAATTTCTATCTCATTCTTTCTGTTAATTCTTTCCTTGACTATCTGCACTTTTACTTGCTAGAGCTTTAAATAAATGAGCCTTTTACTCTACGTGATTTAGGGGTTACCGAATCTCTGGGAGCTTCTTGGTTTGACTTTTTTTTTTAATTTTATTTCAAACTATTGCCTCTGTCTTTGACTCTTTGTCGTAAGAATTTCCTGTCTACACAGTAGCTGTTAGCTTCCTTTATGTACATTTCGGCAAGCCCACAAAAGGGTTCTGGCCAATGGAATTTTGGAGGTGTGCAATTTTGTTAGGCCGTCATGACATTCTTGTCATGGGTGCCAGACCCAGCTCAGGTGGTACCCTCTTTGCTTCCAAGGTATTGAGGATACCGAGGCATTCCAGCAGGCATGTCACCATCAGCAGGCAAATAGCCTGGAAAGCTTTCAACCACCTTTCGCGCACTTCAGGCACGCGCACGCCATAGGTAGTACAGAACTAGTTCTTGTTTAGGACCACCTCAATGTCCACTGCAGGGTGGCCTCACAAATACCAGTTTGTATGGAGTTACAAGTATAGCAAATACATACATACAAGCACAATACTTTGGTTAATGAGGGTGACTTCGCCGGCGACATTTTGCAGGATATTGCATGCTTTTGAAGTTGGTAAATAGCAAATAGCGGTAACTTGGTGTACATACACACATTACATGTAATACATTTATACATATTTTGCGGTTCATTAGCATGCGAGTAATGTGTGATATTAAAATGAAATTGTATGTGAGATGTAATATGAGCTTATATACTACAGTAGGCTGCCAAATTAATGGGGCAGTCAGGAAAAAATTCACTTGTGAAGTATTGGTCTTACCCTATAATCATAAAGTACCGGGAAGGTGATGTTGACTGTTTTCTTCGATTGCCAAGGCGTAGTGCACCATGAGTACCTTCCATCGGGCTAGACAGTCAATAAGGAATATTATTTATCCGTTTTGAAGCGTTTGAGAGATGCTGTTCATCGCAAACGGCCGGAAATGTGGGCAAGCAATTCTTGGATTTTCCATGATGATAACGCGCCATCGCTCCGAGCCCAAATTGTTCTGGATTATTTGACCAAACATCAAGTAAATACCATCGTGCAAGCACCGTATTCACCTGATATGGCCCCGTGCGAATTCTTTTTGCTTCCCAAGTTGAAGTTATCACTTCGTGGAAGGAGATTTCAGTCGATAGAGGAGATTAAAGAGAATGCAACGAAGGAGCTGAAGCCCATCCCTTCGTCGGCCTACCAGGGGTGCATGGAGGACTGAGTAAAACGTTGGCACTCATGTGTTGCTTCAGATGGGTCATATTTTGAAGAAGATAAAATAAATTTGCCTGAAATTTAACTCTGTTTTGTTTTATTTAAACATTCCCGGTACTTTCTGATCATAGCGTAAATTAATTACAAAAGTTATAATATTTTATATTTACAAAATAAGCCTTAATAATGTAAAAGAAAACCATTTGGAAGTCTTATAAATTCTTACAGAAATACAAAATATACAGTTTGCTTTATAAATTTACATTAGTTATTATTATTATGTACTCCATAAAGCTAAACTAATTACAATGTGTACTTCAAAATTGGGGAAAGAATTTAAAAATGTTCTGCTCGTAGTCAGAGCATAAGGCGGAGACTAGCCTCTTTCAACGTCTTCTGTCATATGCTTAACTCCTTACTTGACTCCAGGAGCCAAAACTCCCGCTTTCAGTACGCATCGTTCGCACCCACACCATCTTTAGCCAATCACGCGCTACTTTTTCTAGTCAATTCCACCCAAACGCATTTTCGTAATATCGGTGTTGTATTTTCGAAGCGTATGGCCAATCCAAATCCATTTTCTGTGAGCCATACTTTTTGTGAGCCAGTAGAGGTCTTCATTGGTAATGGAGTTTGGCCGAAAAAAATGAGGATGTGTTTCGTTATAAAAACGAGCAATTTGTTGCAGATCGCGTCAGTGGCGTTTCATATCTCTGCGCCATATAGAAAGACTGGTTTATTGTTTCTATTGAAGATCCTTAGTTTGGAGTTTCGGGATATAACATTAGAGTTCTAGATTTTTTCAGCTTGAAGGAAGCTGCGCTAGCTTTGCTGATGAATGACTTCACCCACCGCTATTACACTGCCCAGACAACTGAACCGTTTAACGTCATCAACAACTACAGTGTCGGCACTCCAACCAGGTACTAATTAAGGAGTCCCGGTCGCCTAGAACACGAACATTTGAAGTATTTTCAGAAATTTCTTTACAATAAAAAAAAAAAACAGAAAATCGATATTTAAATTTTTTAAGCTTTTTATTTAACTTCTTTTACAAACAAAAATGAAGGAACAAAATTTTTGTTTTCTAATTTTAATAATTTTAAAAATGGCACTGAAGTTGACCCTCCCGATAAATTGGATCTGATCAGTGTTGTTCATTTTAGCTCTTCTATTTATCCGAAACACAAAAACCAAAAACAAAATATTAATCAGTAGGACTGTAGCTATGTCCCGTACTAGAATAAAAAAATGACAAAATGACGCGGTTTTGAATTTGGCACTCCAGAAATCGTTTTTTTTCTGCTTTTTAATAAAAAGAAACGAAATAATTGAAATAATAATATGATTCTAATACGGACGATAGCCACTGGTGTTGTGACATAAAGGGTTTTCCAATAGCAAGTGTTATTTTGAATAGCACGCTATTTCGGTAGATGTCACTTTTGACGCCGTCATTGTTTGATATTTGACAAGTAGAAGCTACGCCATTAACAAAAATGGAACGACAGACGCTTAAACAACGCATTGAAATTATTAAAATTCACTATATAAATGGCGAAAATTTGGCAGAGACGGTTCGTAAAACTCGAACATTTTTGGGTCAGCGTGAAGCACCTTGCCGGACCACAATAGAGAAATTGGTGAAAAAATTCGAGCTGCTGGGACGAGTTAGTGATCTGAAGAATAAAACCCATGCACGTCGCTGAAGAACAGCCGAAAATATTGCTGTTGTAGCCGAAAGTGTTGAAGAGAACTCAGGTTTGTCCATTCCTCCTCGTTCTTAGGAATTTGGCATTCCACAAACGTCATTACTCCGTATTTTGCATAAAGATTTCGGTCTTAAAAGCTTATAAAGACCAGTCAACACAAGAACTCATGCCGGCCGATCAGCAACAGCGTCGTGTCTTTGCTGATTGGGTCGTTGAAAAGCATGAAAATGTTAAGGAACTCCATCGAAAAATCATCTTGAGTGAAGAGGCCCATTTCCACCTCGGTGGCTTCGGCAAAAAGCAAAATTGTCGGATCTGAGGCTCAGAAAATCCAAGAGTTGTTGTTGAAAAGCCTCTCTATCTCAACGTGTGAGTGTTTGATGCGGTTTATGATCCCTCGGTGTCACTCTCAATCGTTACCACACACCGTCTATCGGATAAATAAGATTTCAACTATTAGAAGAAATATAATAAAAACTAATTGACGTAATAGCATTGTACGAGAAACTATATCAAATGCATTGGGAAAGTTCGTGTAAACACAATCGACGTGAAAACGAGCAAAAGTTGGAAAAAAATATTCACCAAAATTGCACCAATTTTTTTTAAATTTATTTTTTGTATTTGTTTTTTTTTCATTATTATTATTATTTAATTTTTTTATATTTTTTTTTTCATAAAAATAAATTTTTTATACCAACGCGGACGAAACTTGGTGATTTTCTTCACTGCAAAGTTTTTTTGGAAACTGTAGAATTACTTATGGCAAAGCCATGCTGATTGGGCAAAATTAAACTAACGGGTGATTTTTTAGCCATTATAATTAATATAATATTAAACAGTTGGGTTAAACAGCTGACGCACGTTTCGTGTTTTGTTTCACTGTCAAACATCTTCAGTTTGGTCTATAATTTAACCATGAATCGTCTAACAAACGAACAACGCTTACAAATCATTAAATTTTATTATAAAAATGCGTGTTCGAAAATGCGTCAAGGGATTGAGTTGAATACCAAAGAGAAACTCGCCTCTCAAGAACGTGGAAAATTCATTTAAGAATCATAGGAAGACTTCCTGAATAACAACAACGTGAATTTCGCGGGCATCACTTCTGCATTTATCCCAACCTGTGTACAAATACAATCAAACATATATCCAGCTATACATACACGGCATACATACATTCATGCTTCCAAGCATTTGTATTTTTTAAGCGTTGTCACATACGAAACATTTACGTTAAAGGATTTCCGTTTCCGCAAGAACTTTTGCCCGGAAGTGACAATTTGCTGCTTTGGTTCAATTTAGTGCGCGGTACCGTTGCGTTACTTATCTTCAACGGAGGAAGTAATGTAATTTTGTGGGTTTGCTTTGGAACAACATACAAAAGTTGATATGAGCAAACTTTTTTCTAATAATAATTTGAAATTTTTAAAGTGAAATCAACAAAAGTAAAGGATCCCCTTTTGATCAAAAGTTCGCACGTTGACCACCTGTAAAAGAAGTAATGGGTCCAATTAGGGCATGTTAGACTTTAGATTAGAAATTCAATGAAAACGTTTGAGCCTTAATCAATTTCTTCTATTCAGCAGGTTAAAGAAATAAACCGAAATTATAAACTACGTGTACGAGGTCTGTTCAAAAAAGAAAGTGAATTTTGCAATTTCGTCTCGAAGATATGTTCACAGTTTCAGCAACATAGCAGTTTAGTTTGCTTGTGAGAGGCATAACTAAGACAAGTGATTTGCGTGTTCGACGATTTTCTGCTATCGAAAAAAATGGATCTAAGAAATTGCATTAAATTTTGTGTAAAAAATGGAATTAACAGCTCAAAAACACTTGAAATGTTGACAGTGACATACGGTGAGAGTACTCTGAGTCAAAAAAAAAAGTAGTACAAGCTTTTCACAGAAGGTCGAGAAGATGTGAATGACGACGCTCGCTCTGGACGCCCCAGCACGTCAACAACCGATAAAAATGTTGAGTAGGTGAAGAAAAATGTTATGGAGAATCGTCGAATCACAATTAGAGAAGTTGCTGAGGATGCCGGCATGTCGGCATATCGGTTGGCTCATGCCATGCAATCTTTTCGGAAATTTTGGGCATGAAGCGTGTGGCCGTGAAGTTCGTTCCAAAATTGCTGAATTTTGACCAAAAACAACGTTGCATAACCATCGCTCAGGAATTGCCTGAAATGGTCCAGATTTTGGTTAAAAGTGTTATAACTGGTGATGAATCATGGGTAGATGGTTATGGCATCGCAACCAAAGCCCAATCGTCCCAATAGAAGAGTTCAGGAGAGCCAAAAGTCGATAGCAGAAAATGGGCGAACACGTAAAAGACTTGGCCTCTTACAAACGAACGAAAAGTTCTATATTGCTGAAGCCGTGAACATACCTTCGGAACGAGTGTACCAACATAAAAAAATTTTAACTGAAAGTCAAATGTACGTAGCCCGCGAAATTTCAAAATTCATCTTATGTTTTGAACAGACCTCGTGTAAGCCTTGCAAAGTATTGTGGCCACCGTAGCCGAATGCGCATGAAACACCGAAATACAGAAAAAGTTTGTTCTAATAGCGGTCGTCCCTCGGTAGGCAATAGAAAAATGGTAAGTATTTGCTCGATAGAACTCTTTCTGCTCTACAAAACTATGTTAATTGTATTTTTGTGTAATTTAATTTTTCATTTTTTTTAGGCTTAGAAATGGAATACCCAGGAGGAAAAAATCAACGTTTTCGATACCTGCTCTTCTTTGTTTTTCATCGAGATCAAAGAGCTATCGAAGCAGCGACGTGTATGGAAAAGGTGTTGTAGACGATTCTACAGCTCGAAAATGTAAATTATAAAGTTTAAAAATGGCGACTTTAACGTCGATGATGTCGATGACATGCCCCGCAGTGATTCTGAATTCAATGAAGAACGTCTCAAATCATTTCTGCAAGGGGAACGGCTGCCTAACCAGTCCTGAATTAGCGAAAAAATGAGCTGCGATCATAAAACGATTCTCAATTACCTTCATTCAATGAAACTTACCGAAAAATTAAGAGCCTGAGTGCCTCACGAGCTCAACGAAAAAAACAAATTGCTCCTCAGCTTATTGCCCACCATCGAGCAACGTACGGTGATAAACAGCGCTTTTTGTACCGAATCGTCACGGGAGATGAGAAATGAAGCCTATATATATGAAGCCAATGAAGCAAATAAAGGAGTGGGTGACTCCAAGAGAACCCCAAAGCCAAGAGTCAAGCCGGATTTTCATCCTAAGAAGATCATGATATGTGTTTGGTGGGATTGGGAGGCCATGATGCTCTAGGAAATGCTCGAAAAGAATGCCATGGTCAACAAGGAGCTCTACATTACCCAGCTACACTGTGTTAATGAGACTATTCGACTGAAAATACCTAATCGACATGGTCAAACCATGCTCCTTCACAACAACGCCAGGCCACATGTTGCACAAGTCGTCAAAGCCGCACTAGAAGAACTCAAATGGTAGGTCCTTCAACATCCGCCGTATTCTCGGAGCGTACAAAGACCGATTACCATCTTTTCCGCTCTCTGTCAAACCATATAAAGGGCATTACCTTCAAAGGCAAAGAGGTCCTTAAAAACTGGCTCCACAACTGCTTTAACACCAGGTCAGGTGATTTTTGGCAGCAGTGCATCAACAAATTGGTCGAGGGGTGTGAAGAGGTTGTAAACAGCAACGGCGAATATATAATTTCTGGACTATTGATATAAATATTGTCTTTCGTTTAAATAAAAAAATCTTCGGTAAAAACACTACGAACTTATTCCCCAATCGAATATAACCGCATAACCAGAGACACTGAAGAACGATTCTACGTCATTGCATGTCCAGCAGAGCTAAACACATGCATATACATATAAACACCCATGTACATATCATTAATGAATTTTAGCTCAAAGTGAGTGATATTTTATTTACAGAGTGGCATATTTAGAATTGCTTTAATTATATAATTCTACATATTTGCAAATGCAGATGCGCTTAAATGTTAATGCAGGTATTTATTTGTGCAAAAATGTGTGATTGTGTGGCATGCATTCGCATGCCTTCAAATATATGTATGTACATTTAAATATTTGGATATGGTGGCAGAAAATACAAGATTACTACGGCAAATTGAATTTGAACAGACCAAAATGAGAATGGTTTTAGTAAATTAATTTGTAGCAAAATTGTACACAAACAAACAGGCGAACCTCGTACTTCATAAACTAATTTGCAAAGCATCAATTTAGATAACTATACGCAATTAGAAGATGGAGTGTTAGCAAAGCAGTCGACTCAAAAAGAATAGAACTGGTTCCTGTAAAGCAACTTTGTATCCATATCATCAGAATCCATGCATTTTTGCAAATTTTTAATTCCCTGCTCAAAAAATTGTTTGTCCTTGGAGCTTCGATATCCCTTTTTATAGCTTCTTTTGAGGAGTAGTTCTTGTTACACCTATGGGATTGAAGTCCACGGAAAAGGTGATAATCACAAGGCGCAATATCTGGAGAATATGGTGGATGCGGCATTAGCTCCCATTCGAGCTCGTTCAGCTTGCCTAATGGTTGCCTTGCGGTATGAGGTCTTGTGTTGTCGTGGTGAAACAAAACTTTGCGTCTATTCACTTAAGACGGTCGGTTTTTGTTAAGTGCCTCATTCAGGTTTGATAGCTGATGGGAATAATAATCAGCAGTTATCGTCTGGTTTGGTTCCACAAGTTCATAATAAACGATACCGGCCATATCCCACCAAATAGACAGGAGAATCTTCTTGGGGTAAAGGCCATCTCTAGGGGTCGGTTCTAGTGTTTCATCTTTATCTAACCATTGTAAAGGACCCATTTTTCATCACCAGTAACGATACGGCGCAAAAAACTTTCATTTTCAAGCCGTTGCAGGAGCTGAGAACACACATTCATTCTGTCCTGAAATATAAATAGTTCCGTTTATTTCGCGAATAATTTTTTGTATGCGAAAATCGTACAAAAGTGAAATTATGGGTAAATATACGGGTATACGCACGAACTTATGGACTGACCTAATATATTCAGCATATGCCTATTATGCGCATACCAACCATTTTTTCACGTACCCTCAATAGTTCGCACATACTACCATACCCTACACCAAAAGTCCGTCTCCTAGATCTATCTTTAGATGCGTTTGACGGCAACGGATGATAGTTTCGTCAATCTAGGCAGTGTTTGGTAAGCTGCTAGAACAATAGCATGGATTTGCTTACCACAAAATATATTTCTCGCTCTCAAAAGTTGGGAAATCTTATTGACACCGTCTTTTATTTAAATTAATCAAGAATAGTAAAGTAGTTGATTGTTTTTAGATCTAAGAAGCTTTCAAAGTTTTCTTTAAAATTAACTGTTCATATTTTCTACATTTCTTTTCAATATATTCTGGGTTTTCTCACAGGTCACAATGCGCGAGGAATGCTTAGTGTGAGACTTGGAATCACCTCAAGTCCTTTTTGCGATGGAAGTATGGAGGATGAGATGGAATCATCTCAGCACTTTCTCCTTAGCTGCCCTGTTGTAGTGGAGCTAAGATCCAGGCATCTTGGCTCTTACTTCTTTGCTACGCCTACTGATAAAGCTGGATGAGACATTAAAAATCTGATGAATTTCATCAGCAGCACAAAGCAGTTGACGCAAACGCAGCACAGTCATCGTTCGTAATCCACAGACTCTAAGCCCACCCTCCTAACCATTCCAACACCACCTCTCCTCGCCCTCTCCCTGCATCACATCAGTCTTCCTCTTTCACCGAAGCTCCTTCATAATGGTATCACAAAGGACGAATTTTTTCTTCGTCCAAGTGTGCTCATTCCTTAGCCAGCCTATCCTAACCTAACTTGCAAACGTCCAAAAATCTTCCACAGAATCTTTCTCTCCAACACTCCAAGGGAGGAATAGCAACTGCTTTATGAAAATGTAGGCATAGAGTCTGGCTAATGTAAGACAGAGAATACCGTATTGGAACTCTGTGGCTTCCAAGTGCACTTTTTTTTTTTTAAGAAAAGCTGGTGGCATCTAAGCTTTGATAAAGTATTTCCAGTCGATGAACAAAAGATTTTGAAAAGTCGAATTTTCCTGAAATGGGCTTTACTTTTATAAGACCTAATTAGCTCGTAAGCTGTAGAGATACTAATTGGGGTAATAGCTACCCAATTGTTCTATTTATAGTTAACGAAAAGTAAACTTCAACTTCTGTCATCAAACATGAATTCTGCTCTCTTTCACAGTTATTTGTATAAACACGCTTGTGTTGGTCTCCTATACAGTATTTTGCTTCGTGACAGAGGCATGAACTGCTTCAAATATCCTTATGTGACATGATTAGCCTGAATTACTACCGAATTTCTGGGAAAATAAGAGCTTACAATCTGAATTCTCAACCTACACTTTGGGTGACAATTTTGACAATTTTCACCTGCTTGTCAATAAACTATCGAAGGTTCTATATGTGGATGGATAGGGCATGACATCACACACACACACACAGATTTGGGAATATGCTGGTCAGTACAATGTGTCAGCTCACATAAGCAACCACAAATCCTTTCTTAACATAATTAATGCCAAATTAGCTTAGGGTAAATACAATAGCTCTCCGGGCATCTCACAAACTTAGGGATATTCTGTAGGCAAACAAATGGATATAACAAAGGCAAAACCGAAACAAAGCAAGGTATTGTTCAAATATAGGCCCATTCAGCTAATTAAGTAGCGAAGCGCAAAAACTAATACTCTTCCCAATTTAGCAACTTTGATTTATTTAATTGCAGATGTGTGGGTGTGCATGGTCGATGTGATATATCCCGTTTTATATGGACAGCTGTTGTTTAACAATAAATACGAATATGTACACATATTTATTTTAGTTAAGTTGTCATTCTGCTTGCATGCTGTCAGCAACTTCCTGTTTGTCTTCAACATATCAAATGTGTCATCTATGCCAAGCAAACATCCGGTATCACTGTTGCAACAGGCAGGATATGCTTTTAACAAAATGTTCCTTCCCTGTTGATATAAATCTCGCCCTGGACATTTTTATTGGACATCAGTCACTGTAATAGAGCAACAGCAGCGGCAAAAGCAATAACAAAAATGACGCACAGCCAAAATGTTATGTCGCAAATAACAATGGCATCACTGGGCCACCAAAACTCAGCGAATTCGTAGAATTAACGTTACCAATGCGGAGTTCGCTGTTTACGAAACTTGGCTATGGCTTTTTTTTTTTTTTTTTGTACTTAGTTCTTTTCTTTTTTTTTCTTTATTGTGTTTTTCATTTGGTTATTTTTGTAAATTTTGAGTTGTGCACCGACGTCATCGTTGCTTTGTTACACATTTTTCTTTTTTTCTTTTTTTTTCGTTTTAGTGCCCTGTTTGTTACGCTTAAGCTTCTGCCACATTCGCTGGATTCGCTGTTGTCGTTAGTCATGTCCAATGAACCCTGCAAAGAATTCTACGACTAATCTCAAAACAGAGTATTCTGGGACTAGTCTCCATGGGGCACAATTGGGTATAAGATAAGGTAAGGTTGGAGTGGCTGTCCACTGTGGGACACACTCAGGCTCATGGCCGATTGTGATGCCCTCCTAAATCCAATATGTACAGGGTTGCCAATATTCAACGGACCCATCTGACAACCCTGTATCTTTTGACAGAGAAGTCAGATCGCTTAATCACATACCGCGTTGGAAGCGTCAGTCCAAGCAGATTTTTACCATGGAACAGTACACGCCACGCGAGCGCTCCCAAATTGTTGAAATTTACATTCAACAAAAGAAGTCAATTGTGAAAACTCAACGTGCGTATAAAAATTTAAATAATATGAAAAGTACGCCTTCTAAGAACACCATTAAACGTTTGTACGAAAGGTTTTCGACTGGTGATGCTCTTTCTAATCCAAAGAGGCCAAATTGCTCTTGCACGGGCCAGTGTTGAGACGTCGCCAAGAACATCCAAAATCGCCGTTCTCAGCAGTTGGATATTGCTCGGACCACTTTACAACGAATTATCCGCATTGATTTGCATTTATTCCCGTATAAAATTCAATTGACGCAAAGATTGTTGCCCGCGGACAAGCCTCGTCGATTGGAATGGGCCCAAAGAGTCATCGAAATCTATCGGATCCGTCGAATATAGGCAACCCTGTACTTTTCAAAAATTTTGTAAGATCCTTAACTACGACAGAGCCGAGGTCTTCCAATTCAATAAAGGATTGCCCACCCAAAATGGCGAGTCTACGTCTGGATAGAGCAAGACAGTGACACAGAAGGTGCGGGATCGTCTCTTCCTCGTCTAGACAATTTCTGCTGAAGTCATGTTTTTGCACACCCATTCTCTAAGCATGCCTACCGATTAGGCAGTGCGTCGTAAAAACTGAAATCAGTTTGTTAAGACTATGCTTAGCGATTTTACAAGTGACTTCATTACGCCATCTTTCATTCGCTACTCTTCCAATCTCTTAGCGGTTACGTAGTTTACATGTTTGCAAGGGCATACCTATGTTTAGCATTGTCTATGTACTCATCAGTCAATTTGGTATCGAGTTTCGCTAGTTCATCGGCTCTGCAGTTCCCCTCAATGTCACAATGGCCAGGAACCCATGTTACCTTAATTGAAATGACTCAGTCATCCCGTTAAGAGATGCGGTATTAATTCGACCATTTCGAATCGCATCTTCGAAATTTGAAAGTAATTCCACACACACATATGAAAACAATAACGTAATGTGAAGACTGCAGCTTAAGAACCTAATGGCGCTGGTTCCAGTTAAGTCAAATCAAATATGAAGTTCCTTAGGATAGGATGGAATAAATGGCTGCTCATGAGAGGGGGCTCATTTGGACAAATTATCACCATATATGAGAGAACAGAAGGAAAAGAACTAAACATGTGGGAAAAGGAAGAAGAGGCTTTGGGTTAAAGGATGACGACCAACGGTGGCTAATTATGTTTGTATTAGCCGTTCTAAGCTACTGATGACATTTACCAGCTGTGTGTTTAAACCCGCAATATCAGCAGGTGTAGCAAAAGAGTGAGAGCCCAGATGTTTGAATCCAAGCCAAGAAAAAAGTGCTGAGATAACTTCCTCAGCTACTGAAGAACGGACTTCAAGCGTGGATGAAGTTGCTTACAATATTTCAAGAAATAAAAAAAAAACATTTAGTGTTAAAATTTCATTCAGTTAGTTAGTGCAGTGGCCACCGTAGCCGAATGGGTTGGTGCGTGACTATCATTCGGAACTCCAAAACTAAACGGCGTTAGTCTCACGCTAACCCAACAGGCAAAATACCTAGGTGTTATCCTAGACCCCAAACTCAGCTGGAAGTCCTACGTAGAGTACAGGGTACAGAAAGCGAACATAGCACTTTACACGTGTAAAAGAATGTTAGGTAAAAAATGGGGTATCCAACCAAAACTGTCCAATTGGTCCTACACAGCCATTGTAAGGTCAATACTAACTTATCGGCACTAGTATTGTGGCTTGGAACAGAAAAGAACTACAACAAAACTAAAGAAAGACTTTACGGTACGTTTTCCACCGAGAGCCGAATGGAGAAAAGGGAAGGTGACTGGATGATACGATATCGAAATCTATACCGTTGTTTCTAGGATGAACTGTGGTGTAGAAGCTGGCTTCCATTCGGAGCCGCCCAACCTATCTCAGTCAATTCGTCCTCCTGACTATGCCAGCGTATTCCAGGCAGAACTGAACTGCTTCGAGGTAGAGGGCCAAGTCGGCGTCCTAAAAAGGACACTTTCTTACTCACCCTGCGTCCAGGGTCGCTTGTTTTGAGAAACCTATGCTCAATGCTCTTCAACATAAGATTCCATTTCACGCTTCTTTTTACGGATAATATCCTCCACAAAATTTGCGACGGATTTCCATTCTTCGTCTATCATCATTTTCTCGATCACTTCTTCAGGTGTGAATACACCAATAGCTCGTTGCAGAGCTGTTCTCTTTATGTTCCACCACTCGCATTTAAAGAAGGTGTGCTCCGCATCATCATGCTCAGTATCTCCATATATGCTGTTTGGTAGGCTTACTTTTCCCTTAGCGAATCTGCCCATATTTCGCATCCGTGTAGGAGAATCGAGTTCATCGTGTCCATTAAAAGTTTTCGCGTATTCTGCGTTGGACCTCCAAGGTTTGCCATGAGCTTACTTAACATGCCGCCTACTTGGCAGCTCTTGTGGCAGCATGAGTTATGTGCGTCCAGTAAGTTAACCTTGTGTCTAATTGCACTCCTAGGTACTTGACCACTCTTTTTGTCGATAAAGTGGCATCGAGTACTTGTATGTCTACTTCTAATGGGATACGTCTGTTCGTTAGAAGGACTAGCTCTGTTTTCTAGCATGGTTTTCTAGCCATGTCTGAACTCGGATCATCACCTGATTTAACTTCCTTTTGACTTCCTTAGTGTTTCGGGCGATTACTACAGCTGCAATGTCAGTTGCGTATCCCACTAAATGCACATCGTCAGGCAACTCTGTTCGAAGGATTTCATCGTTGTATATATTCCAAAGTTCAGATCCAAGTATTGATCCTTGGGCCGCACCTGCTGTTATTTTTTTAGTCTTACACCCTTCTTGCGTTTCGTATAAGAGCACGCGATTGCTTAGATAGCTTCGAATAATCCGCAATAGATTATTCGGGATCTTAAATTTTACCTTTAAGGCTTCAATTACGTCGTCCCAACTTAAACTGTTGAAAGCATTTATAATATCCAGTGTGGCTAGTAATACTAATCGTTTGGAGTATCGATTGCCTGCCTGGGCATCTATTGACAGCTGATTGTGTGATAAGAGCCATGAGTTTTCCACTAGAATAAAATTTTTTTTTACTTAAGTTTTGTGCAGCTTCTCGTTCAAACTTAAATATCCCGACAACTACTGGTTTTATTTTTTTGATTAAACAAAAAAAAGTCCCACTCATAATTTTCAAGCTAATATTATTTCTTGTGATATTTAGTAGTAGCCTGGCTATAACAAATAAAGCATAAAATTAAATTTCGTATTTCACACTGACTTACAAAAAAGCAATATATTTTAGCAACCCTCATCTAAGCACTATAATTTCAAAAAATTTCTAAAATAAATTTAGCATATCCTCTTTAGCATATCCGTTGGGGTTTCCTTTCAACTTTCACCACAAAAACCATTTCCCTTTATATGCCAACACTCGCAAAATTTTCCCCATCAACAGCATTAACTTTTTCATTAACAACACTTTAATTCACTTAATTTTGACAAACAATGTCAAAAAGTTTTAATCCAAGCGTGCATTTACAGGTTACGCCAAGAGATTTTCACCCGTTAAAAATGTGAACATAAAATTAAAAATAAACAAAAAAGCAAAAAACAAAAAAGTCAAAGGAACGTGAATAATAAAATCTGCACAAATTCCAAACAAGAGTCTACAGTTTGCGTTCATTTTTTGCTATTTCCTCTTGTGGTATTTTGCGTTGTCGACACTTTCGCCTGGAGATGTATTCAATTTACGCTCACTCAGCGGCGCAACGGGCGTATGAGCAACTTCAATGGCAGAACAGGTGGCACGTACTTGATTGTGTACACACATAGTACATAGACGTGCATGAGAAACCAGCGAAATTAGCTATAAAACAAACACCTTAGCATAATGCTAAACAATAATACAACAACAGAAATTGCATTATGGACAATAAACCACTTTTATAAAAGAATTTACAAAAACAGCGAATGTGTTTGACACTTAAACAAAATACGGCGAGCTGTCTTTAGTCATAGCTTACGGAGCGGCACATTTACTGGCCGCTGTAGGTGAGTGCGTTTGAGGACTTTCGAGCCACTGTCATTTACTTCTAAGGCGATAAGTAAATGCTATAAAAACTAAGGGCATTTTAATGTTTACTTATAATATTGGTTTGCGGAAAAAAGTGTCCATACTTTTCCTGGTAGATGGGCGTAGGGATCGATATCTCGTACAGCATCGATCAAACTATTTGGAGTTTATACTGGCTGTCAAGGGGACATGTCACAATTTACTTCTTTTTTGCTGCCTATTCTTTGTTCCATTCAGTTGTGATTTACAGGGTGTTAAAAATGGGAGTCAACAAAGAGAAAATTCGGTGCATTTTACAGCTCTTCTTTGATAAAGGCGAAAGCGCAAAAATGCAAGCCAAGCCGCTGCAGTTGTGAATACTGTTTATGGTGTCAATGCTGTAACATTTAATTATCTGCCACTTGGGTTTCGCCGATTTGGTTCCGACATTTTTTATGTTAAAGGAAATAGAAGCTGACCGGCGTGTTAGTAGTCGTAGTATCGTCCAGAAGCAAAAGATCGACCATAAAACATTTTAAACTATGTATTTGTGCAAAAATGTTACCCAAAAATAATGGATTTTTCTCCCCCAAACTAATTTTTGTCAAAAAAGTACCGGATTTTTTTAATAAAACGCAAAATGATTGTTTAATCATTAAAATTTGTTTTATCCATTCGAAGCAATACTCATATGCCAACGACTAGTCCAGTCATCAAAGTACCTTTCAAATGCGTTTGAAGAGAACTTCTTCAGCTCCTTCAGCGAATTCTCCCTAATAGCCTCTAACGACTCAAAGCAGCGTCCGCGAAGTAACAATTAAAGTTTTGAGAAAAGGAAAATGTCACAGGGTAGCCCCCGGTGAATACGATGGTTGTTCGATAACCTTTGTCGAGTTTTTGGTCAAAAAAGGGTTCACAATATGAGCCTGTGAGACGATGCGTTGTCGTGGTGGAAGATCCATGAGTTTTCTCTCCACAAATTGGGCCGTTTCCGCACGTTCTCTCTCAACCGTCGCATTACTTCCAGATAATATTCTTTATTTACCTTAGAACCATTTGAAATGAACTCCGAGTGCACAACTCCATGATAATCAAAGAAAACGAGTAGCAGACTTTTACTTTTGACCGACTTTGACGTGATTTGTTGGGTTTCAACTCATGTGGATAGCACCATTCAGCGGCCTGGTTGCATGTTGACTGGTTTGCATGTCAAACTCATATAACCACGTCTCATTACCTGTCATGATGCGTTCTCTAAACGTTGGGTTCGAATTCACTTGCTCAAGCATGTCTTCAGCCACCTTCTTCCGATGAATTTTTGAAAGAAACTCAACTCTCTTGGAACGAGTCGAGCAGCCACGCGTCTCATGCCCAATTGGTGGTGTAAAATGTTGCGAATTGATTCGTGAGACACGCTAAGGTCACGAGCAACCTTCTTCAACGATTTTCCATCCCCATTTCCTTGACTTTGTCGTAGTTTGACGTTTTCATCGGTTGAAGGCTGATGGGCGACCAGATCGCGTCAAATCTTTCACGACTTCTTGGCCCTTTGCAAAAGTTGTATACCTCTCGTAGACTCGTGCTTTTGATAAACCACACTCGCTATAGGCTTTCTGCAACATTTTCAATGATTCAGCACACGAAATCCCGTTCAAAACACAAAATCTAAGACAAATTCTTTGTTCGATATTTCTATCCATAGTGAAAATCGCAGAGCACACCTGCGGTTGACTGATATAATTAAATGCCAAAAACAAGATAATTGACAGATCTCCCTCAAACTCTGCGACACTATAAAGGACAGGTGTACCAACATTCCAGCAGAAAAAATTTTGACAGTCTTGTAGGTGTAACGGCGCTTTTTAAATGAACAATTCCCGTTATTTTTTGGACAGAAGAAATGTATTTGGTTTTTTTTTTAGATTAATGTAGGCTATTATTTAGTCATCATGATTTTTGTGATTGTTTTTTTGTAAAATAAAAAAAATAAGAAATTAATAAATTTTTTTTTTTGTGTAAGCTCAAAAAAAAAGTTTAAATAATTTTGTGTTTCTTTGTAATATTTAATTAAAATTTAACGGAAAACAATTTAATTAATAAAATTTAAAAATGGAAGCATTTTGTTCTTCAAACCAAAAATGAATTATAATACCCTAGTAAATAAATGCACGTTGATGTAGAAGTTAAAAAAAAATGTATTGAAAGAAAAAAATTAATTAAAGAAATTTAATAAAAATAATAGTAAAATTTAAAAACTAAGATTTACGAGACTACCAAAACTTCTCAAAGACAAGCCTTAATGGCTTACATTTACATTTTTTAGTGCAAAACAGCTTAGCGATTCGGTAACTTTTACATAGCAGATTAACATTTTCCAAAAAAATTCAGGAAAAAGGCATACATGGAATATCAAGCGAAAAGCTTCAATAAAACCGCAATCACTTCAGTAACCAGCTTTGCTGTATAGGGATAGGATAGTCACTAACTTAGGAAGCAGGGGGAGCTCGTTTATTTATTTATTTATTCATTTCATCAATTAAAGTTTAACTAAAATAGATTACTAATACTAAAGCTTAAATATAATATATGGCAACATATATGTACCTCCAGATTAAGTTTTGATTTGAAAGTCTCTCGTAAATTAGAGAATATATCCAAATTTTTGCATAATTGGTTAGCCTGTCTTATACAATGTGCAAGCGGTTAATTTCGACTAAAATTGGTCTTGTGATAAGGTAAATGGAGCATATTGCTGAGTCTTAGGTTACGAGTGGGACAATTAAAGAGTATTAGCTTCAGCAAGAAGTGACATTTGATATGATTCGTAACTATGTCCCTTATAAACATTACCTATGAAGTTTTTCTCCGCAATTCTAAAGTTAGCAATGCTAACAAAAGACATTTACTTTTATATGCAGGCAAACTGCAAGGCCAACGAAGTGAATGAATAGCAAATCGAGTGAAACGTTTTTGAACCTTCTCAATTCTTAGAGAAGAACCCATATAGAATGGATCCCAAATGATGCTGCAATATTCGAGGTTTGATCTCACAAAAGAAAAATACAATTTTTTTAGCGTAGAAATATCCTGGAACTCCCTTGAATCCCTTATTACAAAGCTAAGCATAGATCTAGACTTGGCAATCATAAAGTCTATATGTTTGGAAAACGGCACTTTCGATGTAAATAAGACCCCCAAGTCTTTCTTTTCATAAATTTTTGTGAGGGTGGTAGTGCCCAACTTGTAATCGAAATCAATCGTAATTTTTCGTCTACTGAATGGCATGTGCTGGCATTTACCAGCATTAAGAGGTAAGGAGTTATCATTACACGGAGCTTCCAATCTTGCTAAGTCATCTTGAAGTCGTATGCAGTCAGTTACGTTCTCTACCCGACTGTAAATTTTCAGGTCATCTGCATAGATCAGACAACGTGATGTCTCAAAAACGTCTGGAATGTCATTAACAAACATTAAGAACAGTAGTGGCCCAAGATGGCTACCTTGAGGTACGCCTGAGGTAACTTTGATGGCATCAGATTTTATGTTATTTAAACGAACAAATTGAGTTCTATCTGTTAGATAAGATGCAAACCACTTGAGTAAGCTAGGATGAAGACAAATGAACCCAGCTTTTTAAGTAGGATACTATGGCTGACTCGATCAAACGCTTTCGAAAAATCGGTGAATATGACATCGCATTGTTGGCCTGTTTCAAATTGGCTTAAGACATAATTTGTAAATAACCCTAAATTCGTAACAGTAGATCTACTCTTAACAAAGCCGTGCTGATTAGGCGATATGAGATTTGAAATTTGGAAGAAAATCAAATCAAATAAACTAGATTTTCAAAGAGTTTACTTGCTTATTAGTTGAGTTTAATAGCTTCTTGTGTCTGTTAGTGTATACCAGTGTTGGACGCCTAACCACCAATTTCCAATATTGTTTATTGGACATATGGTTGATATGACTAAGATGGCAAGTCCTGTACATTTTTGTTTCATGTTGTTATTAAGGTATCAACTTTTTGCTCGCTTATATCATAAAACGCTAGAAATCGAGCAAATTTAAATCACAGTAAAATCCAATAAAATAATAAACGAAAACTAAAACACTAATGAATCAATCAAACCTTTTTATTTCAACCACCTGTGCGTACCACTATTCATAATGCTTTTGATTGTAAAAGGGGTCCCACGTAAACTGTTCCAGCAGGTTGATGCACTCATGCCAGGTCTACTGTACTTCGTCTCTTTTAAATAAGAGTCTTTATTAAATAACTTCAAAAATATATATGTACATTTTTTTTGCCTTTTCAGTGGTTTTTGTCACAAGAATGTAAGAGTTGTTTATGTGATTTTCATTTCAGTTTTGTGATACGAATTCTTTGGATGAAGCCTACACGCGATGGTTTGTACATTCACATATACTTATATATGTATATTTGTATGTATTGATGTGCAAATGAATAGGCGTCTGTCGGCATATGGTCTATTTTCTTGGTTGCATCTGCTACAAATTCCCTTGAACTGCTCACTGAGGCGTCTATGACAAAGCGAGTCATATTCCCAGACAGCGCACTGGCTGGTAAGTGTCCTGTGTCTGACAAGATGCAGCAAAAAAAAAAACACAAAAGCAAAGAAAAGTGTCGAAATTCGGTGACAATTTTGATTGTCTGAAAATGAAGCTTTCATGGCAAAGAGAAAAAATGAAAAGTAAGAAAATAAATGAAAGAAAAACGAAGAATAAATTCCATGACCGCCAACGCGGATTATAAGTTGTATTAAGTAGCTGAGTAAAATGTGGAGCTACAAAATATATTTATATATACGTACATATCACTATGTATGCCCACATACCTCAGCGTATTAGTTAACGCCAAGCTCAGGCTGAGGCAAGGAGCTACCCAAGCACAAGGCACTCCACCTTATGCATATGTGCTTGCGTAGCTCTTTAGACAAATAGGCGTGCGTGTGTGTGTGTGTAAATGTGCATATAAGTAGACAGCTGTAGAACTTGTCTGATTTGAGGAATGAAAGAGCGTAATTTTTAAAGCAAAAAAAAAAAAAAAATGCACACAAAAGAGAAAAGTGCCGACGAAGGTATTTGCAACAATACACAAACGAAATGATTTGAGTGAGTTGAATGAAGTTTTCAATTTTCAATTTACAATTTTCCTATTCCGATATTGTGAAAATTACCAAATTTGCTTGACGCGCATGTAAACAGGCGAAGTTAACACAAAAATGTAAAAAAAGAAGAAAATTGGGAAGTGAGATATGCAAGAAATGCAAAAATTTGTTCAACAATCACTTGCCATTTGCCAAAGAAACGTGAAGTAGCGCAAGTTCGCGCTGGCATCGCGCGCCCAGCAAATACATGGAATACAATAAGCAGACGCGAAAAGCAATAAAAATTGCCAACTGCCAAGCCAACAAAGGCGAAATGAAGGAATAGCTCTACATGCTCCCATGTATGTATGTATGTACGTATGTATGCATGACCGCAATTGCTGTGCCTGCTTAGATGCCAATACGCACGAAAACAAGAGGAAAAACTTGAAATGCCAATCTATTCGCTTGTCGGTGTGCACGTTTTTGCTGAAATTTAGTTTATGCTTCCTTTCCTCTTTGATGCGCAGACATTTGGCAACCCGTGTTGCAAAATCTACGCTAAAAATATCAAATACTACATTTTACTTTTTTCCTGCTCTTTTTTAGCCACGACTCAAACTACTTATAACAACAAATGAATAGCGAAAACCGATAGGATGAATTGTGCATACGAAGTGGCTTAGCACTCGAAGAGGCCATCACAATACAAACCGCCATGCATTCAGTACAATAATTGAGAGATCTCTTGCTGGTGCATGTGGATTTCGTTTTCTATTTGAATAGCAAAGAAAGAATTCGGAAAGTGAGAATTCGAAATGCTGCGAATGGAATGTAGTGGTTTTCCTCCGAACTCCAGAAGAGTATAAAAAGTTAAGGGGGGGTAGGGTTTTTAGGGTAAAAAAAAATCGATTTTGGTTTATTTGAGAAAATGAATGTACATAATCTCAAGAATGTTCTGTCCAAATTTTAAGTCAATCGGTGCAAAACTCACAAAGTTACAGCATTATAACCGTCGGCCGCTCCGACTCGGCTACCTGCTATGGTCGAACTTTAAATCGATTTTCTGGAAAACGACGTTTTTCAAGTCGGTGGACACTTTTTCTCTGAATCTACTCGACCAATCTTCCTGAAATTTTGTACACACCTTCTCTACATAATTACCGAGGTAACCCTGGGAGGTTTTTTTATTTTTTCAATTCTTATTTATTTTACAATAAACAATATTATGCGATTTATCGCCTAAAAATCGCACTTCTACTTCAAATGTTAAAAAAAATTGAAAAAAAATTTTTTTTTAATAAAAACTCGACAGGGTTACCTCGGACAATCGATTACCTAATGAAAACTCTTTGATTTTGTGATTTCAGATGATCCAATGCTGAGAAAAACTGTCCACGGCAAATTGCCTTTTTTTCGAGACGTCTGCGTAGATCTGCTGTCAACGGCTCAATTTTGTATATTTTCTTGTGAAAATTTTTGAAAATATTTTTGAAATATGAGTTTACAGTATACTAATTGGATAAATAAATTTACATGAATCATCTTTCCAAAAAAATTCATAAATAAGTGCATATTTTTAGTGGAATTAACCCTACCCCCCCTTAAGGAATATTAATTCTGATACTAAAAAGTACCGATGACCTCACGAGCTTGAATATGCGACAAAATATTTATTTGTTTCTTTATTTGCAAATGTAAAGTGTAATTGGAAATGATTAATAAGCAATTGAATTAATAGATAATGGGTAAAAAAATAGATAATACTACAAGGACCTAGCGAGGACATGGAAAAATGGGTTTGTATAAAAAGCTTTCATAAATTTTAGTATCTAAAATAAGCAGATATTTTTAGGTTTTCTTATGATACCGTATTTATAAACAGTAAAAAAAAAACTTAACCTTCGGAAGTCACGCCAATTGACATAAGCGACATAAATAAACAGAGCTAAAGTTTTTATTTACTTTGTTTTGTATTCAGATTAAATATATTTAAAATCATTTTTTTAATTAAGGCCCTCACCTCATTTGAAATGGTTTTATTTTTTGGGTGTTTCTTTAAAAGATTGTAAATCGGAAACGAACAAGGATTTTTTATTTTTGTATTAACTATTTAATTTCTTCCTCTATTGGTTAAAAATAAAAAATTTTATTTGGCCATACGCGGTTCGTTCAAAAAGTGGTCAGCCTTCAAAAAATGGTTTGCCAAAACAAGGCATGTGGCTAGTGACACGGATTCCGGTACTCACAGGTGTCTGAAATCAAAGAGGCAAACAGGTTCTTGTTCAGTATGAATGTCGTTATCGTGGAAGTATGATCTTAAAAAAAATTGACAAAATGGTGGACGATCAAAGTATCAGTAGGTAAAGATTCGGCGGTAGCTATTAACGACAGAATCCAAGCTGCAAATAACGCCTATTATGTTAACGTAAAACTATTTAAATCAAAGAAATCAGATTTGTCCAGAGCACAGAAAATAAGAATGTACAAAGCACTGATACGACCCGTCCTTACATATGGCGTAGAAATATGGACGCTGAAAACAAATGATACTCATCAGCTGATGTGCTTCGAAAGACATATCATAAGGAAAATATATGGTCCGGTTGCAACAATAGATGGCAGCTACCGCATTCGCTACAACAATGAAATCGTAGAAATCGTTCAAAGACAAAATGTAATACGTTTTATCAAAGCCCAAAGAATTAGATGGATTGGGCACGTACTGCGCATGCCGAAAGAGCGAAATGCTAGGAAAGCTTTTATTTTAACACCCATTGGAGGAAGAAAAAGAGGACGCCCACGAAAGCGATGGTTAGATGACGTCGAATCAGATCTTAAGCAAATAAACGTACCCAACTGGTGAGATGTAGCCATGGATAGAATAAAGTGGAGAAAAATTCTTGATGAAGCTATGAAGCTATGGTCCACCACGGATTGTGAAGCTAAGAAGAAGAAGAAGAAGGTGGACGTTCAAAGATGAAACATCATATTTTAAAGGTCCGAAAAAATACAAAAAATTTTTTTCTAAATGATGGTAGTTCACACAATGACGACATTCACACTGAACATGAATTTTAGGTCTTTTAGGTTTTATTTTATCAAACTCGGTTCAGTAGAACCGGCTATATCTGTGCCCATTGTCCAAGTGAAGACATTTTTTCAAGGCTGAACTTCAACTTTTTGAACGAACCTCGTATGATCAAAAATTTTTTTTATTTTTAACCAGTAGATCAAGCAATTAAATAGTTAATACAAAAAAAAACTCTTTTTTCGTTTCCGTTTTACACGCTTTTAAAGAAACACCCAAAAACATCATATCAAATGAAATTAATTTATTCAAAGATATCAGATACTAAAAGTATAATAACACGTTTCGGTTTTATTCACATAAAGAAAAAATTATGGATGGAAAATCATTGAGGGAGGTAGCTTGGTCATCAATTGGGCATGAGACGCGTGGCTGTTCGACTCGTTCCAAGATAGTCGAATTTTTTTCAAAAAATTCATCGAAAGAAGGTGGCTGAAGACATGCTTGAGCAAGTAAACTCGGACCCAATGTTTAACAACAAACCACGTCAAAGTAGGTCAAGTAAAAGTGTGCCACTCGTTTTCTTTGATTATCATGCAATTGTGCACTTGGAACTCATTCCAAATGGTTCTACGGTAAATAGGGAATATTATTTGGAAGTTATGCGATGATTAAGAAAGAATGTGCGTAGGTAATGGCCCACTTTGTTAAAAGAAAACTCATGGATCTGGCACCATGATAACGCACCGTCTCACAAGGCTCATATTGTTAACACTTTTTGGACCAAAAACTCGACAAATGTCATCGAACAACCACCGTATTTAGCTCCCTGTGACTTTGTACTTTTCTCAACACTTAAATTGCCACTCCGCGGGTGGCGCTTTCAGTCGATAGAGGACATTAAGAAGAATTCGCTGAATGAGCTAAAGAAGATCTCTTCAAACGCATTTAAAAGGTGCATTGATGACTGGACTAATCGTTGCCATATATGTATATATGTGTTGTCTTGAATGGAGCTTATTTTGAAGGCAACAAAATAAATTTTGCTGATTAAACAACTATATATTTTGCGTTTTATTAAACAATTTCCGGTACTTTTTTAACAGAATGTAAAAAGCTTTTTAGCGCTGAGCAACATCGTCACTTAGTTTGCTTATTCTGAGAATAGCAAGAGAATACCAAATTTCAAAAATTTAATTCCCAAGAAAATGCATGAGAACCCCGTTTGCTCACATAATCAAATTTGGTTATATCCACACTTTGGGGCATTGCTTAAGTGTTGTTGTTCACTATTTTGAATGTTCGTTTAATCGAGTGGCTGTTGTACATCCTACAAAGACAAAGCAAGAGGAGTAAATATGAAAAAGCAAATACAAAAGCAAAGATTGGCACATCGCTGCATTGCCAAATTCGCCACACATTATTAAAGCGAAATTTATGCGCCACAGCAGATAGTTCAGCCAGCAAATGGCTATCAGCAAAAAATGTCATAAGCTGAAAGGAAACGAGCTTGAGTGAGTTAAATATATAATAAAAGTGTGGTAAAAATTCTGCTAAAGTTGACGAAACGCAACAAGCAGGAAAGGTAACATTTTTTACATTTTAGTGAAACTTAAATGAGGCAGGCTGTTCATTTGTGGAGTTACACAAATCACTTAGGCAAGGGGAGTTATAGCCTGTAATATCAGAGGAACGCACGGATATATAGTCCTAACATATAAACAAAGGAAGTGGATTTTATCCAAAGCAAAACGCGTTTACGAAAACTAGACGTGGGGCGGCCTATTTTTCAATTTTTTCTTTTTTACGTAGAGCTTGTTTTCTGGGGCTGATTATTTGTCTCAAATTTAAGTGCTTTAGCTTCGTTTATAATAGGTTTTTTTATTTTTCGAAAACTACTACTCCAATATGGCGGAAGCGCGTGGTTGTTGACCGATTTCGCCCATATTTAATACTACCTTTGACAAGGAGTAACATTTCTACTCCGCTGCATTGAGAAATATATTGATTTTTGCTCGAGTTATCGTGCGCACGGGCCAACAGTCAGACGGTCAGGCATGCCCGCTCATCTAGCACTCTTCTGCCTCTGGACCCAACCTGTTCAAACAGGACGTTTCCTCGGCCTAGCGTTAAATGAGTTAGATGGTGACGATCGGTGGTTACACCGCACTGCAAGACTTATTGAACTGCTACAACAACAACGGCCAGACATGGCTTCAACAACTTCTCGCATCATTCTGAACATTCGTGCATATATATGCATATATCTATTTCGATTTCTTTATACTATTACACACAACCCTAATACCAACCCAATTATAAGCCCACAAGTGCGCGAATATAAGCAAAAAAAATTTAAATGGCAAAATTAATGAAAAATTAATAGCAAAATTGAAGGAAAAGTAGAGTGTTAAGGGGGATAGATGTGTACAAAATTGTAATGGCTGCTTTTTTAGCTATGGAACATTCAAAAATAATAAAATAAAGTAAACATCTCGTACATTAAATCTGATTGTATGGTCTTTTTTGCTTCACCGAAACGTAAAAATATGGAATTTTCACGTTTTTGTTTTGTGCGTATTGCTATTGAAGGAAACTACCGATTTATGCCGCCTCCGATTGACAAGTGGTTTTTCAAGACGACCTTTTTGATGGCAGAAATACACTCGGAGGTTTACAATTGCCTGCTGAACGGCGACCGTTGTTAGAAAAACCAGGGCATTAAGGGCCACTGCCACTAAAGCACTCAATAGTATTACTTATTAGTAACTTATTTTTTGTAAAATTTATTTTTATAAAAAATATTTTTTTAGTACAAACATTTTTTTTTTTTTCAAATTTTTATACCCAAACATATCACAGAAAAAAGCGTTTAAATATGATCTGATTTTCGAAAAACCGGTCAAAACTTTTTCTAAAATATAAAGTTTTTAATTTTTCGAACATCTGTTTTTTGGACTTCTAATAGAACCTATTGAAATATATGGAATATGTGGGTTACAACCATATTTTCCCTTTTTTAGTTATTTATAATTAATTAATTTTAATTTTTTTTTATTAAAACCTCTTATTCAAATTCCAACGCTAACTTCGAAAATCAGAGATTTTACTTTTTTACTTATTGCTCAATCTCTTAGAAAAATTGGTTTGGTCCAATACCCAGCCTAGTGCTGTACATTATTATTCATGAAAATATACCACTACCCCTATTAGGTTAGGTTATGTTGAAGCGGTTGTCCACTATGTGGCGCACTCAGGCTAATAGCCCAATGCGATGCCGTGGTGGGAGCTTGTCCTTAACTCTTTTAAAACCAGTTAGATTAGAATATGTTAGAAGATCCCTGATTTCCAAGTTCTGAGATCTTCCAACTCATTAAAAAATTGTTTACCTAAAATGGTAAATCTACATCTGGATAGGGCTGAACAATGACACAGGAAGTGGGAGGTCATATCTTCCTCCTCCTCATCTATATAGCTTCTGCAGAAGTCATGCGTTTGCACGTCCATCCTCTGGCCGGGCCCCATTATATCAGAAATCAGTGTACTAAGATTAGGCTTATTTTGGTTTAGCAGAAATTCTGTGGGAGTAATATTGGAAGTCGGCCCCAATTCTCGGGCGAATCTGCACGTGAGTTTGATATGACATCTTTCATTCGTTGCTCTTACAATTTTCTCAAAAATAAGTAGCTTAAAAGTCTGTAAGGGTATGCTCATGTCATCGACTGTGTACACTTCAGTCAACTTGGTGCCGAGTTTCGTTAGTTCATCGACTCTACAGTTACCCTCAACGCCTCAATGGCCAGAAACCAATGCTACCTTAAGTGAAATGGCTCAGCTATCTCGTTAAGCGACTTGCGGTATTCCATGGCTTCCTTGGAGATTGTCGACTGATTTGTGAATGAATCGCCGCTATTGGCTATCAGTGAAAATGTAGGTATCATCTCCAGTTACCGCATCATTGTCTCGGCTTTTATTATTGCCATCAGTTCAGACTGAAAGACACAGCAGTAGACGGGGAGTCGAAAACCAAAGGAGATCTCCAGATGTTCGGAATGTACACTTCCGCCCACTGTGTTGTCGAGCTTTGAACCAACTGTGTATACATAAATGGATTCGCCCTGTATTACATCGTGCCGTTCCCACTCCCGTGCCCCTTGAGGGCAGCAGGATCGTAAACGTTGGAATGGCAAGTGTAGGCAGGAGTGCATAGTCCACCAGTCTGGGAAGAGCCGAAATACCAGCTAGGATTTTACCGTGGCCGTGGTCCGTGTTTGACCACTTACTTAAAGTGTGCAACTTTATTGCCGCACTGTGCGCGTTATATTTTGCCTGCAGATATACTGGAAGAAGACTTAATGTCGCACATAATGCTTTGGTGTGGTTGACATCGCGCCAGTTATAAGAACAGATGCCACTCTTTGAACTTTGTGAACTTTTTTAATGTTCACACCATTCTCAAGGGCATTCAACCATATTGCGATGCCATAGTAGGGACTTGACCTAACTACCACTGTGCAGAGTCAATGTATTATTTTGGGTTTTTATCCACATTTTCCCCCCAAAGGAAGGCTACAAAGTAGTACAAAGCCGACATTGGTAGTAGTATAAAGCCGAGCGTGGTAAAACTGCAGCTGTGAGCCGCCAATTTAGCTGCCTATGCGGTACAAGGCCTATATATTTAGCCCATTATGTTACTCTAAGGCGTTCTTCTCTTAGGGATATTTGTTAAAGAGCAGGTATCTGATGTCTGCTTCTAACCACTATCTGATCTGTTTTTTTTTTTCGGATTTACTTCTAGACCTCGACATGTACGCCAAAGTTTTTTGAGAGATATTTATTGAAGATCGCACAAGGTTGGAAGGTGTTAAGCCGAGATTCCCATTACAATATCAACGACGTATGCAATTATCTTTCCACGCATGTTTTCAAGTACCTGGAGAAGATTATTGACAGCCAGGCGCCACAGCAGCAGAGAGATTACCCACCCTGGTGTGTCTTTCTGACCGGAAATTTCCTGATGGTGCACTACTATGAATGCACTTTTTTGGAAGACTATTGGTTATTTTCGGCATATTTTTGGTGTTTGCGCTGTGGCTTCGCATACATTTACTGCAGGCTACAAATAGTATCATAACGACACCTATTACAAGTGAGATTAGCCATGTATTTACATACATACACACATGCATATACAGCTCTACAAAATGCGAGTTCACACAAATATATCGAACAAAGTGTCAGCCATTAGGTAACCGCATAACGGTGCAAATAAACGAACACCTGCATGCATGTAATTTTCAAAATGCACCGATTGGATCCACATACGCAACTCTGCAAATACCTGCATTTATACATACAGACATGTGACATACACAGTGGCGTAGATAGGGGGGGGGGGATCAAGGGGATCAATCCCACCCCCATGAGAAATTGAAACTAAAATTTTTGAAAAATTGTACTTATACATGTATATGCGTCCATTTCTCGAAATGCCTTGAACCTTTTTGCAGTATGACATCATTTAAACCACTTTAAAATGAGAAAGAAATAATCTTTTTATAATAGTTTTGAATTTGAACACAATGGAATTCAGTCGAAGAAAATGCTCTCGATGAAAGTGGAGAGAGTGTTATAAATAAAAATGACATCGGAAATTTTGTCGACACACGTTTGAATGATTCCCAAAGGTTCGATTTATTAAAAAATGTTTGGGTCCCATCTAAAAATTATGTGTTTCCGTTGCTGCAAAAGTTTGAAGCTCGAGGATTAAAGTTTTGTTATAAATGGCTGGAAGGATTTTCCTGGCTTACCTACTCAGAATTACACCAAGGGGCATTTTGTATTTCGTGTGTAGCATTTGCTAAAAGTGGTGGAAAGGGACTGCAAACTTTGGGTCATGTCTACAATTTTTTGCATACCCCATTTGGAAAACACGATTGAAGAACCCGATGAAACTCTACGAACGAAATCTTTGAAAAGATTGAATCTGACTCGATGGGTTTCGAAGTATGAGGCCGTCAACGACTTTTTTGAGTTATTCCCGTTTGTTTACGAAACTCTAGATGCAATGAGAACCTCGGGAGAAGACGCCAAAACGAAGACGCCATGGATTTCGAAGTTTTAATATGTTTACATATTATCAATGTAATTTTTCAACTTTCGTTGCCTTTGAGTCGTGAATTGCAAAAGGTTAATTTAGATTTGGTCCAAGCCATGGATCTCGCCAAAGATTTGCGTGAGGAAGTAAAAAAGATTCGCGCAAAAGAAGACGCTTTTTCTGCAATTTACGAAGCTTCGAAAAAAATTGCTGAAAATCTTGACATTGAGATCAAACACAAAAGAATAGCGCGCAGACAAAAAAATTGAGCAAATCCTGAAGTTCAAATCACGGAAGATTATTTTCGGCTGACAGCGTTCAATCCTTTTCTAGATTTTTACATCATGGATCCTGGGGAAAGATTTACCAAACATGAAAACATATTAGAAGGATTTTCGGCCCTATTCAAGCATGATTTGAACGAAATCGACAAAGTAGCTGATAAATTCATCAAAACAGTCGAGTTTTACCAGGAATTTTTCACTGCGGGGCCACATGCTGGTATTGTTGAATTAAAAATGTGGAAGAGATATTTAATTCGTAAAGGCGATATCAAACCTGGAAACTCATTGGATGCACTGGATCATTGTCCACAAGAAAATTTTCCGAATATCAATGTGTTGCTAAGGATATTAGCTACTTTACCAGTATCAACATCTACTGCGGAACGCACTTTCTCTAGTTTGAAACGGATAAACACGAGAGAAATACGACAAAAGAAATAAGTTTCTTTAAGATCTTAATCTTTTCTCTAAGATCTATAAATTTTATTACAAAATTAGACATTTATTTTTGTGTCTTTTTTTTATTGTAGGATCACTTGAACGGATTGACTGCTCTAGCTATTCATCATGATATTCCAATCACAGCTGATGAATTCATAGATAAGTTATCGAAAAAATCCCGAAAACTTGATTTTCTTCTTTAATTGATGCAAGAATTTTTTGCATATTGAGGGCATCCAAGTGAAAAAATGTATCCATAATTTTTTGTTTGTTTATATAGAGTATGGTAAGTGATTCCCATGATTATGGAAAAAGAAAACCGATAAAAATATATTGAGTGTAAAACAAAAATATTGCCAAATTATATCCCCCCCATCACAAGAAGCTGTCTACGCCACTGGACATACATACATACAAATGACAACCTGATTGCATGAAATTATTATGAAAATTTATGGAGGTATGCTAAGATATGTAACTACAAATGGCCCAGCTGGAAATCTAAAGGGTGATTTCTTAAGAGCTATAGGAAAGTTTTTCAAAAAAACCACACCAAAAATTCAATTTTTATTTAAATCGTTAGTACAGCCCATATAATTTCATGTTTGAAGATTATTTCATGCAAATGTTGACCGCAACTGCACTTCAAATAGTCCATCCGCTTAGTCCAATTTTGACATACTCTTTCCAATGTTTCGGCCGGTATCTCACATATAAATGCTTTAATGTTGTCTTCCAATGCGTTAATTGAAACAGGCTTGTCTGAATAGACATGAGCTTTAACATAGCCCCACAAAAAATAATCTAAAGGCGTTATATCGCACGATCTGGGTGGCCAATTGACAGGTCCCGAACGTGAAAAAAAATGTTCACCGAACTCAGGTCCATTGTTACGCGTGCTGTGTGGCGTGTGGCACCGTCTTGCTGAAACCACATGTCATGCAAGTCAAGCTCTTGCATTTTGGGCAAAACAAAAAAGTTGGATATCATTTCACGGTAGTGCTCACCATTCACAGTTACGTTACGATTCGCAGCATCTTTGAAGAAGTACGGCCCAATGATACCTCCAGCCCATAAACCGCACCAAACTGTGACCTTTTCTGGATACATTGGTAGCTCTTGCAATTCTTCTGGCTGATCTTCACTCCAAAATCGACAATTCTGCTTATTTACGTACCCATTGATCCAAAAATGAGCTTCGTCGCTGAACACAATTTTTCGATAAAAAAGTGGATCTTCGGCCAACTTTCCTAAAGCTCATTCACCAAAAATTCTGCGTTGCGGTAGGTCGTTCGGCTTCAATTGCACCAGCTATATTTTGAAAGACTTCACACCTAAATCCTTTCGCAAAATTTCCCACGTTGTTGAATAACAGAGGCCCAATTGCTGCGAACGACGACGAATCGATAATTGATGGTCATCATTAACACTGACCGATACAACTGCGATATTTTCTTCAGTTCGTACTCTACGTAAGCGTGTTGGTGGTTTGATGTCCAATAATGTAAATTTGGTTCTCAATTTAGTCACAATAGCTCGAGTAGCCGCTTCAGTGGGTCGGTTAAGCTGGCCATAAAATGAAAGAAGCGCGCGATAAACTTTCTTAACAGAACACGCATTTTAATAATAAAATTCAACGAATTGCAAGCGTTGTTCGTTTGTATGACGATTCATGGTTAAATTATAGACCAAACTGAAGATGTTTGACAGTGAAACAAAACACGAAACGTGCGTTAGCTGTTTAAATCAACTGTTTAAAAAGATAGGAGCTAAAAAATCACGCGTTATTTGCTTTCTGACAGCGTAAGTGATTAGCATGCCGCTATCAGTCCTGAGTAGTGGGAATGCCCACCTGTCGTTGCTTAGAAACAACGCCTTCTTACTGCTTAAAGCGCCATCTGTGTGTCACATTTTTCTGGCAGAAGGATCACACAGACGGTTGATGGCTTCGCTAAATTTGGTGTGTCTGCGCTATTACTGCGGTTGCCCACTTTCTCTTGCTGTCGCCAGTGAGGCAATGTGTAACTGTATCTTTTTCTTCGTTATTTTGCTTGTTTTAGCAGCCACAACGCAAGTAACGCGCTGATTTTTTTATGCGGGAGTAAGGATTGGAAGGATAAGGTTTTTGGGGATGAGGAATGAATTTTTTTTTTTTTTTTTTTTTATTTGTTTAGAAACTTATCTTCCCTCCTATATTCTATATTGTTAAAAACATGTGGCACATGGTTAGACCAACAGTTAACAATTATCTTTAATAAATCACTGGCTTCTGGAGAATTTCTACATAATTGAAAAAAATATTTTATCATACCGATGCAAAATTCAAGAAGCCAGTCGGGTGTCCAAAAGGATAGCCCGATCAGAATAATCTCTAGCATACCTTAAAACAGGCCAACAATGAGATGTCAAATTCAAAGGCGTTCGATGGAGTCAGCCGCAGTATCCTACTTAAAAAGCTTGGTTCAATTCCACCCTAGTTTACTTAACTGGTTTGCATCTCAGCTCACAGACAGAACTCAGTGCGTTCGTATAAACAAAATTAAACCGGATGCCATCAAAGTGACCTCAGTCGCTATCTCGGACCACTATTGTTCGTTATCTTTGTTGATGTTATTCCAGACGTTCACGTTGTCTGATGCATGCAGATGACTTGAAAATTTACAGCTGTATAGAGGACAGCGACTGCCATAGCCAAATGGGTTGGTGCGTGACTACCACTCGGAATTCAGAGAGAACATAATTTCGAATCTCGGTGAGACACCAAAATGAAGAAAAAGTTTTTTCTAATAGCGGTTGCCCCTCGGCAGGCATTGGCAAACCTCTGAGTGTATTTCTGCCACGAAAAAGCTCCTCATAAAAAATATGTGGCGTTTGGAGTCGGAATGAAACTGTAGGTACCTCCATTTGTGGAACAACATAGGAGGAAGAGCTCGGCCAAACACCCAGAAAGAGTGTATGCGCCAATTAGAAAGGGTGTATGCGCCAGGTAGATACCTATGAAATGAGACTTTCAGCCATTAGTTCATAAATGTCGCTAGGAGTATTTTTAAACCTTCCCAAATGTCTTGCTCTTTTCGTCTCCGTCATCTGTCATCTGTCAACAATATTCAGTTCGTTGTTTGTTACATTTCATACAACAATGCATTTTTGTCGCTCTTAAAAATTTCGAATTTCGATTTGCGGACATCGTTGATTTTCTGTTATCAATTGAAGAAAAACGCTTCTCAATCTCATCAAATGCTTATAGAAGCTTGTGGCGGACAGTATCTAAGTAGAGCACAGTGCTTCAGGTGGTTTGAAAAATTCCAAAGTGGTGATTTTAGCGAGGAGAACGAGGACCGTGGCCGGCCATCGAAAAAGTTTGAGGACACCGAATTGCAAGCATTGTTGGATGAAGATGATGGTCCAACGTAAGAAATGATGGCAGAGCAGTTGGGAGTGGCCCAAAAACCCATTTCCAAACGTTTGAGAGACATGGCATGATTTTAAAGGTCGGAAGATGGGTGCCGCATGAACTAACTGAAAGGCAGCAAGAGAACCGAAAACCCACTTGTGAAATACTGCTCTCCCGGTTCAAAAGGAAGTGTTTTTTGCATCGAATCGTTACGGGTGATGAAAAATGAGTGTACTTCTTCAATCCCAAGTGTAAACGATCGTATGGTCCGCCCGGCCATAAGCCAAAAACAACGGCCAAACCAAATCGATTCGGCCGCAAGGCAATGCTGTGTGTGTTTCTGGGTTCAGCTTGATAGGATTTGGTACGAGCTATTAAAACCAGGTGAAACAGTTGACGGTGCACGCTACCAAAGACAATTGGCTGATCCGATTTGAACAGCGCTATATACCGAAAACGCCCAGAATATGCCGATCGGCGTCACAAAGTAATTTTTCTTGATGACAATGCACCGCCACATCGAACAAGAGCGACCCGCGAGTTGGTGGAGACGTACGATTGGGAACCGCTGGTGCATGCGGCTTACTCACCAAACTTGGCGTCTTCCGATTATCATTTGTTTGCATCGATGGGCCACGCACTTTCCGAGCAGCGCTGCAATTCTCACGAAGAAGCCAAAAAATGGTTCGATGATTGGTTTACGGCCAAAGACGCTCAATTTTTTCGGCACGGCATCCACAAATTGCCTGAGAGATGGGAAAAATGTGTCGCTAGCGATGGCTATTATTTTGAAGATTAAATTTGTAACCATTTCCTATCTATATTCCATTCTATATCTACCGGTATATACCGGGAATGTTTAATTTAAACGAACCGCGCACGTGGGAGCCGCTCCATATTTTTTTCTTATGTTCGTAGGAGTCCAAGTCAGACATCTGTCACTTTTTACCACCATCGGATCATTAGACAGATGCTGTACGTCGCAAACAGTCGGAAATGTGGGCAAAATGTTCTTGGATTTTGCATGACGATAATGCGCCATCGCACCGAGCCCAAATTGAGCTGGACTATTTGACCAACCACCAAGAAAATACCATCGTGAAAGCACCGTATTCACCTGATATGACCCCGTGCGATTTTTTTTTGTTTCCCAAGTTGAAGTTACCACTTCGTGGAAGGAGATTTCTGTCGATAGGAGAGATCAAAGAGAATGCGACGAAGGAGCTGAAGGCCATCCCTTCGTCGGACTACCAGGGATGCTTGGAGGACTGGGTTAAACGATGGCACTCCTGTGTTGCTTCAGACGGGTCATATTTTGAAGGAGATAAAATAAATTTGCGTTAACTCTGATTTGTTTTATTTAAACATTCCCGGTACTTTCGGATCATAGGGTATATATAGAGGACGCATAAGACTTCAAGCAGACTTAACAAGACTGGAAGCTTGGTGTGATGAGAACGTCTTACCTCTTAATGCTGGTAAATGCCAGCGCTTGTTGGAGGGACCTACATACAGTTTTATGCTGCCTCCGAACGGCAGATGGGTTTTATGAGGCCAAAACACACTCAGAGATTTGGCACTCACTATTTTTCAATAGTTCGTTGTTTCATGGCGATGTCAGTGTACCCCAAACAAAAATTCTAAAAACATATAAGTCCACTTGCACCTGCTCGTGTGACAGATATCCCTAACGAATTTCCAGATATTTTAAAAACTAACTACAACGAAATTCACAAAATGCATATTTTTTCTAACAAAACAAAGAATCCAACAAACTCCAGCGGGGATGTAAATATAAATCGTCAGTATTCATATTTATTAATAATATTACACTGCTGTTAGCGCTTTGAATCTGTGTACTTCGGTAAATATGCACACATACATACTTACACTTCTACACAGACGGGTATGTGAAACGCACAAATATAGGCATACGAGTATGTAGATCTGTAAATATGCCGCTTGCCTGCCAGAATAGCTGGGTCACTTGTGCACTTTGGCTTGTTTATTCTCGTCACTTATACACACACGCATACACACACGCATCCATACATGCATATGTTGTTATGCGGTTATATTATTGCATCTGTGCAAATTTATTTTATGGTAAATATTTTCATTCAGCTCCATTACGAAAATTTATTTCGCAACTGTGATTTTTGTATTAATAAAATTTTGTCGCAAGAGTTCAGGAAATTAAATAAATGAAATGAAAATGTAATAAAGCGCAGACGACATATACTTGTCTGTATTTGTAATAGTAAAATGATGAAGGCAATTTTTACGACTGTATGAATGATGTAATTAAATTAAAATATTACACAATTTTCATATTACTACCTGTTTTTTTTCGTGCGCTTTCTCCTCGAAACTTAAATGTACCCAAATCTTTTTCCTTTAAATGCATTTTACAGCTCACGAGACAGGTAGAAATTACGCGGTGTGGTGGATTGTTCGAGGGTCGCTGCTTATATTTATGGTCTTGAACACTTCTAGTATTTAAAGATACCTTATGTTGTTTGATTTTATTATATTTTTTATTTTTATTTTATTTTTTATTTAAATCTACGGTGATCAATTTAGATATATCGGATTTTAAATTGAAATAAAACAAGAAAAATTCAGCAATCTTTAGTATTTATGTCTAGAACCATTAATGACATTTATTTTTTAAAGTTAATCCCTTTCGAATATTGGCCGCAACTGCGCCGTAATTCGACCTTGTAAACACCAATTTTGAATGACTCGCTGGAGGACTTCGGTCGGTATCTCGAGAGTAACTTTAGTAATGTTGGCTTGCAATGCCTCAATCGAAGCTAATTTATCCGCAAAGCATTTTGAGTTTACATACCCCACAAGTAAAAGTCCAAAGGTGTGATATCACACGATCTTGGTGGCCAATTCATTGGTGCGAGACGAGAGAAAAATTGTTTACCGAAACGACGACACAGTAAATAAATTGCTTCACGCGCTGTATAGCAAGTTGCGCTCTCTTGTTAGAACCAAATGTTGTGGAGATCACGGGCTTCGATTTCCGGCATCAAAAGGTTATTTCCATGGGCGCCAGCTTCGTCTTTGAAGAAATATAGACCGTTGATTCCTCCAGCCCATAGGCCGTATAGCCGAACCAAACGATTCTTTTCAATGGATGTGATGGACTTGAATGACTTCGGGTTGCTCTTCAGAACACATATGGCAATTTTGCCTATTGACGTAGCCGTTAAGCATTAAATGGGCCTCATCGTTGTACACCATAAGTTGGCCTGAGCGCACGATTAAAGCTTATCACTTTTCGTAGTGAATACAATTGCACGATTAGTAAATGTTGTTGTAGTAATCTGTGACTTCAAACCCTACAAAGACTGCCTTAGGGAATACAAGAAAGCAATCAAAGAGGCTCGGACAGAGGCTTGGAGAGATTTTTGTAGTTCCATAGAATCAACCAAATATACGGCCAGACTAGGCAAGCTTTTATCAAAGGAACACTCCTGCCCTTCCTTCTTGAAGAAAGACACCGGAGAGTGGACAAAATCATCGGCCGACATACTAGAACATCTTGTAAATACACACTTCCCAGGCAACACAGAATACATTGAGAACAATACTGACAGTGTTCAAACATCCAAAATATCACCCATCATAATCAACCACATCGTATCCCAAGATAGAATATTATGGGCGATAAAAAACTTTGAACCATATAAGGCAGCCGGTCCAGATGGGATATTCCCAGCCATGCTGTGGAACACTCGAGAAACGACGATTCCTTGGCTGGAGGTCTTTTTCAGGAAAAGCCTTACGCTGGGGCACATACCAAAAAGCCCTCCTCCAGCTTTAAGGTAATCTGTATCCCTAAAGCTGGTAGACGCGGTCATGATACAGCGAAAGATTTCAGACCCATCAGCTTATCCTCCTTCATCCTCAAAACTCTCGAGCGATTGTTGGATGTATATCTCAGGGAAAAGATTACAAACTCAACGATCTCACCATCTCAACATGCCTATCTCAAAGGAAAATCCACAGAGACAGCTCTTCATGAGGTTGTAAGTGAGATTGAGAGGAGCATAGAATACAAGCAATACTCACTAGTCGCTTTTCTCGACATAGAGGGGGCCTTCAACAATGTTACCACAAGATCTATAATTGAGGCTCTTAACATGTTAGGCATAGACATAGGTCTCAACGAATGGATAGAGAACATGCTCAAAACTAGAATAATCATCGGTGAGGTAGGCAGCAGTACGATAAAACGCTCTTTCAACAGGGGAACCCCTCAGGGAGGAGTCTTATCCCCTCTGCTATGGTTACTAGTCGCCAACAACATCCTCACCAAATTTAACCAAAAAGTAATTAAAGTGGTGGCGTACGCGGACGACATAGTGCTTATGGTTTCAGGAATGTTTCCAACCACAATCAGTGAGATTATGGAAGGAGCTCTGGTATTACTCAGCAATTGGGCCACGGACTGTGGTTTAAGTGTAAACCCGAGTAAAACGGAACTGATGCTATTCACCAAGAAAACCAAGGTGCCAAACTTTAATCTCCCAAAACTAAACGGCGTTTGCCTAACGCTAACCAAACAGGCAAAATACCTAGGGGTTATCCTGGACCCCACACTCAGCTGGAAGTCTAACGTAGAGTACAGGGTAAAGAAAGCGAATATAGCACTTTACACGTGTAAGAGAATGTTGGGGAAAAAATGGGGTCTCCAACCAAAATTATCCAACTGGTCCTACACAGCCATTGTAAGGCCAATACTAACATATGCGGCACTAGTTTGGTGGCCTGCAACAGAAAAGAAATACAACAAAACTAAGCTGAACAAGATACAAAGAACAGCGTGTATTATAACTACAGGAGCGCTTAGCACCAGTCCTACTGAAGCGCTCAATGTACTAACACATCTGCTACCATTAGATTTGCACATTAAAACAATAGCTACTTGCAGCGCGGTGAGACTCAAAGACATAGGAAGCTGGACAACAAGGCCGTACGGTCACAGCAAGATCCTCCTACAGGGACCCCCGCTGCTCAAAAACGGATCAGACTACACAGTCCCCGACCTCAACTTCAAGAAAGGCTTTACGGTACGTTTTCCACCAAGAGCCGAGTGGAGCAAAGGAGAGGTGATTGGAAGACACGATATCGAAATTTATACCGATGGTTCTAAGATGAACTGTGGTGTGGGAGCTGGCTTCCATTCGGAGCCACTCAACCTATCTAAATCAATTCGTCTTCCTGATTATGCCACCGTGTTCCAGGCAGAACTTTTAGCGATCAGGGAAGCATGCAAATCCCTAGAACTTTACAAGGTAGTTGGTGCAAGAGTAGCTATCTTCTCAGACAATCAAGCAGCTATTAAGGCCTTAGACTCCAACTATATTTCATCCAAACTGGTCCTACAGTGTAGAGAGGAGCTGAAACTGCTCAGCCATTGGCTTGAAATTACCCTGATATGGGTTCCCGGTCATAGGAACATACGAGGCAATCAGATAGCGGATGAGCTAGCAAGAAAGGGCTCAACACTAGACATAGCAGAGGCGGTGGCAGTTTCCACCCCACTGAACACACTAAAAGCATCTATTGCTTCACACTATCATGCTTTAGCCGAAAGAAGATGGAAGCAAATACCTACATGTATCACAACAAAAAACACATGGCCGTCATATAAAATCCAAAGGACGAATGACCTGTTAGGATGTTCTCGGCCAAACATTTCACGTATCACTGCAACCCTTACAGGACATTGGAAAGTAGGGGATCATGCAGCTAGACTCAATCTACCCTTCAATCCTATCTGTAGAAGCTGTCAGGAAGCGAAGGAAAGTCTATTCCACTATTTATGTGAATGTCCGGGACTAGCCAGGGCACGACTCCGATCCTTCGGTAAGCCTTTCCTACAGCAAATTAAGGAGATCTCAGTCATCGAGATAAAGGATTTGCTCCTATACTTGGACCTCACTAAATGGATCTGACTTGGAAACAACAAAAAAAAAAAAAAAAAAAAAAAAAACATCTCATCATTTCACGAGATAGTGGTATTAAAACGGTGCTGGTCACTAATTAGGAGCATTTCAGCTAAGAAATGTTCAACCACCTCAACAACAACAACAACAATGTGTGAAAACCCCCTATTGGAAAAAGTACCTCCGATCTTATCATCCTTTATTTATCTAAAAAACATACCCATGCCCCACAAATTCTGCGTTCACCCTACAATTACTTTTTAGTGAATAAAAAACACACAACCTGATTTTATAATTTTTATAAATTTGGGTATATTTATATGTTTATTATATGTTTAAGTTTCAAAAACAAAAATTAATTTCAAGATTCCTCACATAAGTTTTTACATAACGGTGAATAATGGCGGTAACAAGTAAATAAAGCGACCATAAAGTCTGCGTTCAGTCTTAAAGTCTAATACAAAAACATGATATGCTATATGTAAAAATTAAATCTAATATTTAGTTGGATATCCACGTTGCTTCAGGACTTCACTCAGCCTATTTGGCATTGAACTTCCTAGTTTCTCTGTTTCCTCTGCTGTTATCTTCCTCCATTCTGCCTGCATGACACTCCACAAAACTTCTTTACTAGTAATCACTTGCTGACGAATTCTTTTTTCCAATAGATCCCACAGATGCTCAATGGGGTTAAGGTTTGGGGACTATGGCGGTGTTTTAAGCTGTGTTGGGGCGTTGTACAAGAGCAAAAGCTTAACGATCTCGGCTTTGTGCTTCGGGTCATTATCTTGTTATAACCAAAATGTTCTTGATAAGCCGAGATTTTCGGCACTTTGCTTTAAATTCCGATTTAGTATGTTCAAGTATCCCCATAGGGGCCATGCAGCCCCAAACCATAACCCCGCTACCTCCGTGCTTAACCGTGCCAACAAGATTTTGCCTTTCAAGAGCAGTTCCAGGTTTTCGCCAAACAATTTGACGGCCTTTTATTCCGAATATACAAAATTTACTTTCGTCTGAAAATATTACTTTTTTCCAGAACTCGGGAGGCTTATTTATGTACTTATTAGCAAACTGAATGCGTTTACATCTGTTCACAAGAGAAATGAAAGGCTTTCTTCGGGCGACTCTACCATGGTATCCAGGCTGACGTAGAACTTTTCTGGCAGTTTCAGCGCAGATACTTTTTTTAAATGTTTGATTTATGTTTTCAACTAATTTTGAGGATGTAATCCGGATGTTAACCTTTGCCAAGTTGATTATAGAACGTTCACGGGTCGATAATTTTTTCGGACGTCCTGACCTGGGCTTAGATGTAAAAATTCCAATTTGCCGAAAATTTGCTACAACTCGCTGAATAGAGGAATACGTTCTCCCAATAGATTTTCCAATATTTCGGAGACTCTTTCCATCTTTCCACATTTTTATAATTATTTTCCTCTCAGAAACGCTTATTTCTTTTCCCTTTCCTTCCATGTTCTTTAATTATCTCCAGTTATAAATAAAATGTTCAACTAAGCTTTGTTAACATTCAGTCGAAGTAATGCGCAATCAAAAATTAATATAAACAAGGAAAAATATCTTAAAATTAACGGTATCATTAAAATAAACAGGCTGAACGCAGACTTTTTGGTGATACATTTGCATGCTGCTGAAATTGTTTTCCCGTTATCTATAAAGTGAAGTGGGGAATCTTGTTTTGAAAGCTGGGAATGTAGTGAATAAACAAATTGTAAAGACTTCAATTTAATCATAATATTCTATTTTGTTTTTAATAAGTTTAAGAAGGCTATTCGGGTGAAGGCAGACTTTGTGGGGCATGTGTATATTTATCAAAAGATGGCTATTATGAAAAGCGAAATGGATTGAAAAAGAAATCTTGGCACTGCCAAATCTAGGACGAGTAGTCTGTAGATACTATTTAACTGAATAAAATTGCCATTAGCTGCAGTAACCCCCTCAATCTGGGTCTAAAAACGATTGCATACCATAACGCCATTAATTTTAAATTTCAAAAAAAAAAAAAAATAGTCTTATGAGAATTGGCTTCACGCTCAACTGCGCTTCATAGAGGATTAAGGTTTGGGGAGTTAGGCGATCTTAAGGGGCCCGGCGGTCTAGAAATTTTTCAAAAAATCAATATTTTGTTTTTTCGCTGCTTCGAAAGTATAGTAACTTAAGAAAAGTATACTCTGAAATTTCCAAGCGCAAATCCCCAATATTAGCGCTTCTGCAGCTCATGTAATAGCTAGAGAGTGGTCCGCGCGGTCCTATATCGCAAACTTTAAACTCATGTATCTCGAAATGACTTTTTTCAGCCTGGTGTTGTGAAAAAAAAAAACTATTCAACTGAATTGCTTGAAATTTGAATGTATATTGATGACAAAATCAATGGCTATCTCCCGTACTAGAATCATATTATTATTTCAATCATTTCGTATTTTTTTGCCTAACTGAAAAAATCCCGATTTTTAGAGTCTCAAATTCAAAACCGCGCTATTTTCTCAAATTTTTTGTTTTTATTCTCTTACGGGACATAGCTTCAGTTATTTTTTTCCTTGTTCACACATCTCGGGAGCATAGGGCCTCGGCAAAACTTGCCTTGCGTTGGTCTCGTTAATCTATTTGATTTCTGACAGGATAGGTGACTAGCCTGCCGCTACCAGTCCTAAGTAGTGTGAATGCCCACCTGTCGTTGCTTAGGAACAACGCCTTCTTACTGCTTGTAGCGCCATCTATGATTGACATTTTTCTGGCAGAAGGATCGCACAGATGATTGAGGACTTTGCTAAAGTGTCTTGCGCTATTCCCGCGGCTGCCTGATCCGGCGGAGTTATTGGACCTTACTTTTTTCGAAAATAAAGCTGGAGCAACAGTTACGGTGAATGGATTGCGCTATCGAGATTTAATGATTAATAATTTTTTGGTCTGGACAACGTTTATTTTCACAAGACGGCGCTATGTACCACACAAGCAACGAAACCATTGAACTTTTACGGGAATGACGCCTCTTATTGGAAAACCCTTTAGTCTCCTTTTTCTCTGGTTGATTACAACTGTGGCAGGGATACCTACTTTGGCTGCTTGCTCACTTATGGGCCAGAAGCCAGTTATCAGGCATCCTTTCGTTTCAAATTTATCAACGTTCTCTTCATGGATATACAAGGATAAGTTTGTAATTTTTCTTCAAAGAAATGGTAATGACTTTTATGCCATTGCTTTGACTTTTTGCCTCGGCTCATATCTACATATGTACTGGGGTTGAAATTAAAACCATGTTTTCAATTCTTTTTAGAGAAGAAATCTGAGCAACTTTAAAAATAGATTTTCTCGTAATTTCAACTTCACTCCTAAGCGACAGAATTTACTAGACCGTGGATTCTTTTTTCGTCTGCAACAGTGCACTCAACAACAAATAATCGTGCAATTAAGTTTTTATGTCTGATTTGTGCAAAAAATGGCATTAGGCCTAAGACACTGACTAATTGAACGGAGCATTCAACAGATAAATAAAAACAAATTTAATTGAGTACTACTTATACTTGAAGCAAACAGCCAAAATCGCCGGAAGTTACTGCATGTAAGTATTTCTTCCTACCCTTGCTTAAACGCAAAAACAACAACAATGCTATAATCATTGTGGCCAAAGGCCAGTAGAGACCATCCAATTAATTGAAACCTGAATCTTTGTGGGGTAGTAGTTAATTTTAGCTGAAATTCCGCCCCCTTTCTTACACTAAACAATTACTATTTCCGTTTATTGCCTTGTAAGTCTATAAGAAACTCCCTTTAGCGCTACAATATTTGCCTAAAAATATGCCGCGCTTTGTGTGTAGGTCGTTTCTGCATACCTTCATTCTCATATCGAATTAGCGCTTAATTCCGTGTTTTGCTAATTAAGCCCAAGAGAGGCGCTCATAAGTGGAGGTGTGCTAGTTGAGTGTAAGGTGTGCATATAGGGTGATCTAAAACGTAAAGTAGCTGAAAAGTACATAGTTTGCTAAAATTGATATTCTCATAAATACCCAATGAGGTCAAGAATAAAGAGTTGTTGAAATTTTTTCACTTTAAGACAGTTAAAATTATGAGATTTACCGATCAAATTTACGCCGTTTTGTTCGAAACTTTTGTCAATTTGTAGGAAATTCCATAATTCCGCGATTGGCAGAGTTCTACTAGGTTGTTCACTAAGTTTTGCAGTGCGATAAGAAATACAAAGTTGCATGCTTTGAAATACACTTTATTATTCACTATAGTCTCCCTAAACATCAACACACTTGTGCCAACGAGGTTCCAATTTATGAGTTCTATCACTGAAGTAAAAATCTGGTGAAGGAAGGGCTGCAAATACGCTTCCACAGCTGTTATGACCTCATCATTTTTTAGGTTTGGAAACAAATAGAAGTCGCTAGAGGCCAAATCTGGTCAATAAGTTAGATGCTCCAACAATTCGAACTTTCATTCAAGGATTTTAGCCATTGTCGAAATTATCTAGTAACTCGGTGCATTGTCCTGATGAAAAATAATTTTTTTCTTTCGCAAATTGGGTATTGTTTCACGAGTTTTTTCCTTCACCTGGCTTGAAAGCTTACAATAATATTCAGAATTTATTTTTTCACCAGTTTGCAAGTAATCCACAAACAAAATTCCTTTCGCATACCAAAAAATTGATGCAAATTTCTGGACACGAACTCGTTTCGGAGCCGAAGAACCAGAGTCACATCACTCTTTAGCCTCTTGTTTTGAGTTAGAATCATAGTCCTATATGCAGTAACCCATGCCAATGGAATTTGAAGCCTATTTGACTAAGCAGTTCTAGTTCCTCTCTACACTGCGAAAGTAGTTTGGATGAAATGGAGTTGGAGTCTATGGCCCTGATAGCTGCTTGTCTGCCTGCAAAGATAGCTACTCTTGCACCAATTTCTTTGCAGTATTTCAGTGTTTTGCAAGCTTCCTTGATTGCTAATAGGTCTGCCTGGAATACGCTGATATAGTCAGGAAGTCGAATTGATTTGGATAAGTTGAGCGGTTCCGAATAGAGGCCAGCTCCCACACATCGAACCGCAAAACTTAATAACTAATAAGTTTACAGAAACATTATTACTACACAAATTGCCTTTCACAGCCTACAGTATTACATCCAGGTCTGACCACTAACTATGGTGAAAAATAAAATTGTGCGAGCAACTTCGGTTACCACGTCACTAAGTTCTCGGCATCAGAATTTTATCCGCTCATTTCAGACGTATTCACACACTCGCACAATCGTTCGTTGTTCAGAACGCAGCGAAGCAACATGGGGTAGATTGCGTTTCCTTTTTTTTTGTATATCACCAACAGAACTCAATTCTTTCATAAACAAACTGATTCACAACTCCTCTTACGTCAGCATATCTGCTGATTCTGTCAAATTCGCTGAGAACCGTTCTGGTATTCGCCAAACCCGCAAAAGTATTTTCACCATGACTCCACCTCTTTTAGAAAGGCCAGTGGTTGTTGTTGGGCAGACATCTAAATGGTAAACGTGATAATTTTATCCCAAAAAGAAAAAAAATCAGATTAAAAAATTTGCTCATAAAACAAGTTTCTGATAAAGCAATAATGTCATAATCGTATAAAGACATATCACGACAAAACTAGGCAGATTTTGTTCGCGTTCCACTCATATTACGATAGCATACAATGTTCTTGTTGGTAGGTTCACCATTGGGATCACTAGCTATAGTATGTCGTCAAATCGCTGTTTGAAGAATAAGACGTCTACATTTGCTAACCATAAGTCGGAACTCATCAGTTTCTCATAAAACGATTAAGAGACGCCCAATTTGAAATTCACCTTCTTTAGCATCTCTTTTGAGTTTCTTTCTTAATTCGTTTATCATGCAATGAGCAAAATGCCTCTCTTAATCCATAACTGGCCGTTGAGTACTGAAAAAAAAGTTTGGTAAAGCGTGAAGCACTAACACTAACGCAATGAAAGCGAAAACACCATGAAACCGCGGTCGGCATTCTCACATATTCAAGGTGTTCCTTCTCACGTGAATGCAAATAATTCCCCTCGTTCAGTTGAGAACCCAATCAGTTGAAAATATCGTGAGCTCACTTGTATTGCACAAAAATTGAGCGATCTTACAAGGTCTCTGGTGATCAGTAACGGAGCATTAAGCATGTTTTTGTTTTCTCTAATTGCAGACTTAAGCAAGATCAGTTTGTTCTAATAAATGACACTTATAAGTGGTTAAATTCGTGTTTTTGGAAACAAAATGGAAATTTGCATAAAATTGCGACAAACCTAAAATGAACACCAGAGCCCATCAGTACATAAGCACTATTTCTACTCAATCGTACACCACTTAAGAGGAGTACCGAAAATTGTAGCTCTTTGCAAGGTTTTGCATTGTAAAGTAGTCAGTGGCAATGAAATGTGAAATAAAATGTTTCCACAAAATTATATACTAAAAGGCACATAAAGCGTAGAATCAAAAAATATTGATACTGAATTGATAATATGGATTTGTAAAATATTGAAACGGTTTTCCCTCGATGTTTTGCCACTTTGTTGATTAGTGGCCATTCTAAAGTAGACAATATTACCAAAAATAATGTGAGAGAATAACCACTTATTTTTATTAAAATCAATATCTATTGCAAAGGGTGGTAAAGTTGCAAGGGCCGGTGTTGATTTTAAATAAAATGCATTTTATTTAAGAAATTATTATCATTTCTCTTTATTATGATAATACTGGTATGGCTCAATTACGCAGGGAACAAACAATTGGCCAAATGCCCGCCGCGGCCTCGGCGCCACACCTCCATCCGATGGTCCAAATTTTCGATGACGCTGAGGAATAATTGAGGTTCTATGCCGAATTATCTCACCCTTTAGCTCTTGAATTGTTGCTGGCTTATCGACGTATACCTTTTCTTTCAAATAACCCCAAAGAAAGAAGTCCAACGGTATCAAATCACATGATCTTGGCGGCCAATTGACATCGCCGCGACGTGAGATTATTCGGCCATCAAATTTTTCGCGCAAAAGAGCCATTGTTTCATTAGCTGTGTGGCAAGTGGCACCGTCCTGTTGAAACCACATATCGCCCACATTCATATCTTCCAATTCGGGCCATAAAAATTTCGTTATCATCTCACGATAGCGAACACCATTCACAGTAACTGCCTGACCGGCCTCCTTTTGGAAAAAATACGGCCCAATGATGCCGCCGGCCCATAAACCGCACCAAACAGTCACTTTTTGTGGGTGCATTGGTTTTCGACAATCACTCTTGGATTATCATTCGACCAAATGCGGCAATTCTGCTTATTGACGAATCCACTGAGGTGAAAAAGTGCCTCATCACTGAAGATGAAGTGCGCGATATGCATTTTGATTTGAACGCCCGTTTTCATAATAAGCCTGAATAACTTTAACGCGTTGCTTGATTGTGTCTCTTTCCATGGTTCAAATTGAATTAGTCTGAAATTAGAAAATGTCAAGTGAAATGTAGAAAAAACTTGACGTTTAGGTGCGGTTCACGTTCAACATCGGCCCTTGAAATTTAAGCCCCCTTTATTATATTAATGTTTTTAAGTGCTGCTAACTTTTTCGAAATCGAAATTCTTATCCAACTTTCGAAATTCAATTCTCATTTATATTATGGTGGATCTAAGCGCTGCACAAAACTAATATTTAGCAGAATTTTTCGAAATTAATTATAATTTTTTCATGATGTCGCTATGACCACGAATAATTACAACAACAAAAATGTTAAATTTTCACAAATTTTGATTGGGTCCTACATTCACGAGGCATCATTTGGCTACTTCATTCAGATCTCTTCTACACTCACCAGCTCACTTTGTGGCGGTACTCGCATAGTGTAAAAATTTAATAGCCACTTGGCTGCCAAAATTTGATGCTCAATACAAAAACAATAAATTGAGTTCCAAAAATATAATAAAAGCAACCACTTTCGTATTTTTTTATTTTTAAATTTCAGTTCCACTTATAATTTCAGCAACCAATTTTCATAATTAATTTCACTGTTCAAATTCCAAGGCTGTTCAAGGCACTTCAGTTCAAATTTTAGCCACATAAACATTTTCAATTAAATTTTCCACCCAAAAACCAATGACATTATTAGTACTTGTAAAAAGTATTTAATTTATTTGCGCGTGTTTAATCACCCACAACCAGCTTATCTGTGTGTATTTATTTAAAACATAATATTTATTTTAAGCAAAACTGAAATTTGGTATCATAATTGGTAATTTAGGCTAACAAAGTCTTATCTGTGGCTGGCAAATTATTTATTTTATTTCATTTTTTATTTTTATACCCTCGTACATTTTGACACTCGTAAATTATAAAACGTGAAATTATAATTTCATTAGCGTTGTAATAGATATACTTCCATATATATGTGTGTATAAAATGTTCAGAAAAACGTATTTTATCATAATTGACTGATGTGTTGATGAAGCTTTAACTCTCTTGTGCCGATGACTTGATCCTAATGGTCTCAGCAACCTTCCCATCAGTAATGGCTTAAAATTTGGAAGGCGCACTGGCTACACTCAGTAGTTGGGCTGTCAGTTGCGGTCTCAGAGTCAACTCTGACGAAACGCAGTTGATGCTATTCAAAAGGAAGTACAAGCCTCCGCCTTTTAAGCTTCCAAGACTAATCAACCAGGTTTTTACACTCGCATCCGATATCAAGTCAGGTATCTTGGTGTAATACTTGACCCCAAGCTCCACTGGAAGCTGCACATAGAAAATCGAATTACGAATTTACGCCTTTAAATCTATGTTCGGCAAAAAATGGAGTCTCAAGCCACGTGTCGTACTTTGGATGTACAACTTAGTGGTTTTGCCAATAGTTGCATAGTTTGGTGGGAGCTCTTCAAAAGGGCTACAATACCATTAAACTACAGATAACGCAGAGAACTGCATGTGTGGACATCACTGGTGCATGTTCTACGTCCCACTGCTGCGCTCAACGTTATTCTGCACTTACTTCCTGTGAACCTGCAGGTTAAATCCATTGCTGCTCAGAGCGCTACTAGGTTGAAGGAAATTGTTAGAAGACAACTATAGTAGCATCTTGCAGCAGATCTCCCCTTCCTTCTCTGTTCTTCGCACTGATCTCTCCATCCGCAAATTGGGTTTTGAGGGTTGTGCTAGGGCTATCATTCCATGCAGGCAAGACTGGAAGGAGGGGAGAGTTGGCACGGATATAGGTACCTTTGTTTTCACTGACGGATCCAAAATGGATTCTTCTGTGGGAGCGGGGGTTTTCTCTCAATCAGCAGGCATTTCGGTCTCCTTTAAACTGCCGGAAACGAGCAGTGTTTTTCAAGCAGAGGTCTTCGCGATCCTTCAGGCATGCAAAATGCTTCAGGATCGCTGTTGGAAGGAAGACATTCATATTTTTTTCGATAGCCAAGCTGCGATCGAGGCCCTGTCATCGCCGTATTGCAGCTCTCTTCTGGTGAACTCCTGTAAGGAGGAACTCAAACATCTCGATCGAGCCGGAAACATATCCCTTATCTGGGTTCCTGGGCACAGGAATATAAAAATAAATGAAATTGCCGATGAGCTTGCCAGGAAGGGTTCGACAGAGCCGGTTTCAGCTGTCCCCCTCTCAGATATCGGTGTCCCTTTGTCCGTTGCTAAAGGGAAACTACACAATTTCTTTCTAAAGAAAAGCGCAAGATAGATAAACGTCTGTCTCATCGTGCGCTATTGGTCACTGGGTGATCGGTACTCATGCGGAGATGTTTGGAAGCATCTACAGAAGCAATACTGATACTGATACTGTTGAACACTTTCTCAGCAAATGTCCGGCTGTGGCGGCTAGGCGCTTGAGATTCCTTAGCGTGCCCTTTGGGGGTGACTTGAAGAAATTCTCCAGCCTAGATCCCTTTTTTCTCCTCTACCACAGTAACAGCATTGGAGTGGACCACATTATGGTATCATAACAGCGCGTAAGTACTACTTGTAGTGTCCCTGGGGTACTCTTGCCATCTTACTTACCTACCTACCTGTCTGATGTGTGCATACAGTGCCTCACAAAAGTAATTTTCTTAGTAAAAAGTCAAAAAAAGAAATTATTTCATTTCATGTTAACATACGAAAATTTATTTTTTAATATTGGGTATGCGATAAATTTCCGTCCCTTCTTGATGTTATGTGAAGTACGTGCCATTGGAAGGTACAGCATACAAATTCCTTTGACGAAAAATTCGAGTTCTTTTGACTTGATCCATTCATTGAACCAGTTTGCGATGCTCTTGCACGAAGTGAACCGCTCTCCAATAAGGGCTGGTGGCATTGATCGGAATAGATGGTAATGCGAATATGCAATGTCTGGGGAATACGGCGGGTGCGGCAAGATTTCCCAATTCAGTCCCTCTAAATATTTCTATACCGATTTAGCAACGTGTGGTCTGGCGTTGTCATGCAGCAAAATCAGTTTGTCATGCCTACCGTCCCATTCCCGCCGCTTTTCTTTGAGAGCTCGATTCAAACGCATTAGCTGCAGACGATAACGATCGCCAGTGATGGTTTGAGATGGTTTAAGGAGCTCATAATAGATGACACCCTTCTGATCCCACCAGATGCACAACATAACCTTCGAAGCATGAATATTTGTTTCCGCTGTCGATGGACCTGGTTCAGCTTGCTGGCTTCAACATTTTCGACGCTAAGGGTTATCATAAAAGATCAATTTTTCATCGCGAGTGACGATGCGATGCAGAAAACTTTTTCTTTTCTGCCGTTCAAGAAGCATCTCACACGTCACCAAACGTCTCTCGATATCCCTCTTATTCAATTGGTGTGGCTCCCAGTTACCTGCTTGCTGGACCATTCCCATCGCGTGCAAAAGTTTACCGGTGGTCGGTCTATCAACATCCAACTCTTTAGACATATCGTGAAGTGTTCGACATGCGTCTTCATCCAATAATTATTTTAGTTGAGTATCTTCGAATTTTTTCGGTACCCCTTCGCTCGTTCGAAGTTTACTTAGATTCGCAAAAGACGCAGACGTATCACAAGATGTCTACTACAAAGAAACGTAAGGGTCTAGCTCCATCTGGTAACACTAAGGATCAATAGGTCTATGTGATGGCTTTCAGCCAGCCAGGTCAACCTAACCTAACTTAAAAAAGCCTCAGTACTTGCGACAACCTCGAAACTTTCACCGAGCCCGGTTTTCATTACGTGAAAGTTACGAGTTTCTACAGTATTAGGATTTAAAATTCAAAAATTTAACAATATTCAACTACTATAAGACTCAAGTAGTGATTAATGTGTGAAAAATGAAAAGACTCGACCCCTGTGCTTTGAAATATTTTTTTAAAATTAAATTACACATTGATCATTTAGCTCCACTGTGCCAATTGAACTTATATACAAAAAATGCAAGGACCTTAGCCTTGGAATTACTAATTTGTTTTTCTATTTATGAATTTGTGCCTTATTTTACCTTTCAAGGTTGACCTTGTAAACATAAGTCGAAAATAATTTTTTTTTGTTCAGATACCTAATAAATAAATACATCTAGAAAAAACCGTTTTCTATTTTCTTATACTTTCATTAGAAGAAAAGTTATTGCACTGAGAACTTTGATTTTTCGAGTGCGCCAATGCGCCAATTTGTGACTCACTTTATGTGTATATGTTCTTGGATACTTGACCGAGCTCCTCTCCCTACTTGTTGAGTGCGTCTTGATAATTTCCACAAACGGAGAGACCTAAAAATGTATGCCGCGTACAAATGACGCAGATGGTTGGAGGTTTTAACAGGTTTTGTCATAACAGAAATGAACTCAGAGGTTTCTCTTTGCCTGCCAAGGGGCGAATGCTGTAAGAAAAAATGTCGAACACGGTCACTGCCGATTAGTAGTCACGCGCCTACTCATTGTGGACTACGGCGGCCGTGCTCATCTAGGCACACTATTATGTATTCATAGGTAGCCCATCCAAACATACAAATATTCACCTTGCTTTTACATTTTGCCTACTTTGGTTTTCTTTATTTACAACATCCGCGCGTGTCCGCATACATCATCGCTTAGCTTAATAGCAAACAAACTTACAGTTTGAAAATTTTAACATAAATAATAATCGAATGCCCTAACTGGTGAATTCCAATCAGTCTACCTATGTATGTACGTATGTATGTATGTACGTATTCAAGACTTAACCACATACATGAAGGACTGATGCTGAGTAACTTTTTGACTTCTTAGATCAAAATGCACCATTTGGAGCCAAAAACTGTGTCCTCTTTACTATAAATAATTACCATACTGAGCTAAATTTATCGTTTTATGTACAATATTTTGATTCATAATTTTACTTAAAACGTTACATTCTTAAAGTAACCGCTATTAAGTTTTCGGAAAATCAATTTTTTTTTTCATGCCACTTTATTGATAATGCAACCCGGCAATTCTGCATTCTACCAACCAACATTCCGCTCTGCATAATGTTTCTATTTACATACAAATGTATAAATATTTTAATGCGCATACATACATACATGCGAACTCTCTCCGAATATAGCACAAAGTGGTAGTTCTAAATTTTTGCATAACCGTTATAAAAATTAATACAGAAATTACCAACGAACGAACTTCTATGTAAAATTAACAAAATAATCTCAAAAACTCTCTTTTGCACTGTGAGAAACATGCAAACATTTTATCGCTTTCCCGTTATTGATATTATCAAACAAAGCTGCATATACACATACATACATACATACATATGCATGCATGCATACAACAACTCACTCTTGTGCAAAAGTCAATTTGCTTACTGTTTGAATTTTTATTGCTTGAAGTGTTCTCCCGCTCTCTCATTCCCTCTCACATTGGGGCTATTGTTTTTTTTCTTTAAATATACTCTCCCCAATTAGCAGAAGCACTTCAAGCCCGCTAAGGTACTCTGATAACCTTTGGCCAGCTATAATTCTAAGTGTCCTGCAGGAAATCTTGATGGTAGCTTCCGCTTCACTTGTACCTAATGCAAGTTTTACTATGTGAGGTCTTAAATCCCCAGAAATGATATCGGAAGGGTTATGGTTTTGGAGATGAATTTAAAATTCAGCCTTGAACTGAGCACTAAGGCTAATTAGAGCGCACCTAACGTTGAAAGGAAACTTCAAGGGTGCACCGTGCGGTAGAATACAAAGCTGGTAGTTTTCCGATAATTTTCTAAACCTAGGTGTATGCCATCTGTCTATGTGCAGAGTTCAATTTCTAAAGCAATCTTTAGGGAACTGCCATTTAGATCGACAGTCAAGCTGCACAAAAAGCCATATCTTAAGGCCCAGGTAAAGTCGTCATTAACCCTTGAACGCATAGAGCAAACTCTCAAAAACACGCCTCTGTCTCGGCGAAGACTTCCTCGCTTAAACTAAATAAGAAAAACTCGCAGAGAGCCAGATCGGGTGAATACGGTAGCAATTCTTTCAGTTTGGTGGTGACAACTTAAAATGAATGTTCTGGTTCGTTATCGTGGTGAAGCAGCATCTCCTTTTTTGCCAAATGCGGCCGTGTCTCTTTCAATTTTTTGTTAAAGCAGTCTAATAACTCTTTGTAGTATTTTCCAGTGATCGTTCTTCCTTTTTCTAATGAATTCAAGAGGATGACGCACACCGGCAGTTGGGGCTGTCTTAGCTTTCTTTGGAGCAGATTCACGGGGTGAAATCCATTGCTTTGATTGTTGCTTAGTTTCTGGTCTGTAATGATGAATCCACATTTCATCAATGATGACAACTGGACCCAAAAATTCCTTCGGATCCCGCTTAAATTCATCCCAACACTGCTTCGAAGTTAACAGCCACATCCGCTTGTTGCCCACCGTGAGTAATCGTGACTCCCATCGGGCCGACAATTTTTTGTATCGTCAATTTAATATTGAAAAATATAAATAGCCATTCCGGTCGACATACCTATGGCCTCTATTACTTCGCGCACTTTCGTTTGTCGATCAGCTAGAATTATGTCGCGGACTTTTTGAATCCTTTCCTCGGTAACACATCAGCCGGGCGTCCTAGTCGCTCCTCAACAAATCAGATGTTTGCCCACGTTTATATTCGTTGAACCAATATAGGTATAACTGTGGTCAAAGATGGCGAAGACAACATCCAACTTTGCTTTTATAGCCTTGCATTTTTTTCTATCCAAAACTAAAAACTGAGTTACCGACCATTATTGCTCATTTCCATCTTAGCGAAAATCACGAAACACGTCTTACTCGAATAGCTGCCAAATCAAAAATAATCTATCAAACAGTCCGAAATTTCTTTTGCCGTCGTTCGATAGACGGCAGCACACGATGCTAATACAAACTTCCCTCAGTAGCGCCCTCTGCCATCAGACACGGGTACTGATTGAACGGACCTCGTATAAGCTGTAACCAAACAATATGCATAAAATCTGACAGTTCGTTGTTTCTTGTTTAAATGTTTCCTCCGATTGAATCTGTGCCATGAAAAAGTGTTTCTCATAAAACCATCTGTCATTCGAAAGCGATACAAAACTTGAGGTTTTTCCTTTTATAAAACTAGAAGATATGCAACGGGATTCCCCAGCTACCAACAAAAAAATATATGCTGCAAATATATGTTTAAAATATAAATATATTCTAAAATGCTCTTTGGCAGATGGCTCAAATTGCAGATGCATACAAATTTTAAGTCTTTGTAAATATATTCACCTAAAATCTATTTCCTCTCTGTGCAATCCACCTATGAAATACACTTATTTAAAATTTTGTTTTAATTCTCGAAAACTATTTGAGTAAATATCTTCAACGGGCTTCTATTTGTGATTTAGGGTTTTTCTTTAGTTTTTCTAGTCCAAAAACCAAAATCGCCCCTTGAACCAAACACAAGAAAAATGAAGCTTAAATAAACTCATTCTAACAAAATCTCGTAAAAACAGCGTACTTCGAACTTGCAAACAACTCATCATTCCTTATTCACAAGTATTTGGTTTCGAAATCGGCGGTACTTGCAAGTGCTTTTAAAAATGCCACATTTTATATGAATTTTTCCTGCAGGGTACTTATTGTGTTCATATGTATGGCCTGTAACTTGCAGGTTATATTATTAGTTGAGTGTATAAAGAGCAGCCGACGTAGTCGAATACGTAGTGCGTGACTACCATTCGAAAGCGCGCAGGTTCGAATCTCGGTGAAAGACCAAAATGAAGAAAAAGTTTTCTCTAATAGCAGCCACCCCTCGGCATGCAATGGCAAACCTCCGAGTGAATTTCTACCATGGAAAACCTCCTCATAAAAAATATCTGCCGCTCGGAGTCGGTTTGAAATTGTACCTAGGTTCCTCTGTTTGTGGAACAACATCAAGACGCACGCCACGAATAGGAGGAGGAGCTCGGCTAAACACCCAGAAAGGGTGTAAGCGCCAATTATATACATATAGTGAGTCAGCGTCAAAATAAAGTGTACACCACATATTGTTAAGATTTGACTATTTATTTATTTTCAAATTTTTGTTATTTTTTTTTAAGTATAGTTCAACTACAACAAAAGCCATTTAAACTAAAATTTTGAACTTTGTATAAAACTTGTAAAAATTCGGCAAATTTTCATCAGAATTTCAGAGTTTTTACTTAGAATTTTTAGAAAATGTTCGGTTATCTAGTTTTATAGATCATTCAATTTTGGTATAAATAAAAGCAAGTTTCGTACATTCAAAATTACACTGATTTTTGACAATTTTTTTAAAAAACGGTTTTGCGCATTTTCTCTATTCGACACAATTTTCTTATATGGAAAAAACATCCTATACCGTCAGCAGAAAAAATTGTCAAAAATTAACGCAAATTTTGAATTACTTGAATTTTGTATTTCAGTATACAAAAATTCAATAATCTACAAAACTGTGTACCTGAAATTTTTCTATAAATTCGTAGTAAAAATTGTGAAATTTTGCTGAACACTTGCAGAATTTTTATAAAACTTGTGTTAAGTTCGAAACCTTAGTTTATATGGATTTTATTTTATTATACATATATATAATTGGCGCGTACACCCTTTTTGGGTGTTTGGCCGAGCTCCTCCTCCTATTTGACGTGTGCGTCTTGATGTTGTTCCACAAATGGAGGGAACTACAGTTTCAAGCCGACTCCGAACGGCAGATATTTTTATGAGAAGCTTTTTCATTGCCTGCGGAGGGGCGACCACTATTAGAAAAAACTTGTCCTTAATATTTGATATTTCACCGAGACTCGAACCGGGGCTCGCTCTCTGAATTCCGAATGGTAGTCACTCACCAACCCATTCGGCCACGCCGGCCGGCGGTTTTATTTTATTACGAACCATATTTTTATAAACAAGTAATTGAAATTATAAAATAAGTAAACAAATAGGCAAAATTTCACAATATCTGGTGCACACTTTATTTTGACGCTGACGGTATATACATATAAAGAATCTGGATAATTCTCACAGCTCTCGCTACCTCTTTGTCTCTATTTTATCCTATTACTTTCTTTATGTTACCTCTCTCCTATCCTCCTTGATTACCAACCATTTTACTTTCTAGAGCTTCAAATACAATGTGATTTTTAGCCTGAGTGTTTTAGGAGTTACCAAATCTCTCTCTGCTTCCAGGCTCAACTTTTTTCACATTTCAATTTCATATCACATGAAGATTTGGCCGCCCCCAGCAAATAAATCGGAAAAATCGTTCAATTTTTCCAAATGTACTGATGGAGAACTAATTCTGGCAGGCTAAAAATGAAATAAGATACATACATAAACACTTCTGTTCCGCTTTCGGTTGAAAAATTATAGTTTTACCAGATTATCTTTGACCAAGCTAACCTCAAAACAACCGTAAAACAATTATCACAGAAAAACGTGTTGTGAGTTAAAATTTTTCCATCTCTTAAAAAAAACACGCTCTATATACATACAAATCTATGCAATGTTATTGTTTGCAAAAGGCAAAAAATTCAATCACAATTGGCAATTTGCTCTTCCTGAGCACCCAAAAGAAAAAACAAATACCAAAAACTAGCTTCTCTACAAATCCCATACAAACACTCAAGTAGTACCGCTTACATTACTCTCGCTCACGTTCAAGTGCACGCTGCCTACTCTCACTAACACAACAACTCAACTCAAGCCAAATAACAGATCCATTGCATTATTTGTTTTGTACAGATCCACCCGCAGCGCGGTGATTCGAATTGGAAACCGTTAACCGGCAGTTTTTAACTTTATTTAATTTTATTTATAAGTGTTTTCTGTTGTAGCTGAATATAATTAGATTAAATTTAATAAAATATATGATAAAATAAATAAATAAATAAATATGAGTGTGAATAATGTATCTTCGGATATGATCGGCAGTTGCGTCGACCCCCAAACAAAGTTGCTCACACATGTATATCGCTTCTCTATATATAATGCCAAATGCAAAATGATCTTGAGGGTAAGTAGTGACTGCAGGGTGCAAGTATTTAATATCTGGTGCACTAAGTTGCCACTTATTGACTTTGCTTAGAAGATTACTTGGTACAAATGTGCAAATGATAACTACACAAACGCAGTGACAGTCTTTATGTCAAACTCACCATGACCTTGGCAGATTTGGTTATGTATATGGTTGTTTGAGCTTAAAGCTTTATTTGGTTTGTTTTCTAGGTTATAACAATACTGGCTGAAAATGTAGAAAAATATGTAAAGAACACGAAAACTTCGCGCCAGCCAGATCCATTGTCCTATTTTCATTGTCCATCTGCAGCAGTATGTGGATTATGCGTTAATGTGAGAAGCAAACACAAAGCGCCTACAGCGCATTTCAATTACTAATAATACATATACATAAATATACTAGGTTGTCAATAAGTGTTGCGGATCGATAAGAAAAACAAAATGTATGGTTTCAAGGCTTGGTATAGTGTACCTGAACGTCAGCACATTTGTTCCAACGAGATTCTAATTTGTGAATTATATCCCTGAAGTGAGAATCTCGAAGAGCTGCAAAATGCGCTTCCACAGCTGTTATGACCTCATCTTTTGATGAAAAACGCTTTCCACGCATGTAAAGGGTGGTTAAGTTTTAAGGGCCGATGTTGATTTTAAATAAAATGCAATTTTTTTAAGAAATTATTACCATTTCTCTTTATTATGATAATATTGGTATGTCTTAATTACGTATAGAACAAAATATTGGCAAAGGGCCTCGGCTAAGCATAATTGAGGTTCTATGTCATTTGTGGAACAACACCAACACGCACACCACAAATAGGAGGAGGAGCTCGGCCAAACACCTAACAGAAGTGTACGTGCCAATTATTTATTTATTTATGTCATTAATCTGACGAATTATTTCATCCTTTAGCTCTTGAATTGTTACTGGCTTATCGACATACACCTTTTCTTTCAAATCACCCCAAAAAAAGAAGTCCAACGGTGTCGTTGACGTTTAGGTGTGGCTCACATTCAACATCGGCCCTTGAAATTTAACCACCCTCTATTTTTTGGGTCTGGAAACAGATGTAAGTTGCTGGGAACGAAATCTGGGGTGGCTAGGGTGAATGCTTCAACAACACGAATTTCAATTCATGAATTTTAGCCATTGTCAAAATGCTCGGTGCATTGCCCTGAAGAAAAAGAACTTTTCCTTCGCAAACTTGATTTTATTTTACGAATTTTTTTCTTACTTCAGTTGGTTTAAAAGGTTACAATATTAAGAATTAATTTTTTCACTAGTTTTCAAATAATCCACACAAAAAATTCCTTTCGCATCCCAAAAAAACTGAAGCTAACACCTTCTTGGCCAATTTCTGGACAAGAACTGGTTTCGGACCCGAAGAACCAGGTTCACATCACTCCATAGCCTCTTGTTTTGATTTAGAATCATGGTGATAGATCCAAATTTCATCCATGGAGATGATTCGGCGCACAAAATCCACTTTAACCTTTCGAGAACGCTCTAAATGTTCCTGAGAAAGTAGCATTCGTTGTGTTTTTGACCCATTTCTGTTGCTAGCGAATGCGGCACTCATTGTGTACTTAGCCTTCTGAAACCCAATTTATATATATAGATATATATATAATTGGCGCGTACACCCTTTTTGGGTGTTTAGAGGTTTGCCATTGCCTGCCGAGGGGCGACCGCTATTAGAAAAATGTTTTTCTTAATTTTGGTGTTTTCACCGAGATTCGAACCGACGTTCTCTTTGTGAATTCCGAATGGTAGTCACGCACCAACCCATTCGGCTACGGTTGCCGTCAAAATATTGCTCACACTGCCCAATAAAGTGCCTAGGATTTCTACTAAGTCTCTTTCAGTCGTTCGACGATTCTCCAATGAGATATCCTGTATTCCTGTATTTTTTCTCCGATTTCTCGGGTTCTTGCTGCTTTTGAACATCCTTGACGTGTATCGTCTTCAAGGCTTGTACGACTACGTTTAAATTCAGCAACCGATTTTTCAACTGAACTAATTGATGGCGAAAAGTCCTTGTACATCTTCAACATTCGTTCATAAATTTCCTTTGCTTTTATGCCTTCCAAAAATAAAAATTCAACCACTGCACGGCACTAGATTTGTTTCTTTGTAGAAAATGCTGTGATACGTCGATTGATTGACAGATTGGAATGAAACTTCACGTACGAGTACATTTGTATGAGGAGTATGCGAACATAACAAAGAAATATTAAACTTAGTAGCGTTCCCTTATCGAACCGCAAAAGAACGCGTTGATGTACTCGTATGCGTTCCAGAATCTCATGGCTGTTTAAGTGTAATCTGTGTGTGTTAATAAATATGTGCTTTTTGAAATCAGTTTATCTTGAACTTTAAATGGTTTCATTACTTACTTGCTTACTTAAGTACTTACTTACTTACGGTGGCGCTACAACCGTATGTCGATTTTGCTTGAACCCAAAATAGTGCGCCAACTGTTTCTGTCCTGCACTTGCTGATGCCATTTAGACATCCCGAGCGCTGACAGGTCCTGCAGCACTTGATCCTATCAACGAAGTTGTGGTCTTTCCCTGCCTCGGCTTCTGTTTTGGGGTACCGTTTCGTAGATTCGCCTTGCTGGAGCGTCGTGGTTCATACGGCTGAGCCAGCGTAGCCGCTGTTTTTTCACAGCTTAATTGCATTCAGCTGAAACATATCCGTCTTATCGTATAGTGCAGAAGCTGGGACGATGACAACATCCAGTGGCATTCAGTGGCATGGATGAGGCATCCAGTGCAGTGTTTGAAAGAAAGATTTTTGAACATTAACACTTTAGCGACGGTGGTTATAGTAGGCGATGGTGAAAAAATATCCATCGGCTTTGTGGGCTGGCTTATGTCGTCCAAATACATAGGTACAGATGAAGACCTTCTGTACGTTGCAAAGATAAGGCGGAGAAGGAATTGGCTTCACTTGGTGTTTTCAACCTGCGCCGGTTAGCACGAGAACGAATGGACTGGCGCGCTTTGTTAAACTCGACCAAAATCGCTTAAGTGGTTATAACGCCAGCCAAGAAGAAGAAGAATAACTATATCCATGTCCCTTTATAGCGCATACAGCTCGAGTAGACCAAAGATCTTACAAAGACTTTTTCTCTCGAAAGCTCCCAAAACTTTCTCATCTGCTGTTGATATCGTCCACGCTTCGGCGCCATATACCAGGACGGGAATGATGGGCATTTTGTAGAGTGTCAGTTTGGCCCTTCGAGTAAGAGCTCTTCTCAATTGCCTACTAAGCCCGAAGTAACAGCTGTTGGCAAGAGTTATTCTTCGCTTGATCTCCAGGCTGACGCCTTTTTTGTAGCTGATGCTGGTCGGAAGACAGACAAAGTCCAACTTGGAATTTACTGATTGTCAACACTGACATAATGTCCAGGACGCGAAATGGTTTTATTAAATGATATATTAAAATAACTTTAGTTATTGAATTTTTACATATATTGAAAAGGATGAGGGAGAATTCTAGGCCGAAGGCATGACTCACGGGATTACTACCAGAATCCCGGGCTCAAAATTGTCTACTATTATTGGCGTTTGAACGAAATTCGCTCTCCTCTTACGTCAAAAAAACAAAAAAAAAGTTTAACTATTTTTTATAGGGACATTGAAAGCGCCTAAAAATAAAAATTAAAAAAAAATAAAAATATATAATACAAAAAAAATGTATCTTGCTTTTTTTCTGCATAATTTTTTTTACATTTGAGAAGAGAAATTAATAGCAAATATAAAATAATGCAAACAGTTTATACCAAATTTACGGAAAAATGCACTTTTCCCATGGGAATTCATTCGCAATATTCAGAACTTTGACGTAACGAATCAATATAAAAAAAAGAACAAGTGCTATTTTTTTTGGCCATAGCAGAAAATTAGGGCATAGCACCACTAAAAAAATGTGTATATTTTTTTGAGCCATCCTAATATACTATACATACATACATGCATAGACATATCTACAGATGTTGTATTAACGATTGCTTGCAAACATTTATGGGACAATTGAGTATTAGGCGCATGTAGGCAAACGAATTTGATGTCATAAAGTTGCCGTCAACTGCTGAAGTAGTTAAAAGAGACATAAACACAAAATGCCATTTCCGCCCTAAGCATAGGGCATTTACAGAATTCTCATACCAACGCTACACTGGGCTAACAATGGCTTTACAACAAACCGAGAACAGGCAGAAAGCATCAGCAACCCTTTTTACCGGTTTGCTCTCATTCTTCGGCCATCTTTCAAGCAATAAAACGGCAAAGAAGCCATTCTAACCACATGGCCGAGACAATAGCAACCAGCAGCAATACCAAGGTCCAATGACCTTCTAATATTAGCAACAACAATTGGGACATGTTAAAAGAGATGTTAAAGTAGTTTTGGAAGCAGTGAGAAAGTTGAATAGACTAGTGAATTGGCTATTTGAGATGAATGATGGTGAATTGAGAGGGTATGAGTTTGGAGTAGAATCCGAAAATGATACTGACACTAAGGTAAAGTTCATCGGTTAAAGCTAACCCAAACGCTTTACATTTCTAAGCACAGCATTGAAATCGGAAAAAGACAAAAAAATAATGAAAAACAGTAACAATTATGCTTGTAAACTGCTCAAATGGGAGATAACCAGGAATGAACGCCCAATTATTGAGTATTCATTTTATCACAAGCTCAATGGATTTGATGTATGGATAGCTTTGAAGGAAGGAAGTGGTCAACGAGTTGCAGGTGACAAAATGACAAAAATGGTTGTGCGTGATGAAAAGTTTGGCAGCAAGTTATGGTAAAACTGATTATGCAATCGAAATTTGCAGGCACAGGTAAACGACTACCTCGCCAGCCTTTCTCGGTTCTTCACTGCAAGGAACTTACAACTCTAAACTAAATCCACAGGGACCCTTTTCACCCCCTGGGCAAAGGAGGTCAAGCTACAACTCAAGATGAAAGTCGAAATCAAAATATCAAAATATTGGGAGCTACCCTTTACAGCTTGCTCTCCTTCTCAGCGCATACAACCGCTATTGCAACTAAGGTACAGAATCGCAACAAGGTTCTGAAATCGCTTGCCGGCAGCACTTGGGGCAAAGACAAGGAAATGTTGCTGTCGATTTTTAAGCAATAAGCCGGTTCTAAACTATGCTGCGCCTGTCTGGTCGCTTGGAACCAGTGATTCGCAGTGGACGAAGCTTCAGACCTGCCAAAACACTGCATTAGGGACCGCGACAGGATGTCTTATGATGTCACCAATACAACACCTACACGATGAGGCCCTTATGCTGCCTGTTAAGGAGCATTACAAATTGCTCAGTAAGCAGTTTCTGCTAGGGTGTTACCGCAGGACTCACCCGTGCAGACACCTGCTCGAGCATGAGCCACCTCCCAGGCACATCAAGAGACATTTCCTCAACTACGCGGACGAGATCCCAGACAACTGCTGGATCGGACAGTGTACAGACAGGCCATAAACGGCATTCATCGGCAGACTCTCACCACCTTCTTAAGCTCCCGTCCCCCGAATACCGTTATCCAACCACCACCAATCGCAGACGAAGAGCTCCAACTTCCCCGAGATTCTCGCGTAAGCTTGGCACAATTACGTTCTGGATACTGTAGCAGGTTAAACTAGTAATTATCCAGAACCGACCCCGACATACTAAACATATGTCCAGCATGTGAAGGCACTCCGCACGACACCAACCACCTTTTCACATGCCCTATTAAACCCACTCATCTAACACCCCTCTCCCTCTACACATAACCTGTCGAAACAGCTAGTTTCCTGGGCCTACCATTAGATGAGCTAGCCAAAGACAACCGGTGATTACGCTACACTGACAGGGCAAAGGTACGCTACAACAACAACAACAGATTTATATTCAGCGACCTTATAAACTTGGACAAAAATAATAGCCGAGAAGGAAGGTCTTCTCTGCGTTGGAAACATTAGGTGGAGAAGGGGTGGGTTCACTTGTTGTGTCCAATTGGGGCCGATTAGCACAGAAGAGAAACGACTGGCGCGCTTTGTTTAACTCGGTCCATATAGCGTAAGCGGTTATCACGCCAATCAAGAAGAAGAGGAGGGCCTTATAAACTTTAGAAATGGAAGTATCGAAGAAATCTGTCAATAAAATTAAATGGCTCCTGAAAGGCTAATAACAGATATCACGATGCACAGAGTGCTAGGATGTGACCAACATCAATCCTAAGGAATCAGCTGATTTGCTTATAAAACAAGTGATTCGACAGCGGTTTGTTTACAACCGAGGTCGGAACAAACTAAGATTGGATATACAGGTTGAAGTACCACTCTGACACTCCCAAAGTAGCACTAAAACGGCACTTTGATACCATCATGAGACCTCCACCAGGCAAATATCTACTAACAGTGAAAGCTGTTTGTGTTATGAGAAGACTGTTGAGATTTAGGATGACGCTCTGCAACGGGCTGCCGAAGAGAGATGCACCCAATGACCTTAATCCTCTAGCTGCCAAGCCCGGACTTTTGCAAAGAAAGTGCTCAACAGTATCTTTTTCTGTAAGGTGTCCACAGCTTCTGTAGTGGGGATTAAATTGTGAGCCCAGTTTTTCTGCGTGTGTCTCGATCGTCCAAGGGCCGGTGAACACAATTACAAGTTTGGAAATTGGATGACGCGGGGTCAACAGCACTTTCTGAACCCTCCGTCTATTGTAAAGGTGCCAAATGGTTTAAGAAATAGCACATGAAGAAATGGAGCTCCATCTTTTCTGTGCCTTATTGCCTTATTGAGCATAAAGTTGTGCAGTTCCCCTTTAACAACTGTCAGGGGAATGCCGATGACCGGGTAAGAGCTCTCTGAGACCAACTCAGTTCCCTTCCTCACAGGCTCATCAGCACTTTCATTTCCCTCTATATTTTGAGGATCTGCACCATGGTGTCTGCAACCTTGATCGCGTCTTGACTATCGAAAAAACTGTAAATATCTCCCTTGCTCCCTCATTCCCTAACGTTGTGCATGCGTGCAGCATCGCAAAGACTTCTACCTCTAAAACACTACCAACGTTTGACAGTTTTAAAAAAATAGTTTGGCTGATTTAAACACAGCCCCTGGCCCGACTTCCGATTCTATCTTGGAGCCGTCAGTGAAGACAGAGGTAACAGCCTCGGTACAGATTTTCCCCTCGTTCCTATACTGCCTAGATTGAATTGCCCTGCAACGAACCTCAAACTACAGCTTGCGAGTAGAAAGAGATATGAGAGGAAAACGGTGTGAACTGCCTAAAAATGTCTTTTGAGCGATTGCCTTCAGAAACCAGCCTCTTCAACCTAATTGCATTTTAAGTAGCGATGGAAAGAACGTGAAAGTCGGTGGGAAGCAGGTGCGAAACAACATTAAGGGCAGCACTGGGACAAGCTCTACATGCTCCGGTGATCCCAAAACAAACAGTCCTTTGAATCCTCTCCAGTTTATTGATATTATAGCCCTTCCGAAGAGCTTCCCACCAAACCAGGCATTCGGACGCTCTAATTGGCAGAACCACTATGTTGTACATCCAAAGATTGACTTGTGACTTGAGTCACATTTGTTTGGCCGCACAAAGATTTGCAAAATCGACACAACCCCTTCGTTGCCGTTTGAAGAACGACGTATAGGAAGAACTTAGAATACGTATGAAATGAGCGGACCCAATTGTACCATCAAGTACCTAAACTACTCTCACAATTTTGCTTCGGATGACCTCCACACGACTTTCTGAGCCGCAATAAAAGTGCCCTACAGGGATTAAACCCCTACTCTTTTGAGGCATGCGGTCAGAGACAAGTCACAAGGGGACAATTTCACATCCACTTTGCCATCTCCATGAATGATTTATGAATTTTGTGTCAACGTACTCTGCTAGCGGAATATTGCAACTAACTTAGAATTTAGAAGATTCTAATCGTAATGCGAAAAATTATTTAAAGACGGAAAGTAGGCGGACGCCGTTCAAGCTCCACTACGTGAAGTCGAACATCTCTAGGAGTTCGGAGGTTAATTTCAGAGATCTACCGAAAAATAAGTAACTTTCATGAACAAATTAACTTAACTAAATTGAAATCTGTGATCTCTTGTTTTGAGTTTTTATATCACTTAACAATGTTTGCAACAAATTTAAACATCGCAGATGAAAACATAGGCTCACTTTGCTCATTCCTTATCTTTGGAGATTTTACTTTTATTTTCTTCCCCGCTTTATGCACGACCGACTGAGGTCGCGCGTTGGGAGCGTCAAAATATCAACAGCAATACAACAAACCAAAGCATGCAAAGCGTGCAACAAAAGCACTCTGAAAGGCAATGCCACGCATTAAGTTGGTCGGCATTTAAGTTGGTCAGTTTCCGTTGGAAGGCACGTGAGATGAGAGGATTTTATTTAAGCCTCGCCGGAATATCCTTAACATTAATCCGTAATGTACCCGTTGATTGGGCGTAGGCGATTGGGCGAATGGGAAAGTGTGGCAAAGAAGTGGATAGCAATCAAGGATAGCACACATTTTCTTGGAAGGTGGTGGAAAGTTTTAATGTTTCAAGCGTTACAAAAATATGGGCTAGCAATTTGCAGAGTATACATACAAATAGAAAGTGAATAAATAAAGAGTGTTTTTTTTTAATTTTATCTCTAAATAACTAACAGCTAACAGCACTAGCGATATTAATTTTTTTTTTTTTTTTTTTTTTGATAGAAAAATATAAAAATATTTTTTACTTAATAACCTATTTTTTCTTAAGTAAAGTATCAATTCTTGATTTTCTTCCAAGTGAGCCCCCTCTTTTGGTAATCATTTCACCCTAACCTAAGCTAACCTATTTCGTGCCCTAGTAACAATAAAAAAGTAATTTGTGGAGTAATACTAAATACAAAAATTAACACATCAGGAAGGCTAAATTCTGTGCGAAGCGTATTTTTCGTATTAGCTTGATTCACAATGGACCTGCGAAAGGTCTAAGTGTGTCTTTATGACAACCACCCTACCTACCTACCTTCATTCAAGCTGAAGCTCGATGAATCGAATTTCCATCTGCGAAGCCTTGGAAAAAGAAACGAAATCGGCTCATTTCTTAAACGAATGGTGACTGGGGATAAGAAATGGGCCATATGGAACAATATTGTACGAAAACGATCGTGATGGAAGCAAGATGAAGTAGCTCAAAGACTGGCCATACCAGCACTAACGGCCGAGAAGGTTTTACTGTGTATTTGGAGGCACTTGAAAGGAACCATTTATTATGAGTTGCTTTCGTGTGGGCAAACTAAACTAAACTCAAATCTATAGCACCACTACTGACCAGAATTGGCCAACAGGAGAGGTGTTGTGATCCATCAGGACAACGCAAGGTTATACACGTCTGTAGTGACTCGCCGAAAACTCTGTTAGCTGGGATGGGAAGTTTTAAGGCATCCACCATAGAGTCCGGAACTGGTACCAAGCGATTAGCTCCTTTTTCTTTCATTGCAAAATTCCTGAGTGATAAAAAAGTAGTATCAAGAGAAGATTGTGAAAATCGATTACTAGAGTTTTTCGTTAATAAGGACCAAAAGTAGCTAGGAGAGTGGCGTTATAAAGTTATCTTTAAAATCGCAACAAATTATACAAGGAAATGGTGCATATTTGACACAAATGGGGCAAGCCGAGACATCTTTAATGAAGTTTTGTATTTTATGCAAAAATAATGGATTTCTTCTTCCTCATTTGCGCATATTGAGTTAAAATTCCATAGATCTTTTGTTGTAGTGGTTTGGAAATTCAGAAATCAGATCTGTGTGAATATTCTTTGCAGATCTGCATACTTTTTGTTGTCACGTAGTTGGACGCATAGTTAACGAAAACAATGCACGTTTCGCGTAAATGAAATTTGATTTTGTTCATTCTGGATAAGAAAATTTAAAATGTAACACAAGGTTAGACGTGATAATAGGTCCACAAATTCGCACTATATGGATAACGCATGATTTTTTTTTTTAGTTGTTAGATTAGATTAAATGAATTCGAGGTTTGGACTTCGACCTCTTGATATTTTGTGCCCTCTATTCATCACAGTACCTCATCCAGACCCAGATCTCTTATTAAACTCAAAATAGAGCTGGGTTGGATTTAGTGTATGTGCCTTTCTTCTTCCTACATCTGGCTGAGATGCCTCAACCTTTTTCAATCCCTTGATTATAGTCCTTCGGTAGGAACTTCGCCTGGCATGGCCCCGTAGTTTTGGACCAGCTAACCAACTCGGCCGGCGTAGTCGAATATGTTGGTGCATGACCACCATTTGGGAGTGCTTAGGTTCGAATACTCGAGCATGAAACAGCAAAGAGAAAAAAGTTATTTCTAATAGCGGTTGGTCCGTGTGTATTTCTGCCATGAAAAAGCTCCTCATAAAAACCATCGGTCATTTGGAGGCCGCTTAAAACTGTTTGTCCTTCAGTTTATGGAACAATATCAAGACGCATGTCACAAATAGGAGGAGGACATCGGCCAAAAACCTAACAGAAGTGTGCGCCCCTATTATTTTTTTAGCCTGAGCTCTTCAGTTCTAAGCTTATCCTTGATGGTGTGTTGTCCCATAGCAAGGAATGCATTGGGTCCTATTAGTAACGAGGCCGCAGCCTCTTTAGCTAATGTATCCGCTACTTCATTCCCAGTAAAGCCTCTGTGTCCTTGGACCCAGATGAGCCGGATGCGATTGTGCGTTCCTTAGAAATTCAATTTCTTGATGTACTAAAGGACCAGTGAGTACTTAACCGCCGCCTAACTATTGCTCAGAATGGCAATTCGCTCATTCTGGAGGTTATTGTCTAAGTTGATCTCTGCACATAGACAGTTGGTATACACTTCTGCTATGAAGATGCTGGGAAAACTATCAGACTGCCCAGACCGCTTCTTTTTGGGACCATATATTCCAGCGTCTTTGTCTTTTGGTGTCTGCCATCTGTATAACATTGCAAGGTACACTTTTGGAGTTTTCTTTCTAGTCCCGGTGTATTCCAGTTTACGTTATCGTCCAGTTAAATCTGAACTTCTCAAATTTAATAACTTTAGTGATATAATCCCTGAGTATCTGGGAAAGTCGGAAACTGAAGTACTGACCGCACTGTCGATAGAGTGGCCTTCGATACCCACGCGACCGCTCCATATGGTTCCTTATTTCACTGGCCTAATTATCATGATTTACATCCATCTTAGTGTTCTTGCACAACAGCCCCAGAATATCCTGCTAAACGTTTGCAGATCTTAAAAGTCTTTGTTGCTTTGTACAAGATTATGCCTTTTCCATCTAAGCTTGGCATCCAGGATACGGCCAAAATACCTTACTTCGCCGACCAATCCAAAAACCATGCTTATTTTCCCCATTCTTGGTTGAACTCTTTTTCTGGTGAAAAGAACGATGGCTATTCTGGACGTCTGTATATCCAGACCTTCCTCAGCACACCATCTCTTCGTCAGGTTTAAAGCTCTTTACAACAAGTCCGAAAGAGTGGTTATAATTTTTTCAACTTTATCTGAAATTCCTTGCCAGGGGATGCCGTTATTTGTCAGCTAGTGAGGCAAGTCCTCCTGCGGACATCATTTACATGTTTTTAGTTGGATAGCACAGTCTGCCGTTGCGATTTCAGCAATCACTGCCTGTAGCGGGGACACAATCTATTTGCAGATAGGTCTGTGCACGTTCTTCTTCTGTAATGTGCGACATACTCCCGCGTAAGAAGCACCTCGATACCAAGGAAGGCACTCTGGATATTCATAGATGCTCCATCAGCTATATGTAGAGCAAATGTCCGTAGAGCTTCCGGTTCTGTACGCATTGTGGTTTGGATGGAGAGGTGTTGTTTGCAGAGTGTCAAAAAATATATAGAATTTGTTATTGAGCTAACGGATTTTAAGATTTAGCATCAAAGAACACCATGATGTATTCTCCGAAACTTACAAAGACTGATTACCATCTTTTCTGCTCCCTGTCAAACCATATGAAGGGCGTTACCGTCGATAATAAAGAGGTCCAAATTCTTTGACACCAGACCAGGCGATTTTCGGCACAACAAAATTGGTCGAGAGGTGGAAAGAGATTGTAAACAGCAACGGCGAATATGTAATTAATTAGCTCATTTAAATAATTTTTTTTGTAAATAAAAGTCTTCGATAAAAACGCTACGAGCTTATTCCCCATCCTAATAGATTTTATTATTATAGAAGTTTTTTATTTCCTTCGCTGATTTTGATTTTCTTACATTTTTCACAAAAACAAAATAAAAAAATAAAAGTGATTACAGTTCCAGTTCCAGTTCCACTGTTTTTTTTTTACTTTTTGTTCCCAAGTTTCATCCGGTGCGCAAACAAAATTAACATTTTTAAAACAGTCTAATTAGAAGTTTACGGTAATGTAAGGAGAAACAGGCCACATGCACGGCAGTGCCTTAACTTTTTCCCCGCTTTTGATCTTCTTTTTGCTATTGTATGTTTTGAGTTACTTATGAAGTAGAGAAAAATTTGTTTGCACATTTAGAGGGAAACGAACAAGAGACACAAACTACGTATGAGTTGCTGTTCAAAATAGTTTCTACGAGATATTTCGTATTTGTTTTCTTAAAAACAACGACTCTACCTAAACTTTTTTTCTCCACCATAGATGTTTATACTACATGAAACAGAGTAGTCGGAAGGAAATTTGATTACATACATACGAGTACTTAGGTGCTTTTTTACTTGTCAAATTTCGTATGAAATGTTTTTATTACAATCTGCTTTGAAATTCTTTTATCTCTTCATGTGTGTGTTCAACAAAGGCATTTCGTGCTGTAAGTCCGTTGTTTTTGCGGATGAAAGCAAATTTAACCTTTTCAGGTCTGACAGAAAGTCCTGCGTTTGGAGACCATAGCGCTTCAACCATGTAATTTACGCTCTACATTTGAACACGGCGGAGCAGTATGATGGTATGGGGTTACATGTCCACATCTATCGAAAGAAACATGAATAAAAAGATGTATCTGGATCTGCTAAAAGATAATTTAGTACAAAGTGCGGATAAAATGGGCATTAAGAATTCGTTTACGTTCCACCAAGAAAACGATCCCAAGCATACGTCTGGTATTGTAAACACTTGGCTTATCTGAAACCGCCCACCTGTGGTACAGACACCTGCACAGAGTCCAGATCTCAACGTTATTGAGAATTTGTGGTCAAAGTTGGAAAATAAAGTAAGAAACCACAATATTTCTAATGCTTCTGATCTGAAACGGGCACTACAGGAAGAATGGGATAAAATTAGTTCCGGTTATACAGCAAAACTTTTACAATCTATGAATTCCAGATTAAAAGCTGTTCTGAATCAAAAGGGACACTTCACTAAGTATTAGCCGTAATCATGAAATCGAAATATTAATATGTTTATGTTTTTTCAATACTTTTAATTTAGTGCATCATTTAAGCTGTGACCTCAAAACTGTAACTGAATTATTTTAATTTGCTACATCTTTCGTATGAAGAAACATTTTTTGTTATTAAATAAAACATGTTATTTAACAAAAAAAATATAAGATTTTTTTCTGTAATGGAAATACCATAAAATATTTTTGATATATTAATAATTTTTTTGGCTGCATCAAATAAGCTGTGAGTCACTGTATATTTTCTTCTATAGTTTACGTCTCATTTCAACTGCACAACATTCCTTTTTCTCTCACTTATTTTAATGTTTTCTATCTGTTTTTGCATGTCGATGATCTGACACCCGGACATGCCACATTTTCATTATGCTAATTGCTGCACTTCACATTGGTCTTATGGCTACCTCGCATGACATCGGCTGGACCGGCCAATGCATTTAATTTAACACTTTTAAAAACAATGACTGACCATCAACGTGCATTGAGGCGACATCGGTGTTTTGACTAACTGATAATTCAAATACACAAACAAATACTGTTGATGTATAAAATTCCAGGTCATATCCTATGGCGCCAGCATCTACTCCCTAGATATGCCGTCCGCTAATAAGACACCAACAGATGTTGTTCTTGGTTATAACAGTCTCAATGGTAAGTGTATACTTCTACTTATTTATTTTAGAAATGAGGCTTTATTTGCAAAACTTTATAATCTTTTATAATACATCTATTGGTTGCGTACATTGAATGACTTCAGCCTATATACTACAGCATAATTCATTATTGTCCAGAGGGTGTACAATATTTGAAAAAACATTTGATGTATTTTTATGGAACTCAGATCTACCCATAAATTTATAAAAATTAAATTATTTCACTTGCTTTATAACAAAAAAAAGTAACAAACCAACATAAAAGTGGTGTGATAAAAGTCTGTTTGGGTTCACTCAAGCACAGCAAACATTGAAAAAGTGCCGTTATTCGAAAATTACGGTTAATAATTCCTCGTTACATTTACAGTCCTCTATTACTTACAGACATACATGTGACCATACATATATATGAAAATAGAGAACGAGCCGACCGCCCAAAGAAGCTGCCCAAAAGATGTAAGCTCCGGTTTAGGGAAATCGACCAAATCCGAGAATTCTTCCTCTTAATTGGGGCAATATCCGCTAACGCGATTTTGGACGAGTTTAACAAAGCGCGCCAGTCGTTTTAGTTTTCGCCTAGTTTTGAATGAAGTACTTAAATTGTGCGTTTTAAAGTTAGGGCTGAGTCAATTGTCATGGGAAGAGGGGCTAAAGTCACTAGATTTGTGCACAGGAGAACGACCACAGGGTGATGCTCTTTCGCCTCTCCTTTGGCTAGTTGCTATTGACAAAGTTCATACTTAGCATACCCCGATGATGATATCGAGACCGTTCTCCTCAGTCATGGCTGAGGTCTTGGAAAGGTCATTAGCTGTACTCAATCGGTGGACTGCCAGTTGCGGCCTCAGAAAACACAAAACACTGTGGACCAGAAAACATAAACCTCCTCGTTTTATAAAGGGTGTTTTATTTAGAGGTTAAGTTTTCAAGATGAAATAAAACGTATATAATTTAATGTTATGGCCAAGAATTTAGCGTTATTATTAAGATAAGGGTTTGCCATTATGTTTTAAAAATGATTTCGGGCAAGTGGCCGCCGCGGCTGGCTCGAATAAATTCCAGCCGAGAGGCCCAATTTTCGACCACTTTTTGCAGCAATTGGGGCCGTATGTCAGCAATAACGCGCCGAATATTCTCTTCCCTTCCAAGACGTCAATCGTCTCGGGCTTATCTGCGTAGACAAGCGACTTCACATAGCCCCACAAGAAATAGTCCAGCGGTGTTATATCGCACGATCTTAGAGGCCACGCCACAGGTCCACGGCGCGAGATAATGCGCTCACCAAAAGTTTCCTTCAATAAATCGATTGTTGCGTTGGCTGTATGGCATGTAGCGCCGTCTTGTTGGAACCAAAGGTGGTCCACATCAACATCGTCCAATTCAGGCACGAAAAAGTCATTAATCATGGCTCTATAGCGCTCTCCATTGACTGTAACATTATGGCCGGCTTCATTTTTAAAAAAATATGGACCAATGATTCCCTCTGCCCATAGAGCACACCAAACAGTGACTTTTTAAGGACGTAACGGCATCTCAGCAATGGCTTATGGATTATGTTCACTCCAAATGCGACAATTTTCCTTATTGACATACCCATTTAACCAAAAGTGAGTTTCATCGCTGAACAAAATTCTTGTGAAAATCGGGATCGGTGGCCGTCTCGTTTTGGGCCCATTCACCGAACGTGCGAAGCGCTTGTTCAGGTGTAAGTCTATTCATTATGAAATGGCAAACCAAACTGAGCATAAATCAAGTGACAGCTGTCAAAAAGACCATCCACGAAAAAAGTAGTGCCAACTTGAAAACCTAAACCTCTAAAAAAACACCTTCTTAGATAAAATAATAAATAAGTTAAGTATCTAAGCGTGACACTTGACTCCCAACTCCATTGAGAGCTACACATTGAAAATCGGGTAGAGAAGGCCAGGAAGCTTTTTGCTCCTGCAAATCGGTGTTCGGCAAAAAATGGAGACTCAAGCCACAAGTCGATATTTGGATGTACAACGTAGAGGTCCTGCCAATTAGAGCGTACGGATGCTTGGTTTGGTGGGAATATCTTCGGAAGGGCTACAATATCAATAAACTGGGGAGGATTCAAAGGACTGTTTGTTTTGGCATCACCGGAGCATGTAAAGCTTGTCCCAGTGCTTCCCTTAATGTCGTTTTGCACTTACTTCTCAACGACTTTCATGTTACTTCCATCGCTACTTAAGGTGCAATTAGGCTGGAGGAGGTTGCTCTCTGAAGGCAACACCGTATTTCTCTGAACTTTGATATTTCTCTCTATCCGGAAACTGGAATTTCAGGGACATAGAAATATGTACAGAAATGAGTTTGCTGGTGAGCTTGCCGGAAAGGGGTCCACTGAATTGGTTGCAGAGGTCACCCATTTGATCATCGGAGTCCCCTGACCGTTGTTAAATGGGAGTCGCAAAACTTATTTCTCAGGAAAGCACAGATAAGATGGAGCTCCATTTCTTTGTGTCGTATTTCGAAAATACCTAGGCCGCAGAAGAAGGACTAAGAAAGTTCAGGGGGCTCCACCCCACCCAATTTCCAAACATGTAGAAAAACTAGGTTTACCATTTAATCCCCATTAGAAATCTGTGGGGATATTTCAGAGAAGAAGACTATTGAGCACTTTCTCCGTAAATAGCCGGGCTTGCTAAGCAGACGATTAAGGTCACTGGGTGTTGCTTTCTTCAACAGGCTAGGACAGAGCTCTCATTGACTATACTTTTGCTCTTTCATGGATAACCGCGCGTGTCGTATGAGTCTTGTCGTCAATTAAAAGCACCTGGAAAGCCGAGTTAATCCACTCGCAAGTCAAAACACTGAAGTCTATCTTGTTTACTTCATATAATTTTACACAAAACTGCTAAAGTTTTGGTATGAGCTTGTAGGTCCAACGCTCGTTTTGTGATTGATCCCACTGCTGCTGCCACCGAGTAACCGTCAGCAAACGCTCAGCTGCTTTCTATCTAATGTGGGCCGAGCTCTTCTTTCACGTTATGGAGCCGGAGATAGCTTTTCAGCTATTACACAGATTGTGTCATCAGAAACATTTCTATACGCGCTGTGTGACTGTGTGACTTCTCGTAGATTGAACTTTTTGATTCCTGCACAGATGGGTGCTGCATAAAGGATTATGGAGTCCGCAATCAATGACAGTAGTCGTTTGCAATTAGCTTGAGGACCTCCTATATTAGAAAGGAGTCGCACTAGAGCACCATTGACAGAAGCCGCTTTGGAACTTGCATCTATTAGAAAATAGTTTGTGTCGATTCAGATTCCAAAATATAATTTTTGATCGCCGCCAATGTTCAGCTCTGTGGACTTTCACCCTCCACCACTTATTAGAACTGCTAATTCTAACTTAGCCTTGTTAAACCATCGTTACACTTTGCCTTTAAGTGGTCGAGTTTCCGATCAACTACCACCAGTCCAATATCATCAGCTTCACCTTCACAATTGCAACTTACATTGGCGTTGCACGAAGTTGATCCCAGTTTATCAATAAGTGATGACTTATCAGTGACTATCAGTATGTTACTCCATTTATATTAATATCTGAGACTATTCGAATCCTCTGTGTGCAGAAGAAAGTAGTTTCGGACCGTTGGATAATTGCTAAAACGACCATAGAGCCCAAATATATTCTCGAAAGAATTCAATATTGAAATATTAATAAAATAAGGTTAAATACTTTAAATTACTTTTTGTTTTCTACAAAGAGATAAGTACCACAAAGGAACATCAAGCATGAGGAATCTTATTGCCCGATAACTCTCCTTTCCCCAGTAGTGAAGACGCTTGAAGCCCTCCTACTACCACTCTTTACGAAACACCTGGCCTCAGCCCCACAACAACATGGTTTTCGTCGAGTGCATAGCACAACCACGGCACTCACCGTCATAAACGCTCGGATAAACCGCGGGCTTAACCAAAACCACCCCTGCGAGAGGACTGTCCTAGTAGCGTTGGACCTGAAGAAAGCTTTCGATACAGTCAGCCCTACTAGATGACATTTATCAGTCAACACTCCCGCCGGGGCTGAAGAGGTGGTCCGCCAACTATCTGAGCGGTCAACACTCGTCAGTGATTTTTCTTGACCATATGAGTGAGGGCGGCCGCCGTAGCCGAATGGGTTGGTGCGTGATTACCATTCGGAGTTCACAGAGAGGTCGTTGGTTCGAATCTCTGTGAAACACCAAATCAATAAAAACATTTTTCTAATAGCGGTCGCCCCTCGGCAGGCAATGGCAAACCTCCGAGTGTATTTCTGCCATGAAAAAGCTCCTCATAAAAATATCTGCCGTTCGGAGTCGGCTTGAATCTGCAGGTCCCTCCATTTGTGGAACAATATTAAGACGCACACCACAAATAGGAGGAGGAGCTCGGCCAAACACCTAACAGAAGTGTAAGCGCCAATTATTTATTGTTTTATTTTTTTTTATATCCAAGTGAGTAAGATTAAGCAAGGTGTTCCACAGGGTGGTGTCTTTTCACCCTTGCTGTTCAACTTCTACATCTCAAAACTCCCCCAGCCACCAGTGGGAGTTTCCCTGAACACATACTGACCTTTCTCGCTTTTTCACTGCGAGGAATCTCATACCTTGCCCCACAAAGTCCACGGCGACCCTCTTTACCACTTGAACAAAGAAGGCCAAACTGCCCCTGAAGGTAAAAGTCGATGACACACCAATTCCGACGGTAAACAATCCCAAAATTTTGGGTGTAACCTTCGACAGTTTGCTCTCCTTCTCTGCGCACACAACCGCAATTGTCACTAAAGTCCAACATTGCAACAAGGTCCTCAAATCGCTTGCCGACAGAACTTGGGGCAAAGACAAAGAATTGTTGCTATCGACATGTAAGGCAATTGGCCTCCGGTTCTGAACTATGCTGCGTCTGTCTGGTCGCCTGGAACTAGTGACACACAGTGGATAAAGCTTCAGACATGCCAAAACACTGACATTCGGACAGCGACGGGTTTCCTCCTGATGTCCCCATTACAAAACCTTCACAACGAGGTCCATATGCTACCTGTAAAGGAGCATAACAAACTGCTCAGCAAGCAGTTCCTGTTGGGGTGCTACCGTAGGTTTCACAGACACCTGCTTGAACCAGAGCCGCCTCCCAGGCACGACAGGAGACACCTACTACACTACGCCGACGAGATCCAGGACAAAACAAACAGAGAGCTACTGGACCGGACAGTTTTTAGACAGACATTAAACGACATCCACCGGGAGACTGTTACCATCTTCATAAACGCCCGTCCAGTGAATGCGGTAATCGGAGTCCAACCACCACCCATTGCAGATGAAGAGCTCCAAATTTTTTTTCGAAATGACTCAATTCCAGCTGGCGATTAGAAAATATTTGAGAAATATTCCAGAAACCTATGAGAACTGGAAAAAATATAAAAAAAACCGGTGTCACTCTTCCTGGTAGCAATGCATGCGTACACATGTGCACAGAGGTGTCACAAACATACTTTACACCGCACGTGCTCGTACTTACGTGAACGCATTTCCCCTCAACAATGTGACAAATATTTAACTGACACTGGTAAGACAACCAAATAGCGTGCGACACAAACAACTCAACCAATAAAAACATCAAAGTAGCACCAGCTGAGCAGGCGAATACAAGAGGGATAGCCGGAAAAAACAAAGAAAGAGAAGAGACTAAGCAGACGGATTTACCGGATACAGAAACAAACACTCTGGCATCTGTGGCGGCGGTCAGCTAGAGCCAGCAGATGACTGTGCGCCCCCGTTCGTCCATCCACCGGTGTTCGTATGCAACTGTCTGCCTTGCTAAAGCTTTTTTCCGACCAATTTTGCCATATGTGCCACCCTAGTCACTGCTGCTGCTGCTGCTCATATCCATACATACTCGGGGCGACTTGCTGCCAAGAGCCAATTTGGTGTTACCACTTGTAACACTTTGAGGGACAACAAATTTCCCACTTAAACGGAACTGACGCGTTGCGGCAGCAGAGCGGAAGACAAAAGCAAAAATCGCAATTCACACCCGGAAAAAAACAACGAACGAGCAAACAATGGCAACAGTGTCCATTAAAACATACTAACAAAATGAAAGACACAAACAAAAACAAACAAAAACCGGCAATGCTTCACCTCAACTGACCTCAACTACAATGTGACTCGTCTGCGAATGGCGGCGATGAGGTCATGCACCGGATATGTTGTGGTCTGCATAGGACTGGTCAGAGCACTAAGCTACTGAACACTGCATTTTCGGTTACATACTTCATATACGCGTACGGCTCTAATATGCCGCTATAAAGTACATAGAAAACAGAAGCCTGAGTAAAATACAAAAAAGAAAAAGGCGGCACCTAAGCCGAACCGGTGACCAAGAGGAACAAGTGGCTGCCACTAATGCCGACATCAAGTGGCGCGACACGACGCGTGCCGGTGACAGTGGCGTCCGAGGTGCCAGCGGATGCTGGATGGCGGATGAGAGCAGTGGCACTTGATATGCTATGGCCACTTCCGTTTGGTCTGTTGCATGCCACAGCCATAGCAGAGGTGCGCCCGCGCGTTCGCATTCTGACATACTTCAGCAGCTGTAGCAACGGTCCAGCTTTGCTGTGCGCTTTTAGAAGCCACTAACAAAAACCCTTAACACATTGAGCGACTGAGGCATTTGGTTGGAGTTTTTATTTTAAATTTTTATTTTCTTTCACTTTTTTTGACGTTGGTCAGCTTGTACTTCCTTTAAACTGGCGCTATTCTTTATGCAGACGGCCCCAACTGGTATTTAGATTTTGAACAATTGATTTTGTTGAACCAGAAATTTAGTTTGTGGTTAGACATTTACAAAATTAGCCACATTTCGCTTGAATCAACTTTGATCAGGGGACGAAAGAATGTTTGGTTGAGTATGAGCATTTCTACCAGAAAATCAGCAGATGAACCTCATTTCCTCCCCGGCGGCTACACACATACGTATTAGCAAACAGAACGCGCGCATTCCCACAATGAGGTTTGCTTGGTCGCGCCGCATAATTGGGCCACTGCGTTACAGTAGGGTCCTCCAATTCGTCGAGCGTTAGCAGGCGGCAATAGATGAAGAACTGACACGAATGAATGAATTGTGTTGGCAGCACTGGAAAAGTATATGCAGAACATTTCTCTGACTCCAACTTCCTCAATAAATTTTAGTATTTGTCCTGTTTTATTGAGTTTTACTTCCTCCTCTGGTAAACTACAAGGTGAAGTCCAAAATAAAGAAGACTGAGCTAAAATAGAAACGACAGGACAGAACAAATTCTGATAACTTCGAGTTTATTTATTCAAAATAGTCCTCTCTAGCCTCGATACAATGTTTTGCGCGTTTAAAAGCTTTTCGAAAAAGTGTCTCAGGTCATTGACCTGAATGTCCTTCAGGATGTCAGTACAAGCCTTTCGGATCGCCTCTACGGACTCAATACGTTTTCCTTTCAAGGTCAAATGCAATTTTCCGAATAGGTAGGAGTCACAGGCAGCTACATCAGGCAAATGTGGTGAGTTATTGATAGTTAACTGGAAGTCAGCTAGGGATGTAACCTCCAACGCACTAACTCATTAAAAAGATGGCCCCTTCAAAAACATTTTTATGACCTTGTATATTTACCCAAGTGTTTCTCCCACTTATACATCAGTATTGGGCAGGATTCCCGCGCATGTTTGACGGTTTCATCTTCCCTTGGAGTATATTCCAAGGTCTGTAAGGCGATAATTTAATCTGCAAAGCTCTGAAAGAATTCATGTGATGATTCTAAAATTATTCGTATTTAATTCCACACAATCTTTAAATGGTATGTGGCTGGTGCAAAAACAACAAAGCTTCAGACCTTCATACATCGCTGCCTTAAAGTCATCCTACGCACCCGACAACTGGGTGTCAAATGATGTGCTCCTCACCCGAGATAGGCAAAGGTCTGTTGAAATTGAAATTCGCGAGCGTAAATGGAGATGGATTGGTCGTACTTTGCGAAACTTTCCGACTGACATCAGCAGAATGTGCTTAGAGTGGAGTTCACAAAGCGCACGCAGTAGAGGTCGACGCAAAGGAATTTGAACACGCAGCCTGTACGTTGAATTCACGGCAGCTAATGACTCGCTGATATGGCCGGAAATAAAGCGGGGAATCGATCCCAATGGAATGAATTTGTTTTGGTACTTTACGCCTCCAATCGGAGCGCTAGGAAGTAATTATAATAATAATAATCTAATGTTTGTCTTCGATTGCGATGAAGCCGGTAAACTTTTCCAGCACGAGATCTTCTTTTCTCAATGCCCTTAATAAAAGAACGGAATTTATCCTTTCCTGAGAAAATGAATGCGGAGGCCGCTCCCTTCATTTTAATTGTTTTGCCATTTAATTTACAGTAATTCCTATGCACCCTAAAATACATAGAAACGTAAATGATTGTTCTAACCTAAGATATTCGTCCTGTTAAGACATAGGTGAAATGGTTGAAGTGCCGGTCTGGCACTCCTCAAGTAGCACTAAAGCGGTTGACTGTTAAGACATTCCTACACCAGTTTTCATGTAACCTGAAAAGACTTGAGTGCCTTGATTGATGGCTGCCTATCAGTAAGGTTCGCTATGCTTCTAGTGTTATAGTTGGATTCAAGTTGGAGTTTTTATAGTTGTAACTCACCACTTAATGGTTCAAACAAAAAACAGCAAAAGAATTTTTTTAGTTTGAAATGTCACCTTGACAGAGAGCATAAACTTTAAATTGTTTGATACTTTACGAGATATCGATCACTACAGCCATCTACAGAGAAAATAATAGATTTCTTTTTCGTTCATACAGGGAAACATTTGTTGCTTTGAGCTAATTTACACGATGACTTTTCATCCTGAGTGGAAGGTCATGCATGTCGAGCTTAGCGGCAAAAAGTGTAAAGAAATCAACCGGGTAGGCATGCACGCACAGTCAGCGACATCGCGGGATTTTTTGACATTTTGTTTTGCATTTTGATTCGATCAAAGAAAATTGTCTGCTTAAACCTCAAAAGCACATAAGCCGCAAACAAAAAGTCATCGTGTGAATGCACGAAGATTTTCGGCTACTTCTTTACAAGAGAATGTGAAAACAAAACCCAAGGTGAAAAGTCATCGCATAAATTGGCTCTTTAACTCGTTACGTGTGATACTCGCGCTCTCTCAACAGCCTTTGCGTTCGCGCTCTTTTCTATGTTCTTGTTGACTGTAGTCTAAAAACTAACAGTTGGAAAGTTTGTGAATACCGGCGGGAACACCAAAGGAGCATTGCAAAGTGGAACGAACAAAAGTTTCCCTGTATGAACGCGGTGTAATGAAACTTGCCAAATATCAGAAGAGAGAGTTAGTAGCATTGCAAATAGAGAGTTGTACCAGATTTTAATAGATTATACAGTTTAAATTGGAGGTGCCATACCATAACGCAATAATCGTAACCGTAGTCTTAGCCGTAACGATATTTACTGTCATCTATTAATTGTGCCATAGCCATAAGCAGCTGATATGTACATATACTATCATTCATTTGTTCATTTCGAAAATGCAGAATCTAAAGAGAAGGTAAAAAGAGGAGCATTGATGAGGAAATCAGTAATTTATTAATTATAATAGTGGCACAATGCGGCAAATCAACAATCAGCTGTTTACGATTACGGCGAAAAACCAAAATTCAATTGAGCGTTTACGGTTATGACTACGACATTATGGCATGTCATCTCTAATCAAGATTGCCCATAGGTTGATTCGATCAGCCGATTTTTGCGATTATGGTTATGGCACCACTAATTCAACCTTTAGCTGTAACCTTACGCGCTAGCGGCGAATCGTGCCCTTAACTTTGTTGTTGCTTTCACATGTAAATTTTTCGACTAGCGAACAGAGGCGAAACATAGCGATCAGTGAAGTGGCACCTAGTCTTGAGTCAGCCGGCACTGCTTAATGTTAAGAGGGATTTTTTGCTTATCCTCATTTAATAGAGAGACATAAACGACATTTGCTTTCGACAGCTTGGCGCTACGGCCTACACAGCTAATTTTGCATTTGCTGTTTTGCGCACTTCCTTCGAAAATCGAATGATGTTAATTGACTGGCTAAAGCTACGATTTGACTCATCGTCTTTTATGGCGCGCCTTTCAAAATAAATGCTACGCAAGCCAACCAGAGGCAATTCAAGAGTTGAAAGATGAAACCGATGTTGACTTTGATACGTTAAACGCCGAGACTCGCGGAAATCTACTGGAATATGGATTTGACAAGATGCGTTACTGCTGCAAGGCGGGCGGCGGAAGTCATTTCAAGCAAATTGCATTTCGTGTTTAAATTCAAGATTTGCACTAGTGAAAAGAAAAATACGTTGAAAAATATGCTGGCGTCTTTTATTTATAGCCAAATCAAATTCCAAATACTGTATGGACTAGCCTGCAGTTGCTCTTATTATTCAAATGTAGCCTACTTTATTTATTTATTATTATTACTTTATTTTTTAATATCCTTCTTTACATACATTTTCTTTATTATACTCAATCCGATTTATTATATGTTGTTATATTTTTGGATATCATTTCATTTCATGCCTTTTAAATATGTTTCGTTCTTTCCTACGTCTAGAATATACGGACGGGCCTAATCATTATTTTGGCGCCACCATTGGGCGGGTGTGCAATGTCATTTCCAATTCTCATTTCTACATCTACAACAGGCACATAAGGCTTACGCGAAATTTTGGTCCACATCATCTGCATGGTGGCAGATCTGGTTTCAATAAGATGTGTTGGAAACTATTACACACGCATTCCGATGGTGTCACTTTTTTTCATATTTCACCTAACGGTCACGAGGGCTATCCGGGTGAATTATATTGCACCGTACGTTACTCGCTAAGCGACAATGGTTCCGTAGCTATTAATATGACAGCAACAACAAAAATTACGACAGTGGTCAATATGACAAACCATACATATTTTAATCTGGGCGGCCATGTGAGTACACTTCGGAGTAAGTGGGTGAACGGGTGGATTAATTAAGCTTAATAGGTAAAACGAAGGATAAAGCAGCCTACCTATCTTTATCTTTGTGGTATGTATGTTTGTGCGAGCGAGTAAAAAGGCTTCAGGGCAAGTACACCATAAGTGACGCTTGTCGCAAAGACAACGTGACTGCGTAGACACGTGCAAACACAGCGCGACAAAACGATAACACCTCAACTTTTTGAGCAGTTATGACTACTTTTATTATTTTATTTTATTAATTTATTTTTTTATGAAATTTTTTTGCTTTGGGTTCCATTCCATTTTTTTATATACATAGTATAGCTTCTTGCCTAACAAAACCCATATAAATCCGGATTTCAGATAACTTATATACTTAGTCTTGCCATAAATTCTGTGACAAATTTTACAATGCGTACGACGAGAACAAATTCGCAGAAAAAAGTACCGTTATTTTTACTTTTGTCTGAAACCTTGTTTGGTATCAAACGGCTCGGAGAGGTTCCTCCCAGTTCTGACGGCGCTGCCGATGTTGAGCAACGCCATCTTGCAAAGCCGTATTAGTTTTGTGGGGATCCTAAATTCAGACATCGGGGTATACAAGTAACTCCTTTCCGTACTGTCGAGTTCAGCTTTGAAGTCGACAAAAAGATGGTGTGTGTCGATTCTCCTCTCATGGGTATTTTACAAGATGTCGCGTGTTGTGAATATTTGGTTGATGGTAGACTTTCCAGGTCTAAAGCCACACTGATAAGGTCCAAGCAGTTGGTTGACGGTGGGCTTCAGCCTTTCACACAATACGCTCGCTAGAACCTTATAGGCGATATTTGGAAGACTAATCCCGCGGTAATCGGCACAAATTGCAGGATCGCCCTTCTTATGGATTGGGCAGAGCACACTTAAATTCCAATCGGCAGGCACGCTTTCATCCGACCATATTTTGCATAGGAGCTGATGCATGCACCTTACCAGCTCCTCGCCGCCATGTTTGAATAGCTCAGCCGGCAGTCCGTCGGCGCCCGCGGCTTTGTTGTTCTTTAACCGTGATATTGCTATTCTCACCTCGTCATGGTCGGGTAACGGAACGACAATTCCGTCGTCAACGATTGGGGTATCGGGATCTTCACTTTCTCGGTGACATGCGCAGCTGTCACTGTTTAACAGGTTCGAGAAGTGTTCCCTCCATAATTTAAGATCGCTCTGTACGTCAGTCACCAGATCGCCGTCTTTGTTATTACAGGAAAACGCCCGGGTCTTAATACCTTGTGTAAGCCGCTGAACTTTCTGGGAGAATTTTCAGGCGTTGTTCCTATTGGCCAGCATATCAAGCTCCTCGCACTAACAGATTTCTACCTCTCGTTTCTTCTTTCGGATAATACGTCTCACTTCCATCTACCGAGAGAATGATGAATTTCTATTTCCCCAAACTAATACACATAAACTACTATATAATATTATTAGAGCAGCTTTTTAAACCCAATAATTAAATTGTGTATTTGTTTCTTAGATATAAACTCGCCATTAAGATCGCTTCTTTCGAATGTTCACAAAAAAAAAACATAAACCAAGAAAGTCGATACAAATCGACAGTTCCAAAGTACTAACCGACCTCGTTTATTGCGAAGCCAGCTTAAACATCGATTTAAATGTGAACCTTGAAATCCAAAGAAGAAACTAACTCACTTACAAGGGCTAGTTTCTAGACTAAGTAAGTCAATGAAATGTAAAGTGCTCGCTCAACAACCAAAAATTCACTAATATTTATAAAGTAAAATACTCACGTATTGTGGATCCTACTAAAAGGAACATTCTGCTGATCATTTTTGGCATCTAGGGTTGAAATGTATGAGTCTTACGGTGACATAGAATTATATTGTGAATAAATATTCAGACGTTCCGCTCTGCTGGCTACAAATGCTCTCAAATGTTTCACATGCTTCAGCCCATAGAGAATTCAATGCGGTGCCGTCGACGGTAATAGCAGAGGAAGAGAAAGATAAATGATGAAAAGAGCAAATGGTGAAGGAATTGTGTTGACTTTGTGTGACTAATTGGCGTTAGTTACCACAGGAAAGAAACGGTTAGTGCGCTTGGTTGAGGTCGTAGGAGAAATTCGCTGAGGCAGCAGCTTACATACCTCGCAGCTATCAAATTAGTATGAAACTCAATATAGGCGGTCTTAATGCAGAACTTTTTATAACATACCTACATACATATATAATAATATTCATTACATTTTCTCTCTTTCTCTCTCTCTCTCTCTCTCTCTCTTTTTGGCTTTGTGAACATGCATATACTCTTGATCATGCTATCAATGACAACAAACGCATACAGACTGCTGGCAAAGAGGGCCTCTATCAACACCATGTCACGATCCTTGCGAACGAAATGATCCAAACAAACAGCGAAAAGATTCCCACTGGCATTATTCTTCCAGTGCGTTACACTCCTTTTGATTTTCGCTACGGAGAGCATTTAGGCAGATGTATGCGAGAATTACCGCAATCTATGGATGGTTACGATCAAAACTATTGCGTGTCACGAACTGGTAATAACTCTAACGAAGTGACACTTGCAGCCAGGTTAGTTAGCCATAAATTTATATTTATGTTAATTTATCGAAATGTCATATCAAATAAGACAAAAGTTATGCACAAAGTTTTAATTTAAGTAGGGACCGTAGTTATATAAAAATTTATTTTAAATGAATGTTTTGAGATTTTAAAATATACGATAAAAAAAAAATAATATTATAATTTCCGAATTCTTTCGCATTGCTTGGAAAATATAATTACATATCGAATTGTTTTTCGGTTTTTTTTTGTGTTTTTTTTTAACTAAAACTGATGTTTCGAGCCTTCCTTACTAAAAGTAAAACTCATTTTTCGTGCAATCCTTACACCCACTGCAAAAACTGTTTATAGAAAACCGAAACATCTCAAATCCGCACCCTGTTATACCAAAATTCAACTGGTTTTAAAGGAACATGCTAGAAATTTTTCCGAAGTTTGAAATTTTGATACAAATTTGTTGGATTTTTTTTTTTAATTGCACCAAATTTTTTTCCTTCCAGCGACCCGCTTCATTTAACCTAAATGAACTCATTGTTGCCATCCTCTTGATATGTAGATCTACCGGAATAACGTGTCTCAGTGCGTTCAGGGCCTTTCTAGGGCATGGTCTGATTGCACCGACTGTTATTGAACAGCCTGATTTTTGTATTCTGCCAAGTAATTTGATGTTGTATTCTCTCTCTAGAGCTTTCCACCAAACTACCGAGCCATACGTTAAAATTAGTCGTATAACCGCCTTATACAATCATAATGTATTCTTGGGTTGAAGACCCCATCTTCTTCCTAGCATACGTTTACAGGCATATAAAGCGATTTCTGGTTTCTTTACCCGTTCTTCAATGTTTGATTTTCAGCCAAGTTTGGAGTCCCAAATTACTCCTAAGTACACGCATACGCACGACTCTACATTTAGTTAGAAAATATTTGTATGGTAAAAAGAAAAGGGCTGTTTTAGGGCTTTGCCGGAAATTATTAGAAATTTTCTGGCCGTAAAAACCATCCTTGGACTTCGAGGAGCATTTTAAAAAAAGAGTTGTTAAGATTGGTCCATGCGTTGATGAGTTATGCGATTACCAAACCCATTTTCCGATTAATTTTTATATTATAGATATATTATTTAATTATATTTGACTTATTTCAAGTATATTAAATTCTTTTATAATTTTCTTATCATGCAAATGTGCATATCTTTTAGGTTAGGTTAGGTTTGGCAGCCGCATCGCACATAGAGACAACGATGCCACTTAGACCAAGGAGTGGGTCCGTTGTGAGCCGCGGGGGCTGGGCTACATTTCCCTTTCCATATTGAACCATCCTGAGCTTTTGACAAAGCGTAAAAGGTTGTTGATACCTAAAGTGTATAGATTATCTATGTTCGTTAAGAAGTAGGATTTTAAAAATCGGTTTCTGCTTCTGGCTAGAGCTGGGCATGTGCAAAAAAGGTGTTGAATTGTTTCCAATTCCTCCTCATTTCTGCAGCTACGACAGAAATCATGCGTGTATACGCCTAATCTCCTTGCATGATTTCCTATGAGACAATGTCCTGTGAGGGCCCCTACTAAGGTCCTGATTTGAAGTCTACTCAGTTTTATAATACTCTTGGACAGACGTAAATTAAGCCTTGGCCATGTTTGCCTAGCAATTTCGCAGGTGTTAGCGCTAATCCATCTCTGATTTGCAGAATTGATTAGTGCGTCCTTAATGAGAAGCTTACAAGTTGCGAGAGGTATCTCCATGAAATTACTTATGTCTGGCATACAGGTACCTTCTCTTGCAAGTTGGTCTGCCCTACAGTTCCCTGGTATATCTCTGTGGCCTGGGACCCAGCATAATATTATACGATATTGTTTGGCCATCTCATTTAGAGATTGGCGACAACGTAAGACACTCCTTGATGTTGTTTGGAATGCATCCAGGGCTCGTAGGGCAGCTTGGCTGTCTGATAGAATGCAGATATCCGTTGATGATATTCTGTTTATCTTTAACCATTTTAAGGCTTCATGAATAGCGTTTATTTCCGCTTGAAAAACGCTACAGTGATCCGGTAATTTAAAGGATTCACTAATAGAAAGCTCTTCGCAAAATAACCCTGATCCTACACCGGTGTCCATTTTGGATCCGTCCGTGTAGATCTTAACGGGTGTATTGGGTGTTGGATCTTCCTCAAGCCATTCCAGTCTAGAAGGGATTTTCATTAAGAAATTCCTTTCGAAGCAAAGAATGGGAGGGTGATAATCACAGTCACTGGGTATATCCGTGTAGGAGTCTAAAATGGTTGAATGTCCATGTGTGACAGTTCTCCATTGTGAGCTCGCTTTGAGCCTTAAAGCGGCGCAGGCCGCTGAGTATTTGCAGAAGAGATCTAGGGGTTTCAGATGTAGCATGATGTCCAAAGCCATGGATGGCGTGGTTTTCATGGCGCCACATATAGCTAGTTCCGCTGATCTCTGCACCTTATTCAATAAATTAGAATAGGTTTTTTTCTGCATAGCACACCACCAGACAACATTTCCATATAGAAGAATGGGTCTGACGACAGCAGTGTAGAGCCAATAAGCAACCTTAGGTTTAATTCCCCAGGTCTTCCCTAAAGCTCTCTTGCAGGCATAAAAAGCTAGGTTCGCTTTCCTGACCCTTTCTAAGGTGTTTGACTTCCAAGTCAGTTTCCTATCTATGTTTAGTCCCAAGTACTTGGTTTCTTCCGAAATCACAAGAGACCCCCCTTTGAGCGTAATTGGACTTAGCTGAGGGATTCTGTGTTTCCTAGTGAACAATATGAGTTGTGTTTTGTCTGGGTTGACTCCTAGACCACACTTTCCTGCCCACCTAGAAAGTATATCTAGAGCATTTTGTATTAGGTCTCTTAATGTAGATACAAATTTACCAGAGACAGCAATAACAACATCGTCGGCGTAAGCTATCACCTTACAGCCCACCGATTCCAGTATTCACAGAAGTTTGTTTACAACTGCGTTCCATAAAAACGGTGAGCGGACTCCACCTTGCGGTGTACCTCTACTTACCAATCTCCTGAGCACCGATTCTCCTAGTTCCGCTTCAATGATTCTGCTATTTAGCATTTTGCCAATGAAGCCTACCAAGCCCGGTTCTACCCTAAGATCAGTGAGTGCTGCAGTAATTGCCCCCCTTCAACATTGTTAAAGGCCCCTTCAATATCAAGGAAAGCGGCTAAAGTAAATTCCTGTTTGTGCAGTGAACTCTCTGCCGTGTAAATAAGGTTATGTAGAGCTGTCTCTACCGATTTCCCTTTCGTGTAGGCATGTTGTGACGTAGAGATAAGATTTCTATCTATAGTTAGGCTTAAGTGAAATTCTATCAACCTCTCCAAAGTTTTCAATAGGAAGGAGGAGAGAGATATCGGTCTTAAGTCTTTTGGATGGGTATGTGAGTTTCTACCAGCTTTTGGAATGAAAACAATTTTGACTTGTCTCCACTTAAGAGGTATATGACCGTAGAGAAAGCAACCTTTAAAGATTGCTAGTAGTCCGTGTGCTAGATATCCGGCGGCCTTTTGCAGTTCCACCGGGTAAATGCCATCTGGGCCCGGTGATTTAAAAGGTTTGAAACTTTCAATCGCCCATAAGAGCCGATCCTCAGAAATAGCATCTATTCTGACTTCACGACAGTGTGCTGTATCTTCCATGTCATGCCCAGTAATGTCTGAGCAGCCTGGAAAATGAGTGTCGAGTAAAAGTTCTAGAGACTCTTTACTGGTTGTAGTGAAAGTGCCATCACTTTTCTGTAGCAGTTCCCAATTTTGAGGGCTTCCCGCTAAAATCTTA